>BQKN01066267.1:422540-455131 GCA_022839385.1 Asparagus kiusianus
TCTTGTTGTTTAATTTTTTAGTTCTAATTCTTTGTTACCTCGAAGACTGAGAGTTTTGATTTTTTTATTGATTAGATCTGTACTGGAAGAACGAACATAGGCTGATGTGTACATCTGATATTTGTACGACGACTGAGAGGGATCACTATGAGAAATCTGTATGTTTCTTTCTTTTGCACTATTTGATTTTGTGGGTTTAATTTTGATTTGTTGTATTCGGGATTTTGATGTTGATACTTTTCATTTACATAGGGATCTTGTTGTTTGAAACACCTGTACAGTGTTATTGACATAAGCTAGTTATTATTATTATTTAAAAATGCCCAGTATTAGATAGTATGCTCGCAAGTTTATAGTGAAGAAATACAAGAGATTCAAAATCATATTGTTTGGACTGGACTGGAATTATCTTGCGTTTAATATTCTTTACCACGAGTGTTTATTCAAGGGGTAGTATTATAGCACTTTGATATCTATTTATAAGAATGGCCCAGGTATGGAAAATTATGTGCACTATATAACACAATCAAAATTTATGAGTGAGTAACTGAGCAGAGAGTAAGAAAACAAGTAATCTCTAGGATAAAAGACTTGGTCTTAAGACCATTGTTCCAGAGGTTTTCCCTGGAGCTATTTGCACAGTAAAGTGGTTAGCTGAGAGGTTCATGAAGAAGAAAGAGATGGATGTAGATATGTTTTTAGTTGAGTTAAAAGAAAGCTTACACTCTAGGATTTCTAGAGTCATCGCTGTGGTTTAAAAAAAGAGTGCTAGATATAACAATGCATTATGGTTGTATATGATAGAATACTTTTTTAAATTAACTTTTTCTTTTTTATATGATAGAATAGTTAGTATTTACTAGTGTAAGAATAATTGGTAGTGAGATTTATTATCATCATCCACTAACATTATGTTTTTAGTTCTTATGAGTATTGGATAACTTTTACGTATATTCAGATGAGATATGAAGTTGCATGCTATATGCTGGTAAGCTTTGTACTAATTGGTGAGATTGTAAACATGAAATCTCAAAATTAGAAAGGGAGATAGTGTTAGATGAGAGGAACCTTGAATTATAGGATTAAGATGACAGAGATGTAATCTAACCTTAGCAAAGTACTGAAGTAGAAGTTGTTGGCCAAGAAAATTGGTGCTTATGTATGTATCATTATATGTATCATTATTGTAATGGCTAGTTTCCTCATTAAACTAGAACTTCTTGGAGCCTATGTTGTATGTCTTTCAAGAGTCTTGTGTTATGTCATTTTTTTCCTAAATGAATTTCTAGGTTTTATGTGAATATTTGGTACTAAGTATTTAGTCTTGGTCGTTGAGGATAGTCTGATGATTTATTAAAGGTTATCCTTTGTTGACTAATAAATTTTCTCTTTGATGCAACAATATCCCTCTTGTTGCCTTTGCCAAGTGATGTCTCTTTAGGTTTTTTCAATATTAGTCCTCCAAATCTTGCCTATTTTAATATTAGTCCCCTAAAAAATTGAAATTTGATATTAGTCTCCTAAATCCTTTAAGCGTGTTGATATAAGTCCATCTAGTTAGCACCCTGTTAAAATTGAAGGAATATTCTACAAGTTTTAACATCTTAGCGTGTACTTTTAGTTTTTCTCTTGTGTACCCAAACCCTAAAATCATTAACTTAAATCCAATAACGCCCTGACCCATTTAAAAAAACCTAAGCTTAAAGCCTTAAACCCATTTAAGCAATCCTCTTCCCTGCAGTTGACCCTTCATCTAACCCATGAAAGCAATGGCTACTTTCTCCATGAAACCAATAAAAACCCTCCAATGTCTCTTAAAAAAGACGTCTTCATTAAATAATTCTTACCCTGAATTAGGTTTAAGCTCTTGAATCAGGCTCTCAAGTTCAAGTCACTGAAGTTTCTAATTTTGGGGCTAACAAGATCACGTGGAAATGAGAGGGGGACTAATTAGTCTTAAATGAGGATAATTTTGTAATTATCTAACTATGGTGCACTACTAACCCAACCACGGTTAGCATTTTATCCATAATTTGTTTCAGAAGGACTTACATCAACATACTTAAAGGATTTAGGGGATTAATATCAAATTTCGAGATTTGGTGGACTAATATCAAAATATACAAGATTTATATTAAAAAAACCCTTTTAAGTTACACCAACTTCAAACTTGTGTCGATAATCTTTTTATCTCTTTTATATACATTTATCTGTTGTTGTATTACTTAATGCTGTAAGACACATTTTCACTAGCGTTTAATTGAGGACAATATAACATATAAGTGGATTGTTCGTTGGCAAAAAGGGTTATGGTAAAAGAGTAATACATATGTTTGCATATCTATTACTAGTAAAGAGAAGGTTGGGATTTGGTGCCTATTTTTTGTGTTATACCCTTTGTAAGTCATGGTTTCAAGAAAATACCACACATGTCTCTTAACTTACTAACTCTTTTAAACAATAACTTATAGCTCCTTTTTTATTGTGAAAGGGGAAAAATCGGGAGCTCGAATAAATTGAATATGCCTAGCACGTTTCAAATAAAAACCGCTTTTGTTATATAACAACATCAAAGCCTTTATCTCAAATGTTTGGGGTTGGTTATATGAATGATATTCTTCCATTCTATTCTATTATGAGACATCTCCTCTGTTAAGTTAATATCAAAAAACATAAGGCAATTACCTTTTGTTTCTCACCACGTCTGGGAGTAAAATTCTCAATTTGTGATGATCTGAGAACCAACTCTCATGTCCCATCAAAATAACTTGAGAATTTAGAATAATAGATACGGCAGAAGTTGAAAAACTTAGGAAAAAATGATTAATTTGAAAGATGCAATAAAAAAGAGGTCGTGCCCTTCGACAAAGGAGCAGCACAACTCCAAACATCAAAGTCTTGGCTAGGGTCACTATTCAAGAAAAGGTTATTTTTTAAATAAAGATTTATTTTTTACCTATTTATTTTTTTACGTATAAATTGCAAGAACCTCAATTTTTTAGTGAATAATTTTTTCTGTTATTGTACTTCAAAATGAAATAGTCTTTCTAATAAATACCTGTCTACTTTATTTAACATACATGGTAGCCATTTTAATCCCTTCATCTCAATCAAGGCATTCTGTAATCAAATCTTATGTTGTGATGCTCTGCCATTTGACAAATTAAAGGAAGTAATGCTCTCATCCGCACAAGATATATTGAAATTCCCTTATACATGGACATAAAACAAAATCTAAGAAGCCATTTGTTTCCTTGACAATTTAACCGCCACTCTTCTATGTCATCTCATGCACGCATTGCATGCACCATAATAATAGTGAATGTTAAAAAAAGCTCAAGAATAGGGGAAAATCCATAGACAACAAAAGAAGGAACGACAACATAGGCATAACCCCATTTCTCCATTTCATGTCAAAATCCTATATCACTCTCCTTTCATCTTGTTCGCCTAATTTATGGAAACTTGCTACTCCTAGTGACAAGTAATAAACCCATAGAAGTCAGGAATGTGAGACACCATAGTGAACACTGACCCGGGTTCAATCGTCCCAAATTCATGGTGGAACACAACTTACTTCATCAACTCTAGCAACCTGATTTAAAATTCAAAGTGTTGTGTCATAGAAATTGCTAAGTGTAACCTACTCTAGAGATGGCGACACATGTTTTGCTTAGCCAAGTTAAGCATTATAACACTAACCCGACCTGGTCTCACAAATGTCGACTTCCCTTCTTAAAGCACTTTGAGACCCAAGGTGGAGGGCATCCTCACGTAGGCTCTCTCAAAAGCTCGAGATGAAAGATGTCCTTACTTGGGCTTGCTCTGTTTGTCGTAAAATGAGATCTCGAAATTTGTATTAGTTGAATTTGTATTACAAATGGAAATCGCTTTTACACAGAAGCAGAGAGAATTGATTCGATCTCTCTTTGTTTAATGTGAGATCTTTGGGGCGATAGTATGCTTCGCTCGATGCTTGAGTCGAGTTTACTTCCCTTTGACGATTTGAACAAGATTGCAAACAAACTTCAGCGTGTAGTAGAAGTTTGGTTGAACGAATTCGAACACCTGAGCTAGGAATTGAAGGCCGAATGCACAAGAATGCTTAAGTTCGGTTCTCCTGAATGTCAAGAGGTCAAATTGCCAAAAGTCCCCCTTTTCTATAGCCATTCGTGGCTTTTTATAGAGAAGAATGGCTGTAACCGCCTCCTTAGATCATGGGAAGAGGTAGCAACCGTGCCTACAATTCGAGCTGACTCGGTCAAGTAGTTCAGGCGAACTTGGCGAGCTCGCAGGCGAGCTTTTAAGCGTGTAGGCGAAGTTGGCGAGCCAAGCATTTAGGCGAGCTTAGCTAGCTTACAGACGAAGTTGACGAGCTAAGCATTCAGGCGAGCTTTACTCATATAGGCGAAGTCAAGTTATTTAGTCGAATTTGACCTGGTGTGCACTTAGTTGTTCAGGCGAACAAGCAGACTGAGCCATGTTCAAGCGAACTTGAACATGTAGGTAAAGTTTAGCATTGTAGGCGAACATGTTAGGGATAAAAGCAATTTTATTTACCTACAAAATCCCCTTTAAAGTTTTCAGACCCAAATTAGGTTGCATGGATCTGGAATACTTTGAATAAGAAAAATGATCACTCAGGCGAAGTGGAGGAATTTTCTGGCTAATTTGGCCATTCTAGCAAAGTTGAGCTTTTCAGGCGAACTCAATGAATTCAGACAAGCTAAATGCTTAAGTGAACTTAGCATCGCAGGCGAAGTTGAGTCTGCAGGTGAACCAAGCAGCTGCAGGCGAACCTTAGACTTGCAGGCGAGGTTCGAAGCTCGCCAGCTAAGGCGGTGCTGGCGTGTCAGGCCACATTAAATGCGACGTGATGTGGCCTCGTTTTCACGCTTTTGATCTGAGCCATTGCGTCGATCGAATCTCAACCGTTTCTTTTAGGATAAATTACGGCCATTCACTTCGAATATTTGAATCTCAACCGCTGATATCAAATCAAAACTGTTGTGTCGTTTGGATATTTGATCCGAACTGTTGATTCCAACGTTAATTTTGACCGTCGATTTCAAAACAGTCAGATCTCGTCCGCTCGAGTGAATTTGAACAGTTTTGTTATTTGGATATCCGATCTTGGCCGTTGAATCTAGAGTAAATCATGATCGTTCGTTTAAAACAGTCGAATTTGAAGCATTTCATTCAAGCCTAACCGTCGTCTCGGTTGGGAAATTAATCCGAGCCGTCGCTTTCTTGCCTATATAGGCTTTCTGTTCTTTGTGAGAATTTTTTGCACACTTAAGCTTTTTTCGCCAGAACTTTCAAAACCCCCGAGCGAATTTGCTGTTACTTTTTCGAAATGACACCCAAGACCAAGGCTCTCTCGCCTCTAAGGGAAAGGGGAAACCTTTGTTTCCGCCGCCTCTAGCGTTGCTCCGCCATCCTCAGGTAAGCTTCAAGGATTTTGTTATGAGGTTTGGAGAAGATGAACATGCGTCGTTCATTCTTCTGGCGAGCTTCGTCAGTTCTGACGAAGTTTATCTGTTCAGGTGAAATTTGTTTGTCAGGCGAGGTTCACTAAGTCAGGCGAGCTTCACTTGTCAGACGAGGTTTAGCTGTTCAGACGAACTTCGCTTGTCAGGCGAGGTTCACTATGTTAGTCGAGCTTCGCTTGTTAGGCGAAGTTTAACCTGTTCAGGCGAACTTCGCTTGTCAGGCGAGGTTCACTATGTCAGGCGAGCTTTGTTAGCTCGCCAACTTAACGGAGCTCGCCTATACGGCGTAGTTTGCCTATCTCTAGGACCTAGCGAAAATTTTCGACTCCATGTCAAGGAGTTCTAATTTCTCATGTTCTTTGTTTTGTAGTGGCTTATTCTGGAGAGGTTATTCCCAGGTTCAATGTCATTGGTCATGCCAATGGGTAAGATTCCACACTCCAGTCATGCTCCCGATTCACGAGTTAGTATCAGTTTTCTCTCCTGACAGCTCTGCGCAGCGAGAACAGAAGATTTTCGAGGGCCGTTATCTGACACTTCAGGAATTTATCACCGATGCTGCCCTCACTGATTCCAAACGGACGAAAATGAGGAAGCCCTGCTTCTTTTTTGGTGATACGAAGGTTGATCCAATGAGTCTGCTCCTTGGCGAGGGCAGATGGCTCCGTATTGTGGACAACGTCCGATATTCTATCCCCGCTATGCCAATGGGATTCTTCATTGTAGAGCTGCGGTATCTCTCCGTGCCAAGAGTGATGAATTAGGATTTGACCTCACCTAGGATAGGGTCACTTGTGGCATTTTCACAAGCTCAAAAGCTGGGTTCGGCATCGACAACTCGAGCAAATGTGTTATAGCCTTGCATCCCGATTTGCTGCAAAGCGATTTGCCAATCGGGGAGACGATCGCGGTGACGGAGACTTTTCGTCACAATTTTCAATGCTGGAGGCTAATTTCCACCGAAGGATTTCAGGGTTCCTGGGTGGATCCACTCTGCACCTGGCAACACACAGGTGGTCTCGTATTACAGAATTTATATTAGAGAACTTTGATATGAAAGATACAGAGTTATATACCCTCAGGGCCACCTAGTTCGGCCTTAAAATCAATGCAGCTCAGTGCCAGAGCATTTTGGAGCTCTACTGCCCCGAGACTGGTACATTCTTCACCTCGAACGGCGAACTAGGCTTCACATTGCACGAGATGTATGAAGTATTGGGGTTATCGATGGGGGAGTTCCTGTACGAGGAGTACGTCCCCGGACAAAGAGAGATTGACTATCTCTCAGACAAATCTCCCTAAGTGGTCGAGACCCTATGGGAGCTATTTCGCCACTACCACATATGCTTGCATATCGTCGGGCGGTGGATCACAGGGGCAAGAAGAAGAGGAATCAAGGGATCAACCATAAAAATTAGGCCGACTACCTGTTCTAAAACACCAATGACAAGAAGATGCCAATCTTGCCGTTGGATATTTGTTATGAGGTAGCGGTGCAGAAGCGGATCTTTGAGTGCAAGTCGCTCTTATACACTCGACTCGAATGAAGGGGGGTTTAAAACGGGGACGACTTTCCAGTCCTTCCACCACCAGGCTAAGGTCCCGATTTCAAACAAGGCTCTACTCGCCAGGTAGTTGATGCTGTGGCTGAAATGTTGTGTGGTCCCTACGCACTCGTTTGAAGCCATCCCAGTGGAGGTGGTATACCCTACAGTTCGTTTGGCTCACGGACGACCCTATGTGCTGCTTCCAACCATGGTAGCGTGTATTCAGGGTGGACTGCGTAATCTGACAGCATAATTTTGCAAAGTTGTGTTCGTTGAGGAGAAGTTGCTAAAACTCCTAATCCGCGTGTCAGTCTCCCATACACGTACTTAATGGCGTGGTACGTGCTGCAACTGCCTAATGAGGGCACCAGCAACGCGACGGGAAGGGCGACTGATCCCTTAGGTCCAATGTTTGGAAAAGTGTTCTTGGATGTATAAATACATTGCTGAGATGAGAAAGGCACTGTCTTTCTTCAACAATTATAACTTTTACCGGTGTTTCCCCTATTTCTCCGACGAAGAGTATGTTGAGTCTTTTGAGGACGTGCCGGCGGAAGATAACTATAGTGCTCTATCCCTGGGCAGCTTTCGTTGGCTAGTCAACATCCGACCGGGCTATCACATTTTTAGAACGTGCTTGATCTGCTACATGGAGCCCTACTTTTCATGCCGGTTTGCTTGCTAGTTCGGGTATGACAGCTCTATGTAGGGAACCCGAATTCTCAGCTGAATTATGGAGGATTAATTAATGGCGCGTGGGATTGGTATTGACATCAGGCAGGATGCACCACTGATCGATTTGTGTTGCCACCCAAGACCCCGCAACTCCGACATACATTGACTTTTCGCAAGTGGTACCAGAGTGCCAACGCGGCGCCTGAAGGTTTCAATCCTTACGAGTCTAGCTTGAAAGTGTTAAAGCGTCGTTTGGACGAAACCGCTCGCGCACCGTAGAGAAGAGAATATCAGCAGCTCGAGGAGTCTGAAGAGGCTCCTTTCGAAGATGCTGGTTTCGAGGGATTGTATGATTTCCCAAGGGCAGAATTCCAGACTTAATATGCTCCTTAAACCGACGCCACTGTCGAAGAGGAGACTGAGGAATTGGCCAGGGCAGGTACGTTCTTGGAGCGAGTCAGGGGCGTTATCGCCGAACAAGTAGGAACGCCTGATTATGCCCCTGACTTGCCAGCTCCGCCAAAGCGACAACGGGGGCCAGAGGCAAGTCTTTCTGAGGAGGTGGTTATGAAGAAGGCTTGTCACGAAGAGGCGACGACACTTGCTGAGATGGGGGTGGGTTACACACCAAGTGCTCCATCCGTTGTCCCAACCTCTTCTGCTACAGAAGCCGTTTCATCAGCCCCAGTTGTAATATACATAGTCCCGTCAACCTCAGTGGTAATGACGCCAACGCTTGTTGCCGACCAAGAAGTTTTAGCTCAAGCTGCTCAACGGATCATTTTAGAGGGTATTCATTCTTTCACTTCTCTTTTTATTATCAAGTTAACTATGATCGCTTTACATTTGTTCCAACTTAACGCAGGAACAACGGAGGCAGCTATCACCATCTCCTCTACAGAGGGAGAGGAGGAAGAAGAGGTTGTCAATTACTCTGGTGAAAGTGACACCGATTTTCATCATTCTTCTAAAGTCGAATCTCCCGTTGGGGACTTGGGTGTCTCGAATCCTCCTCGCGAGCAGGTTTTAGAGGCTAACACTTCTATTCCAGGTATTTTGAATCGTGAACCCTTAACTTTACGGGAATTGTTTTTAGTGAATATGCTAACGCTTCTTTTAACAATCTTTACCGTAGTTGATACAACTCCCGAGGCTGTTGAAAGATGGACTAGCCCGTTGGAGTCCATACACGCAGATCTTCTACCTCGCCTCGATCGCACGCTTCTCAACAAGTGAGCCCTCCGATCGAGGCTCTGATTCAGACGAAAGAGGCAGCAATTGAGGAAGAGGAGGCACCGATTTCGTCGATGGCCATCGTCGCCGTTGTAGCTTCGGTTCCCCCTTCGATAATTCTCGAACCGGTTACCGAAGCTCGTGCCTCTCCCTCTGCTAGGACTTCAACGATAGTGGCGGGGCCCTCAATTTCGACGGTGTCTACTCCGACTCTCGCTATAGTAGCCGCCAGTGCTTTACTCCAATCTCCTACAATAACACCGACTGTAGATGAAGCTCTACTTTCTCCCGCATGCGAAAAAGGACCGTTGATCAGGCTATCGAGAGCTTCCAGACCTTTCTCCAGGACAACATCAGGATGGTATTGGATGAGTGTTGTTCTTTTGATGATTGCAAACCAATCCTGCAGATGTACGGGGATAATCTGACCAGGCTGGTTGGTGCGAATGCAGCTTCTCCATACCAGACTCGCCTGTGGCTCCTGGAGAAAGACGTTCAGGAATTGCTTGCTCTCCGTCTGCCGACTCCAACCTTGTCGGCTTGGCCTCTGAAAGGGTTTAAGTAGCCCCAAGAGAACGGGAACACCTCTTGGAGGAGACTTTAGCTGAGGAAACCCGGGTGAAGGAAGAGGTGGAGCGAACTACTGCATAAGGTGAGAAAATCGAAGAAGAATGTCTGAAGGCTAACTTCGTCTTAGCAGATTTAGCTCAATCTATAACTAAGGCGAAGCAAGTCATAGCAGAGACGCAGGCATTCTTAGCCGATAAAAAGCAGGCCCGGGCGATAGTCATGACAGAGTTGGAGGAGCTCGTAACTCGACAACAACAGATTATTAGCGAGCTGGAGGATAAAGATAGGGCTCTAAAGGATGTAAGTTTTCGGCTGTCTGACACCGTTTCACTTACTAAAGAAGATATTCGCCGCTAAATCCTTCGTACAATTGAGGAAGAGCACACTAGGGCAGAGATATTGAGGGTCGATTGAGAAGTTTCTGATTTTGTTTTGGCTGAACTTTGTAAAAAAAAAACTTCTCATTATAAATAAATTGTTTTTATTAAATTCTCGCCTTTAATATCTCTTGAATTTTTATTCTGTTTGTTTTGTTGATTGGTAGTTAGGATTTTTAGCAAACTCCCAGCTATCAATGGATTTGATTTTGTATTTACCAATTACCGTTTGAATTGACTAGCGATACTATTTCTCTCAGTATGGTGAGTTGTCGAGAAGTTTCTCTTAGGTGCTAAGATTTCTTCTCTATTCTTAGCCATTTAAGGCATTGGGTTAAGAAATGAGCGTAATTACAACGGTTAAGCTGTAATCTGGCTCGATTATGTTGTTTGAAAGCGAGGCTAATGGTAGATCCGCTATTTCAGACAGCGGTTATTTTCGGGAATGACCGATAGAGGGTGATGTAATCGTTAATACAATAACGATCTTAAATTTGAATGGTGACTCATCGTTTGGTAGGTCGCTATTCAGGAATAAAAGGATTGATAAGACACATCGCTTGGTAGGTTATTATCAACGAACAACGTCATTTGTATGAACGACAGTGTGGAGATAATCAAGTCGTTCAGTGACGTGAAAGTATAACGATCGTGATTAGAATAGCGGCACATCGTATGGTAGGCCACTATCTTCGATCGTTCTATGGAGAGATAAAACGTTCGGTGCGAATCAGATGACGAATCATCACGTGGTAGATCGCTATCCTGATCGGGTGACAAGTAAAGGCTTATCGCATGGTAGGCTATTACTTGATGGAGTATTTTCAATGATAATAGAAGAGTTAACTATCAGAGATAATCATTAACGTGATAGTTTTATATTGGCCCGCCATCAGTATTGGTGGAAGAATTTGGAGGAAATTGGCTATCGGAGGTAATCATTAATGTGATAATTTTGTGATCTCGTCATCCTATTTAAGAGGAATAGCAAGAGAATTGGGAGGGCAGTAAGGAACGCGGTTGTCACCTTAATTAACCTCGTGAGAGTTACAAGAGTTTTAGTAGCTTTAACAATACTGGCAATTAAGCTCCTCAATATTATTAAGGTCATGTATCAACGTCGCACCCGTGGTGTTCGAACCTTGACAGCGAAACAGCTAGTATATAAGAAGCCTATGGGTAGTGCTTCTTAAAAATTTACCGTTAATAGGCATCATAATCTTGTCGTCATTCGGTTTGACGAGGCGATACGCTCCATTCGAATGGACCGTCTCTACTGCGAATGGTCCTTCCTATTTGGATTGGAATTTTTCTTTCTTCTTAGAGTTAAGTATCATCAGTTGTCGGACAGCGAGGACCAAGTCTTCTTTCTTGAAAGACCTGTGTTTGACTGTCTTATCGAAAGCTCTGGATATTCGGGCTTGATAGAACTTGATACGCTGTTGAGCTTCAAGCCGCTTCTTATCTAACGCCTCAAGCTCTTCGAGATGTTGATGATTTTTTTCAGTAGTCATCCCTGTTGCAAGTGCAATGCGTAAGGACGGAATTTGGATTTTCAGAGGCAATACGGCTTCATATCCGTATACTAAGGAGTATGGTGTGATACCAATTCGGGTGCGGACCGTAGTACGATACGTCCATAAATTCTCACCGAGCTTTTCATCCGAATCGCGTTTGCTGGCGGATGTCAGCTTCGTTAAGATCTTAACGATCGTCTTGTTGAAAGCTTCAGCTAGTCTATTTCCTGATGGATTGTAGGCTGTGGACGTCAGGTTCTGAATTCTGATCTTGTCACAGAATTGGGTAAATGCATGACTAACAAATTGTGATCCGTTGTTGTGAATGATTCGTCTCGGGACACCGTATCTATAGATGATGTGATGCTTTATGAATTTGACCACATCACTGGTTTTGACTTCTCTTAAAGAAATAACTTCAGCCCATTTGGAGAAGTAATTAGTTATCACCAGAATCAAACGATGACCCTTTGCTGATGGCGGAGATATCGGTCAGACAATATCCATCCCTCATGTCTCAAATGGTGACGAAGTTGTCGTCGGATGCAGGTCTTCAAGCGGTTGATGTATGTAATTGACGTGCATCTGACACACATGGCAACGTCTTGCATAAGTAACGACATCGCTGATCATCTTGGGCCAGTAGTATCCCATTCTCCATAAATGGTTCTAGAGTTTGGGTCCGGGTTGGCTCCACAGGTACCATCATGGGCTACCTTCAGGGCTTCTTGGGTTTCTTTTGTTGACCGACATCATAGTAGCATGCCGTCATACGATCTACGATATAGTGTTTCATCGTCGAGTCGTAGTAAAATCTTAACACATGTTTACAAACAGACTCGCACTTTAACGCCTTCGGGGATTATGTCATATAAGACGTAGTCAATGATTGAGAAACGCCAATCTCTCGGTTCAAGTTGACCTGTCGTTTGGTGAGTTGCATTCACTTCCAGAAAATATTTTGGTCAAAAGAGTTGTCGGCTTGCGACAGTGATGTGTTAACTTATTACTGGCGGCTGACTTAGAGTAGCTGCAAGTGCTGCTAACGCATTTGCGTGTGTATTCTTAGAACGCGGTATGTAGTCAATGTAAAAACCTTCAAACGACTCAGCTAACTTGATAGCCGCTTCGTGATAAGGAATCAGGTCTTCATTCCATATCTCGTATTCCTCCGTCATCTGATTGATGATGAGCTTGAAGTCACCATACGCTTCGAGATGTCTTATCCCTAATTCCTTTACGAGATCAAGTCCAATGAGTAAGGCATTGTACTCAGCCACATTATTAAAGCACGACTCTGTTAAAGAGAAGGCTCGAGGCAGTACAAGATTTTAGAGAGAAATCAACACGACCCTTACTCCCGCGACGACCGTCCTTTCTGGGCCTACCCAGGAAGCACTGTCAAAGAATAATTGCAAACTTCTTTCTGTGAAATCACATTGACCTCGTGCGTTTTATCCGGCATATCTTCGAATAAGTCAGTCTTCGATTCTAGCGGGTAACTGGCCATGAGATCGCAAATGACTTGCCTTTTGACGGATTTCTGTGACATGATGTGTATATCGTATTGGGACAGCAAAAGTGCCCATATTGCCAGACGCCAATTTAAGGATTCGGGTAGTGTCATCAAGACTTGGATGAGATTCATCTGGGAGATGACATGTATGGTTTGACCGACCAAGTAATGTCATATTTTCTGAATTGCGAACACTAGGGTTAAACATGCTTTTTCGATCATGGGATATCGATGTTCAGCTCCCTATAAAGTTCTACTCAGGTAATAGACGGCTTGCTCGTGGCCATCATCATCATCTTGTGCTAAAAGGGTGTCGAGAGTGTTCCATCACCCGCACGTAGATCAAGAAGGGTTTCCCTGAGGTCGGGGCCGCCAAAACTAGTGGGTTTGAGAGAAACTTTGATCTCATCGAAAGCTTTCTGGCAAGCTTCGTCCCACATAAAGGACACCTTTTTTCATCAGCTTTGAGAAGGTCTGGCATTTATTCGAGAGATTTGCGGTGAACTTACGGACGTATGCCAGACGTCTCTGTAGTCTCCTCAATTTTTTAAGACACCTGGGTGACTGCAGCTCATGGATAGCTCGCACTTTGTCGGGATCTATATGAATCCCTTTCGTTGTGACGATAAATCCGAGGAATTTGCCACTTGACATACCCAAAATGGTTTTGTAGGATTCATTTTCAGTTGGTGGAATCGTATTAGTTCGAACATCGTCTTTAAATATTAAAGATGATCGTCTTTGCTGCGACTCTTCACAGCCAAGTCATCTACGTAGCATTCCACTATTTTTCATAGGTGATCTCTAAAAATTACGCTCATGACGCGTTGGTATGCTGCGCCTGCATTTTTTGAGTCCGAAGGGCATTACTGTATAACAGTTTATTCCTAACGAAGTCCTGAACGAGATGTGTTTCTCGTCTTTAGGGTACATTTTGATTTGATTATACTCTAAAATTCCGTCTATAAATGACATCCTTTCAAACCCACATGTATTGTCGAAGATAACATCCGTGATGGGTAAAGGAAACTCGTCCTTCGGACATGCGACATTGAGGTCTCTGAAGTCGATGTTGATACAGATTTTTCCGTTCTTTTCCAGGACAGGAACAATATTAGCCACTCAGTCTGGGTGTTCCTTTCTGATAAAGCCTGAATCGATTAGCTTTTTCACTTCAGCTTCGATCGCCTCCATAATTTATGGACGAGATCGTCTTTGCTGTTGTTTGACCGGTTTAGCGCCCGGTTTGATATTGAGGCGATGCATAGCCACCTGTGGGTCCAAGGCAGGCATATCCTCGTAGTTCCAGGTGAAGACGTCAATAGACTCCCGAATGAGAGATATAAGGTCTTCTTTCTCCTGGGGAGGTAAATTATCGTTTATAAATATGAGTTTAGGGTTAGCTTCGTCCCCCATATTTATTTACAATACTATGTCCTTCGTGGGAGGTTCGCGTTGTTCAAATCGATCTCTCCATTGGGCACTCACATGTCGGTCCCTAACTTCATCATAAAGCAGAACCTGTTTGTCCTCCTTGCTTTCGATGGGGTCAGTTGTAGCCATATTGACCGTAAGATTCTTAAATACAGTCCTTACACTAACATCTGAGTCCCACATTGAGGATGCTGATGACGAGTCACCGGAACAAACTTCTTCGGATTCTCTGTCAGAATCACAACATAGTTCTAAAGGAGAGATGTATCCTAGACCTCTCCCAGTTTTATAATAATAATTATCGGGTCTTTAGGAATAAAGGATCGTACCGGTGTTCTTCGTCCTTTACCAAAATTCAAACACTCACTGCGGGAAAAGTCATAACCCATATTCTCCATCATACGTAGTCTTTTGTTCATAATGCAAGAATTGGAGAGCAGACTCGTCTTCTCCTGAATTGTCCCAAAGTGTGTGTTGAGGTTGATCTACCATTCGAAAGATAATATCTTCCTAACTATTATCTTGGGCTGGTACAATAAAGAAAGCTCGCGAGGACTCAATCGTTTGTTTATCTGTTGCAAACGATGAATGCACATGCAAGTGTAAGGAAGCATTAGTATACACCCTAAAATTGGATCATTAGACTCATTAGTACTAGATTCTGAATCAGACGACAAGTAAGCAAAGTTAAAATCTTTATTCAGGATAAATCGCCTGCTTCATCAACGTTAGTTACATCGAGGCCTTCACAACTAATTACAATGGGTTCAATATTGTTCAAAGATAAGACCCTCGTCGTATTCGGACTCACTGTCAGCCTCGTTGCCGCTTTCAGGTTCCTTGACCGATGGTTCATCCTCCGATTCAAAGTTCTGATAAAGCGAGGAGTCGATGAAATAGTTCTCGACCCCTTTGAAGGGTCTCTTTTCGGCAAATACCGTCTCCACTTGACCGTAATCGTTCACATATTTCATTCACTGATGTAGTGTGGATGGAATGATCAGGTTACTATGGATCCATGGCCGACCTAATAGCATGTTATAAGATGGTTCCACATCGATTACATAGCAGGTTACTTCACTCTTCATGTCGCCTAACTGACATTTGAGGTGGATCTTACCCAATGGGCAGGTTCCAGTGGCTTTAAAGCCGAAGATGGTGGTGCTTGTTGTAGACAAACGCCTCCGAGGCACCCCCAAATGTTAAATAAGCTTTAGGGGCACGATGCTCAGCGCAGAGCCTGGATTCACTTGGATTCTATCCACTCTAGCGGAGCCGATGTACCCGGTAAAGTATAGTAGCCGATCATGCTTCGTGGTCTTGATGAGTATGTCGTCAGGAGTAAAGGTTATGCAAGACACCTGTTGGTTGGATGCCAAGCAGCATTGTGGACACTTTTTTCCCCTCTTCCTCTTCCTCTTCGAGTGCCGGTGGCACATGGGCTACGAAAGCGTCAGCATCGACTAATGCCTCAAGCAAAGCCTTTCCCGGCTGGAGTTCATACAAAGTGATTTGCCGCATGAGTTCATACAAAGTGATCCTGGCTGGAATATTAGCCAGCTGCGGAGCACATCGAACTAAAAAAGTTTACTACTTCAGCTGACAAGAGTCTCCTTCATGCTTTTTCTGTTTAGACTTGTCGGGACGGTGACTGCACTGTTGGCGGCTTGGTAAGATTTTTCACCGTTTGAGGGTAGTGTTTAGCAAAGTCTTTCCCGGCCCTGGTAGCCAATACTGCCGCTTCGTTGTCGGAATCGGTGAGGACCGTTGCTTCCACTTTTTCATCGTCCGGAATTGCAGATACAACATTGCAGAGTTTTGCCTTTCCTTTGGACTTCTTCGAAGGTTTAGAAGTCCACTATTCATCGTTGAGGAGATCGGGATAGACCCATATCGTTTGTCCTGACGGCAAGGTCTGCGGTACCAAATCTTTCTCCTGCTGATTGTAAGGATCAGTGTTGACGATCATTAATTCCGCCTTAGGGATGAGTACGACTCCTGCCGGTGCATAGACTTCCGAGAGGTTTGTCCCGAATTTCAGAATGACCATATTCGTAGTTACTTTCTTCTGCGCCATTTCCTTCTTCAAGACTCCTGCTTTATAAAGGGCCCGTCTTTGAGGACGTAACATTTGGAAGTGGGATGATGAACCATCCTGTGGTACGCATAATAGTTAGGATCATCCGTCTTGTTCAGATCCTCCGTCCTCTATCCTTCTCACCTCTGGCAGCTTTATTTTATTGCTTTTGACCAGGGTATTGAGGATAGCAGCAACTTGATCTTCTCGGAAGTCGTACTGCTTCTGAGAGCGCGGTTCAGAAGAGGTAGATTTTTGCTTCTGGGTCGGCTTGGAGGCTAGAGTAGTCTTGACAGCCATGGTCTTCTTACCCTTCGACCGAGAGGGATTTCTGGATGAACTTCGCTCCGGAGTTCCTCTTTTAGATTAAGGTTTTTCGACTTCCAACCTTTTGAGCATATTTTCTACTTGCACACCTTGGCGAACAAGCTCTTTCAAGTTTGGGTTTTCACCGCGCAAACCTTGGACAAAATATAGATAGAGAGGTTATTGCGAGACATTTCGATCAACGTGTTTTTCAGAGACCTGGTCATGGCAATGCAACGGCCGATTCCTGAATCTCTTCATGAAGTCGTTGACAGACTCCCCTTTTCCCCGCTTTTTAGCCAGCAGAGTGGACATTAACACTTCCGTGTTATCATCAAAGAAACGTGTTAGGAACAGCTTCTCCATGTCAGTCTACTATTTGATGGAACCTAGTTTTAACTTGCGGAACCATTCGAAGGCCACCCCCTTCAGGGTTCCGATGAATAGCCGAGTGATGGGATCGTTTCCCATGAGAAATCCTGGTTGAGCTAATAAATAGTAGATATGTTGTGAGAGAGATCCTTTGCCGTCAAACTGGACTAGGCTCATGGGCTTGAATTTTGCCGGATAGGGAACTATATCCCATTCGATCGGATATGGCCTGACTACCCCCAAGTCATTCATATTCTTCTTGAGCTTCAAGGCGTCGAACTGGCTTTGGAACTCGTCGAGCCTCTTGTCTCGGGAGTTACTACCAAAATGCGATGACCCTTCCGGAGACTCGGATAAGGAATCAGAGGACGACCCGGGGTTATCTTCTCCTTCTGTCGTTTGGGGGGGGGGAGTAGGTTCCCGCTCTTTATTCTTTGTGGACTTTGAGGGAGCCCGTGAGGTTCTCTTCTTCTTCTTTTCCAGAAGCTTTTCGAGCATCTCTTTCATAGTGTTGATTGTCGCTTGCTGCATGCCAATCACAGCTTGTTGCTCTTCCAATCTTCTGGCCACTTCATCAGGGACTTCAGCCATATGCATTTTTGCATGCTCGCCTTGGATCGAGCTTAACGCATGAGATGTTGCTACTGCCGAGCAATCATCGTCGTCGTCATCAGAAACAGATTCTAGTCGCCTATAGCAAGGTTTAAGTGTCGGTCGACATGTCCGACATGTCAGCCAACATATCGGCTTGAGGGCTTGACTGACACGACATGGACGTTTTCAACTTGTATGTCGGTTTTCAGGGTCAAATCGAAAATATCAGGGTCATATCGGGCATATCGGCCTATTTTTTAGCTGAAAAATCGGTCGATATGATATTTTTTTTAAGATCTGTTTTTTATTATCGGATTTGTGTTTAGTGATAAATATGCAAACCCGTTTGGTCCGTTCTCATGTTTAAGGGTTTCTTATGAACCCGATAGAAAAAATTTATGAACCTAAATCCATATATTATTTTTTTTTTATATATTTAGTTTATAGAATTTATAAAGTATGCTTATATTGAATTTATGAATGCTTAGATTACATTTAGGACATGATATTATACATATGCGTACTACCCGATATGACGATCCGATATTTAGTTAATGTCCCTCGATATATCCCCGATTTTCGCTATCTGATATGAATTTCAGCCATTCGATATGAACCCGACATCCGATATTTAAAACCTTGGCCTATAGTTAAAGGGTATAGCAACCACCTTTTTAGTCCGGGTATGCTAGTAGACACCCTCGGGTTCAATGGAGATGCCTTTCAATCTCGAAGAAAATTCAGTGTCGAAAGAGTCTTGAGTTTTTTTGCCTCGGTCTTCCCTGTCTCATTGACAGTTACAGCTGAGAGATCCAAGTCATCATAAGCTCGTCTTATCTGACGATTGCGTCTTCGACGAGGAGATCTTGTCTCCGTTGGTCGCTGAGAGAGCCTCTCGACCACCGATGGTTTCGATATTTCAGCACTCCGGCAGACATTAAGTACCGCCGTAATAAGCCTCTCGCAGTGGCACTGAGGAGTTGCCTCATGAATAGTGCGTTTGCGAGTCAAGCGTTTTCTAAGATCCCCCGTAGGTTGATGATGACAACCCCCAACGTTAGAAGGACCGGTCGAGTGCTCGCAAGAAGAGAGCTCAAGAGGGCACTTGGAAGAACACTTGGAAAAATCATCAAGTGTTGGAATCCGGCGAGCTTGCCTTGATAGGCGAGGCTGCCTAGTCTGGCGAGGTTCGACCGTTAGGTGAACTTGAGTTTGCTGGTGAGGTTCCAGCTGTGGTTCTTTCCGGCGAAGTTTATCTTTTTGGCAAACTTGCACGCCTGTAGAGAAAACTTTGCATGCTTTACCTTTCTGGCGAAAGTCGTTTTGCAGGCAAGGTTGAACAGTTAGGCGAAGTTGGACAGTCAGGCAAGCTTGGTGAAGTTCGCTTGTTGAGTTAAGCCCGCCTGAGCGACTAAGTCTGCTTGGCCTGTGAAGTTCGCCTGGCCTGTGAAGTTAGCCTGAATGGTGATCTTCGTCAGTAATGCGAAGTCCGCCTGAACTGTTGAGTTCGCTAGATTTGGGAACTTCTTGTAGTTTGCCAGAACTGAGAACTCTGCGTTCGTTACCGACTCTAGTCTTGTTTTTCAGGCATGAATAGTAGTTTAGGCCGTCATAGGAGATTAGGACACGTGCCTCATGGCAAGTGCGAGCTTGTCGTTACCTCTGCTTGGCCCTCTTTGAGAGAGGATCGTTCATGTCAACGATGAAGGCGTGATTTGCGCCAACACGAACTTTGGTCTCGTTGGGGACAGGAGTTTGCATGGATTTTGACAACCCATCGAGCAACTCCTTTGTTGGCATTCTTGGCCTTTTGGTCGGCCTCAATCGCCTTAGGAGGGGTGGAACCCCTAATGCTTGCTCGGGTAGAGCTTTCGGGCGTAGTAGCCTTGGTTTGTTAGGGCTGGGTCACACACATCACTTTGCGATATTTGCGTGACCTCTTACCACCAGAAGAGGCCGAAGATAAGTACTCTTCGTACTTGGCTTGATCGAACTCGATGACGAGAGACTCAACGGTCGTCCCTGAAGCAATCTCGTCAAATTACATCACCACCATTTCGTCTGAAAGAATGGTTGCTCCCACTGTGGTCGTCATATTCTGTTTGCCGTAAAATGAGATCTTAAAATTCGTATTAATTGAATTTGTATTACAAATGGAAATCGATTTTACACAGAAGCAAAGATAATTGATTCGATCTCTCTTTGTTTAACGTGGGATCGTTGGGGCGATAAGATGCTTCGCTCGATGTTTGAGTTGGGTTTGCTTCCCTTTGACGATTTAAACGAGATTGCGAACAAGTTTCAGCGCGTGGTAGAAGTTTGGTTGAACGAATACGAACACCCAAGCTAGGAATTGAAGGCCGAATGCACAAGAATGCTTAAGTTCGGTTCTCCTGAATGTCAAGAAGTCGAATTGCCAAAAGTTCCCCTTTTCTATAGCCATTCGTGGCCTTTTATAGAGAAGAACGACTATAACCTCCTCCTTAGATCGTGGGAAGTGGTTGCAACCGTGCCCACAATTCGAGCTGACTCGGTCAAGTAGTTCAGGCGAACTTGGCGAGCTATCGGGCGAGATTTTAAGCGTGTAGACGAAGTTGGCGAGCCAAGGCTTCAGGCGAGCTTAGCTAGCTTGCAGGCGAAGTTGGCAAGCTAAGCATTCAGGCGAGCTTAGCTCATTTGCAGGCGAGCTTTACTCATATAGGCAAAGTCAAGTTATTTAGTCGAACTTGACCTGGTGTGCACTTAGTTGTTCAGGCGAACAAGCAGAGTGAGCCATGTTCACACGAACTTTAACATGTAGGCGAAGTCTAGCCTTGCAGGCGAACTTGTTAGGGATAAACGCAATTTTATTTGCCTACATGCTTGAAGGACCGAGGCGAAAGGTGTCGCCACTCAGACCCAACGACGAATCTTGAACCACGCATTTTGAACCGCGGGAGAACCTATTTGTTTCATCTTCCCTAATGATGTCAGCTAGTCACTATCGTATTAAATGCATGACTAGAGCCATTATTACTCCTCCACCGAATTCATGACTTCTTCGACCATGCCAGCACCCTAGCCATTCTGTCGCCATCGCATTAAACGTAAAGATGACTCGGATCACCCACTGCCAACTCGAGTAAAGTGTCGACTGACTAAGCCTACTATATGGACCCGTCTGACGTTACCCAAATACCATTTTTGGTTCACTATAAATATGCAGATTGTTTTCTGCATGGGGGTACGCTGTTCTCTACCCCCAAAATCCCTAAAAAATCACTTTCATTAAGATTATCACTAACTTGATCGTCAGAGGAACCACCGGAGAGCTCAACTCTAACCCTCTAACATTTGTGTAGGTATCTTCTTCTGCTTAGAGTGATCAGCCATCAAAGAAAATTGAGGGATCCTAAGCTCTTCCAAGTCCACCCTAACCCTCCTAATTAAGTTTTTGATATAAACGCAAAGCTACTAAAACTTCGAAAGAACCCTTCTTTTTCAAGAATTAAGATAAAAAAATGTGAGAAATTAAGGAAATAAAGTATGCCTACCTTAGTTGTAACATGATTTTCAAGGTTCTTTTACCATAACTGATATCAACTAACATATTTCTTAAATTTGACTCTTACAAAGTCTGTAATTCCTACATTTAAGAACTGAACATACGACGTACCACGTTCCGTGCGTACTGTATAAGCCTACCCCCTTGTAGCCAATTCCAAATGAGTGGTGTACCATGCTTCTGTTCCCGTCTTGTGTACTGGAATGAAGTGGATTCCATGCAACTATGAATAAACTATTGTTATCCTATAGGACTTACTAAGACTCGTTCATTCTGATCCTTGCCTTTCCTAATCAGTGGAATATTGAACCAAAAGAAAGATAAGCATAACTCTTTCTTTAACTAGAAAGAGAATATCATCACAATAGATGACAACAAACATGCTTAAAAGGATGTAACACTTGTGCCATAATCCTAAACACACTGCATAGCATGAACAAGTGAACTAATCTATGCTTTGATACTAATTAATGGAGAAGGAATTTGGACGTACAAAAATTTGCAAAATTCCAAATGATTAAAGTAATAAATAAAGAACACCCTTAGAACACTTGGAACAAGCATTTAGAATCTGACGTGGATGTTTCAAAAGCAACGCATGAAGGTGCATGAGATAGAAGTCATGTTGGATACTCATGGGTTTTCATCTTGTTCCTTTTGAATACTAAAGGTCGAGTTTTCTCGACAAGGGCATACTTGTTGTAGAATAATAAATTTCTAAGTTTGAAATGGAAGAGTTTGGAGCCAAATAATATGAGCTGAAACATTATCCTTTAACAGGTAACAAGTGAATGTAATGGTTTTTAGGCCTGGAAGGTGGTTTATTTTTTAAAAGCTTTGGGTTTGTTTAGATTAATTTTGTTCTTATCTTTTATTTTTCTTCGTTTAGATAATATGGGAGAATGTTACAGATTTGATTTGGTTAGTTCTTATTTGTTTGTTGAGATTTAAATTTCTGGACTTGGTTAATATTTTAGACTTTAGTCCCTTGCAAAAGAGTTTGATGTACTTAGAATTGGTGAACCTATGTTATATTGATTGAAAAATAATGAATTGTTTGATTGAGAGTGTGGTTCTCTCTGTTTTTATGAGGGTGTGATTTCTTTTATTTTTCCGATGGTGTGATTCGATTACACTAGGGTTGTGGTTTCCCATCTTTTCTATGTGAAGCTGTGATTCTGCTTCTTTACTCTTATACTTTAGAATTTCCCAAATTTCTTTAGTCTCCAACAAGGTTTTAAATTGCGGCCAACATGTCGGAGATTGCAGTTGACATGTCGGTTAGAGTAAGTTCCCGCAATAAAATCACACAAGTTCTATCTCTCTTCTTTCTTTCTCTCTCATGTTGATTTTTGGAAGCATCCGAGATTTCCTTGAGGCGAGTAGTTGTTCAGTTCTTCCAATTTTTTTTCACTCCAAATTTTTTCGCAAATGATGTGAATTTGGAATAGCTATTGGTGATTCTATTGTGCATGGTGTTGGTTTTTGTTTTCATAGTTAAGCTGACTACTGTTACAAGCTTGGGGTTTCCGTTAAATTATCATGCCACCAATTTTAACTGTTTAGTATGAAATCTCTCACTCTAATTTTGTTTTTGCAGTTTCAAAATGCATTAAATATAATAAGTTGACCACTCTAATTTTGTTGCCATTTGAACTTGTAGCCTACAACTTGGGTTATTTTCTTGACTTGTTAAAGCACACTTTAAGAAAAAAAAAATGAGATACTATATAGGAAATACAGTTTGTTATTGGGTGCGTTTCCGCTTCCAAACGGCTTGAACACGACAATGGCCTTTTTTGGGTTCCAAGGTGGAGGGGTGAGGCAGGTTATTGTGAAGGAGAAAATGAAGAAATGGGTTGTTTGGTGTTTGGTTGAGAAATTTGTTCTTTTGTGAAGAAAAGGGATCACGTGGGTGCCCTTTTCCTTGGCTTTTGGCTATTTGAACTTCTATCAGTACTTAATGAGGGATGATGAATCCCATGTGACCAAGCACATGGGAACTAAAGTGCTATTGGAAGGGTTTGATTGTTTTGTCTTTTTGTTGGAAATGGGGAACTACATGGATGCTTAGATATTTTGACTTGCTTTTTACATTTCGTTTGTCCTCTTCTAGATGGGGAGAGAGGCCAGAGCTTATAAGATGTTTGGAATAAAGATTGAAACTATGTGAAAATAAAAACTATTAATACGAAACATAATATTTTTATACTATGAAAATTATAAATATAGAGTATCTCCAAAATGTTTTTATATTCAGCCACCCTATCTATTCCATATTTGCAATGTCCAGTACGCGCACCCGTACCTATGCAACTCAGTTGTTAGTTATCGACACATTTTATTTACATTTTTGTATATATTAGATATCATTTCAGACATTATAATATGTATGCACACATCTGATATGACACTTTGTTATTTACTAAATATCTCCGATATTTCCCCGATATCCACTCACCGATCAGATTTCGGTCGCCTCTGATATTTCGACCCTTGTTCCCAAACCCTTCACCATTTACGAGACCCTACCTTCCTATGAGGAAATGTCTAATTAATTAAATGTGACTTGCTGGATTGTACTCTTAACTGCTATTAGATGTCAACTGTTATATATTGATTGATCAACCTTGTGCGAGGGGTCACCATGCCTTTTTCAGCAAGTGTCATGCCATGGGACAACCCATATAGGGGGTGACAGGTACAACTGAGTATGTATTCCAAACGACAAAGTAATTATAAAGGAAGTGTGTTAAGGTTGTTGGCAGTATTTTAATTAGTCTCCATGTTTGGGGATTTTGATTTTAAAAGGAAGAATAGCATGGAGAAAGGTAATTCAAGTACAAGTTTTGGACATCTTTTAGAATGCGCAGATTGTTTAGAGGTTGTATTTATGTTTTCACTCAAATCATAAAAAAGATCAGCCAAATGTTATCACATAAATCGTATTGGGGTTATCGTAGGAGAATTATCGTCCTTTTTGTAGTAGTAAAGAAAGTCTCCAGTCTAATATTATATCCTTGCAGTAGATTACTGTTTTTTCATCAAACTTTTAACCTCTATCGTATCCAAGAGATCAACTCGGTTAGGATTTTCAATGACAAAATCCATTTTTCACATATTCAATAGTTGAATGTTTTCATTTTCTTCTCAAGTTGCAATGGTTGGGTGTGTTATAGAATGCTAAGACTTATTCAGCTTAGTTCCTGCTAATTGTTATTTCATATGTCTCAAATTGAATTCTCCTTTTGCGTATTGATAATTAAAGACATATTTGGAAGAAATAGTACCGATATATGAACTTCAATTTTGCTATCTGTTAGCACATTACTTTGGCAGCTGCTTGCTCTTAATTTATTTCATTTTCCTTCTCTAGTTTTTCTTCATTGGATTTATATGTTCCTTTTCCGTTTCAATAATATATAAATTGGGTATGGCTTTGACAATGTATTGCAGATCTACAAAGCTCAAAGAAATGTTGTTCTTTGTGTTTCAGCATGCCTTCTGTATTGGTGGGTACTGACTCATTGTTTTTCTGTCATGTCGAATTTATATTAGCATGCGTCAATTTTCTTTCTCCCTTATGTCTATGCAGGTGCATCTTTCGCATTTGCAAGTTTCACAAGGACATCAAGGAAATGGAAGAGATGGAGAAGCGTTACAAGGCTATGTAGCTTGCTCTGAAAGGTCTACTATTTTCGCTATGATATCAGTTTATCCCTATGCTATTCATTTTTCCTAATCAATTGGGTTTATGATTGTTGGAAAATTGCTAATAATTTTTAAGCATTAGCCTCATACCACTAGGAAGTTTGTCATATTTTCTCAATTATCTTTTACTAGCGATGGAGAGCAAATAAAGAAGAGAATGCAACTATACAGTCCATGGTGAATACTTATATGGAAGTTTTAACACGAGTAGTTGTTTCTAACGTATCTATATGTTAAACATGCTAATCTGGAAGGCCTTAAACTGCAAACACTATTTCTGTAGACAATTTAAGAGAGTCAGTAACTATAGGAAGCCTTGGTTCTCCATGCTTCTATTCATTTAATCTAAAAAACAATGTATTTATTATTGTAGATATTATATGTTCTTTAGACTTTTCACTTTCAACTGAATTATAGTTTGACATACTAGTAGATATGCACATGCATTTTAATTTGTATGAGCAATTCCTATGCATTTGTTCTATAAAGTATATATGTGTGTATTTTTGGGGTGTGTGTGCACAGGGATGGTTGCGGGCAGGTAGCAGACGTGGTTTGGTGGGTTGTTCTTTCTCTATACACACACACATGCGCACACACAGAGTAAAGCTGGAACAAACTTAAGTGGATAGAAACTTTTGTCCACCATGTCACGCCTCCAAAATAGCCGCGGAAAATAGATATGGGGCACGCGACAACAGCGACAGCACAAGCGCAACACAAGTCTCATGCACGTGTCAAGCCTGACACTACCGACTATATTGCTTGTCATAAAATTATAAAATCTGATGCTGATAGTAGTTCAGAGCAACTATAGATAACCAGTATTTTCAAACCAAAATCTCATCATCATATGTATTTACCTAACTCAAATACGTTGTTTGCCTATATACAAGGCAAAAGAGAGGCTCTCCTTTGTAACGTCTCCCAACAACATGCTACAACAAAAAGTTCAGCCTGTATGCGAAGCTACACCAGATCTGAACAAATAAAAAATGATGGGGTGAGCTAAAACTCAGTGAAGAACATTTCCCACTAGAGTTCCTAGATATCTAACAAAATAATAAATTTTTTTAGAAATAGTGAATTATAAGTTTTGCACCGGAAATTCTAAAAAAAGGGCAAAATATGGTCCAAGAGTGACATACTATTGTTATCTTCAAGAAATAATACAACATTTTAGATTTCTTTCTTATGTACAGATTGAATATATGTAATATATTCCACAATTAGACTCTTTTAAGATCAAGGTAAATACTAAGAAAGAAAACAGATTATTAAATTTGTGCAAAACCAAAAGATTGCTATTTTCTCAAATTCACAGTCAAATATCAGAATTTTAAATCTCGATGAGTTGTTCATGTAATGTAAAAATCACCTCATAAGTCACACTAAGATTATGAATTATAGCCTAGTAGCATGAGAATGCTAAAATGCTCACGTAACACAATTTATAGGAACAGAATGCGCCTAACACTGCCGTAGGCCGCCAGCCACATCACAAATGCCTAAAAAGGGCCACATCACACATGCATAAAAAGGGCCACATAAAGGTGCATTCAAAGTATATGGCAAACACAAACACATCATCCATAGTGGACTTTCTAAAAACATCGAGAATCACTTGTCAAATGGGTTGATTTTGGAAACACATCTTTTGTCAAATTACTTGATTTCAAAACGCATCGCTTATCAAATTGCTTGTTTTCAAAAACACATCACTCGTCAAATTACTTGATTTCAAAAATGCGTCACTTGTGCCAAAATAATATTGATATGTTCACTTATCAAAATTATAAATACTTTAAATCAAGTTGATGAGCGTAAATCTCCTCATCTCAATTAAATAGTTTATATATTTCACTTTTCTCTATTTTATCAGATACTAAATTACGGAAATTCCTTGAATCCATTAAACTGTTGAAACACATTCAAATTACTTCTTTTCTTCAAAAGTTTTCAAATAAAGCATTGTTCACAATTAATTGAGATCGCATGAAACCAAAACCACTTATCTCATTTTTATGTTAAATCAAATTTACTTTTAATACCTTGTATGAAATCAAAATCATATTATGTATTAAGCCACAACAGAAATAGATCGAATCACATTTAACTTTATATTCATGAAAAATAATAGATTATTTATTTTTTGAGCACAAAATCAATCAAATATAGCACTCGTGCAATTTCATATTAGAAAAAGACTAGTGAGAAATAAACTCACCTATATATTAACTAGTCTTTCAACTTGGATCCCCCCTCGATGTCCACAAAATTCTTTATTATAATAAGACATAAGGTCAAGATCAAACACATGTAAACTCATACAGACCACTCCATAATCTAGGTTCAAATAGGTCCAATGGTGGTTAAGTCCCATAAACAGGGTCAACATAGGGTTATCATTATATAAAAGTTATTCAATATTTTGGCCCTATTTACAATTTTTGGCAAGGATAGGGGACTAGAGATAGTTATCCAGGCCCAAATTGGCTTTATGTTACTCTGTTTAGACCTTAGTGCAAATATTAGAAATGATAGGGTTCTACAAATAATTGTCCATGCCTACTCACAGCTCCAATCAACTCTATTTGGACCTACCACAAGACTTTATAAGGTCCAAAGGTATGATATGTTCCAATTAGTTTGGACATTTATGCAAAGCCTGGAGATAGTAGAGGTTAATATCAAATTGTTCTTTTATTCTTCGTTTCCTTTTCCCTTCTTTTTCCTGGTCATTTTTTTCTCCTTTTGTTTTCATTTCTTCTTTCTTTTTTTCATATTTTTTTTCAAGCCACCATCATCAACGACTTGCTCTGCACGCTGGTGGCCGGATTTTGCCAGAGGCGTCACCGGAGGTTGGTGGTCGCCGATGGTAAGACCTCGCTGGAAATCTAGGTTTTTTTAAAACCAAATCATTCTACAATCTCTTTTCCAATTACAAAAATCAAACCCTTTTTCCCTTCATTGTCCACACCAAAAATATAATTGAGTGAAGGAAAACAGATTTATACCTTGGATTATTAATTGGATACTTCTCCTCCTCTTCCCTTCTCTTACCTTGTTGAAATTCAAGCTCCAGCAATATTTAGAGAAGATTCAGTTTTTTTTCCACACTGGTTTCTTTTCTTTGTTTTTTTCCTTCTTATTTTCCCTTTTTCTCCTCTTCTTATCTTACTGTTGAGGCGGTGCAACACTCACATTCCAATGACAAAAAGCCATTGGTCCAAAGACGTCGCGACAGGAAAAAAGATGGATAACTCTACATGATGCCCCCAAACTTTGCCATTTGCATATATCATCCGTGCTTTATAAATATGAAATTAGTTATTTCTCAGGGTTACTACACTCTCCCCTCCTAATAGAAAGTTTCGTCTTCGAAACTTAGCAGACTTTAGTTTATTTTCAAAGAGTTTTGGATACTCCTCTAGTACAGAATCTTTATTGTCCCAAATGACTTCACTTTTGGAGTGAGTTCACCTTTTTAGTTTCACATATCGGATAGTTCAATGTATATGCACTTTTTCTATACGATCTACAATACGCTTCTGGAAACTTTTGGAGCATTGATATTTGAAACACATCGTACATTTTAGTTGATGGTGCTAAGGCTAACTTGTACTTCACTTGACCTTACTATTTCATTTATGCGCAACTTTATTAACCCTTTTATTTTGATGAAAAACATCATATAAATGGGCAAGAAACATTCTGACTTCGTCCATCGGTTGGCTATACCTAAATATGGTCCTTTCCTTTCAAACGTTTAGGAGAGCCAATGATGAAGTCCATGATGATATGTATTTTTTCCTTTTTTTTCAAATTTTTTTTTATATTTTAACTCTTGTATATTTTTGCTCCTTAGGATATATGGTACACATAATGACATATCTTGTTCACAAATCCTTCGCTTAATTCCAATGCCGCATTGGATACACAAATTCAAGATCTGAAGTCCATCTTAATAATCTTAAAGCTGATGATTTTTCACCTCCTTGATTTTTAACAGTTTCAAGTCATTTTGTGAATTTTACTTTATCTCTTCAACTGCAAAAATGTACTCAATTTGGGGTTTTCAATTAAGCGAACTTGAATTCTGATTCCCGGATGACCTAAATCCACCAGTATCTTCTCTTTGAAATAAAACCAAATCGGACGAGTTACACGAGCCTTTACGAGTATTAGGAGTTATATTCCTAGTTGAGTTGATAATTGTTGGTCATATCAGAACTTCTCAAACTTCCAACTAACTTCAACCTCAATTTCTTTGAGTCAATGTATACTTTTAAATCTTGTAGCCAATATACATGCCACATTGTAATTTATAAAATTATTATCTCAAAATTGAGAGTTATTATTACTGTTGCCAATTCCAGAATACACTTCCAATCACTTCGTAGAAGCATCCTTATAAAAAATACTAATCCTTTCACCTCCAGAAGATAAAGCAAAAGTGCAGTTGTAAGTCAAGACTCTTACTTGCGCTCATCTAATCAACCAACTGTCCTTTTAAAAGAGACGAGTCAAAAGCGAGGCAATGTTATCATTATACAACTTCTAATTTTAACCTTGCATGTAAAGAGACTTCATATTTCTAACACATTAGTTTATGTCTTCCAATTAACCACAATCTCTTGTGAAAGTCTGTGAATCTGCATCCTAAGATTATATGGTCAAGAAAAGGTATCTCCTCCAAAACTCATATTTCTTGAGTTTTTACATACACTTTTCTTTTCCTTAGAATCTCCAGTACGTGATGTTTCTCATGCTTTTTCTCACTCTCTGAATGTACAAAGATGTCATCGATAAACACCATGAATAAACTGATCTGAAAAGGGTTCTAGACGCATTATCTATGAAATATATAAATGTTGATGGTATATTCAGAGCCCAAAATAAGAACCCTAGAATTTATAACAATGATAAAAGGTACAAAATGTAGTTTTACAACATCACGTACCTTAATTTTAGATAACAATAGTTAGAATGAAAATCAATCTTGGAAACACTCAAACTCTTCTTCTTTTTTTTAATTGCATGTCATTAATCCTCAATCTAAACACATATTATGAATTATTACCCAATTTGTTCTGCAAAAGTCAATACGTAGTTGCATGCTACTATTCTTTTTCTTCACACACAATAGTGGTATATTTCATGGTGACACCTTAATACTAATAAAACCTTCTGCCAGAAGCTCTACCGACTATACCCCCAGTTCTTGCATCTTGGTTACTATGTGATAAAGTTCTAAAAATCAAATTTCTAGCCAATACCCAGTCAATTGAAACCTGATCTCCTTATCTAGAGGCATACCTGTCAGTTTATTTTGGGATACTCTTGAAATGTTCTAAAAATAATAACTAGCAGTTTATTTTGAAAATCCTCTCCTTGAGGAGTCAAATAATTTAAACATTCATTCTATAACAATCAACATACTTTGCAGACTGAGATAAATCTTAAGAATTTTCGAGATTCATGAATCTAGTAGAAAAATTCAAGATGCCTTTGAATACTACATCACCTTCTCATGACATAAGATGGAAGCGTGCTTTGACTTGATCAATTCATTTTTAATATAATATCGGAATCATGTATCTCCAATATCAATGATCTTATCCAAAAATCTAATCTCTAACTCTGCAACTCCGATATGTTATTAACACACTACCCCCAATATATACTTATTATTTTTTACCACACTTCAGAAAATATCTAGTTCCAAAATGTCTTGCTTTCTTTTATAGGTGGTCAAGGAGAATACTTCTCCTTCTTCAGTAAACAATCAATTTGGACATTTATGCAAAGCCTGGAGACAGTAGGGGCTAATATCAGATTGTTCTTTTCTTATTCTTTGTTTCCTTTTCCCCTTCCTTCGTCTTCCCAGTTGTTTGTTTCTCCTTTTGTTTTCATTTCCTCTTTCTTCTTTTCATAGTTTTGTTCAAGCCGCCATCATGAACAACTTGCTCTGCTCGCGGGTGTCGTACTTTGCCATACGGGTCGCTGGAGGTTGGTGATCGCCGGCGGCAAGACCTCGCTGGAAATCTAGGTTTTTTAAAAGCAAATCATTCTACAATCTCTTGTTCAAATAGCAAAAATTAAACCCCTTTTCCCTTCATTGTCAACACCAAAAATTATAATTGAGTAAAGGAAAACGGATTTATACCTTAAAGTTGAGTTGGATTATTAATTGGATACTTCTCCTCTTCCCCTCTCTTCCTTGTTGAAAGTCAAGCTCCAGCAATGTTTTGAGAAGATTCAGGTTTTTTTTCACAATGGTTTCTTTTCTTTGTTCTTTCCTTCTTATTTTTCCCTTTTCTCCTCTTCTTATCTTACCGCTGAGGTGGTGCAACACTCACATTCCAATGACAAAAAGCCATTGGTCCAACGATGTGGCAATAGGAAAAATTAAGGGATGGAAATTTCTGCATAGTGCTCCCTAAACATTGCCATTTGCATATACCATCCCTACTTTATAAATATGAAATTAGTAATTTCTCCGGGTTACTACACACCATCTAAGCTAGCCTTTGATTTTGTTGAGATTTGTGCTAGGCATGAAGGGTATCTTTGAGATATGTGCATAGATTTGTATACTTGCTAGCACAAATCTCAAAGCAAAATCAATGGATGAAAAAATTGGTGGACAATAAGCTCTTATCCACTTAAGTTGACAAGAGCTTTACTCTCTCTATATATAGGAAATATGGGTATGCTTAGTACCATACACGAAATTGGTGCTTGGTAATCATGTGGCCAATTTCATCCACTCATCCAATAAGTGAATAATCAAGTGGAGATCATTTTCAGATGGATAACTTTAGATGTGTGGATAAGAAATGGCTATGTTATTGCCAAGCGTTAGTTTGTGCTTGATACCAAGCATGCTCATTTCTCTCTCTTCCTATATATATATATATATATATATATATATATATATATATATATATATATGATGAGAGAGAAAAGTGGATATACTTGGTGTTTGATAGTGAGTTAGGCTCATTCTCATCCACTCATTCAAATGGTCCCCACTTTAAAATAACTACCCCTCAATTACCCAACTTATGTGCACTAGGGATGCTAAACCATATCCATATCCGAAAAAATATACGTATCTGTATCTGTTAGGATACAAATATGGTTACTTAAATTTATAACCGATAGGATATGATTACGGATATGGTTTTGTAGTGAAATATCCGGATCCGTATCCGAATTATCCGAATACATACTAGTTATACTGTTACGATAGTTTTAATCCTTAGATTATTGATTTGATGTTACTTTTGATGATCAAGATATCTATTATTAGCTTTTCATATATAATGAACATAGTAAAGAACTCTTTTGTATCACGTGAACTATATTTTTTTAATACTATCTAGTTTTCTTATATCTATTTTATATCCACATGCTTATCTGCTTATATATTCGCATATATATATATATATATATATATCTGTATCTGTATTCGATTTTGGTGGATATAGATATGAACTTTCCTTATCGAGACATCAGTATCCGCATTCGTATCCGAGACTGATAAGCGGATATGGATATGGTAAGTATCATATCCGAACTGTATCCGTACCGAATGCACCCCTAATGTGCATCCATGTT
>BQKN01066267.1:460131-511569 GCA_022839385.1 Asparagus kiusianus
ATATATATATATGAACTACGCTATTAGTAGTATTCAACATTCGGATATTGTCCACCCAAATTTAAAAATTGGGTTTCAAAATTGATAATGCAAACCGTTCAATTTCAATGTGATCTACTATCTACGAACTAGCCAGAATTTTTTTTCAAAGATTTCAACACAATTTGCTCATGAATCATACATCATCAAAATCAACGATCACGAATTTTTTAAAGTGTCTCATTTTTGTGCCTCTTGATGAATGATTCCAAACACATCAAAAGCCTTTGAAATTTTATTTGTACATAGTTCATGTGCAGTAGAACACATGCGCTGTTTGGGATTTTAATTTCAGAACCTAACTTTTAAATTTGGGTTGATACTTCTTGCATATTGGAAACTATTAATAATAGCCTTGCTCAACTCTCTCTCTCTCTCTCTCTATATATATATATATATATATATATATATATATATATATATATATATATACATATATGAGAAAAATAGGTATGCTTGGTATCAAGCATAAATTTTGTGCTTGGTAGTGAGGTAACATTTCCATCCACTTATTTTAATTCCCAACTACTCCTTAACCCATGTAAATGTAGGCCCCGATTTCAATGAGTAGAGAGGAATATGTCATCTCACTACCAAGCACAAACTTGTGCTTGGTACCAAGCATATCTATTTCTCTCTCACTCTCTCTCTCTATATATATATATATATGTGAGATTAATGAGTATCCTTGACAATGAGGGGATTTTCCTACTTACAATGATGTGATACAATCCCCACCATGTGAAAGAGAGAGAATAAAGTAGGAGAAAGAATTTCACATGATGAAGATTGTGTCACATCATTGTTAAGGAGGAAATCCCCCTTGTCAAGGATACCCATTAATCTCTCTCTCTCTCTCTATATATATATATATATATATATATTGATACGACTTACGAGGTGGTGACTCAATTTGTAAAATGAGCTACCAAGAGATAATAGTTGTGAGGCCCACACCTTTTTATTTGATTAGTTGAGTGAGCCTCACTAGTCTCTCTCTTGGTAGCAAATTTTAATAAATGAGGTGCTACCTCATACCTATTAATCGTGTGAGCGCGCGCATTAAGGTAGCACCTGTGTGGTTAAATCTCAACCTTGATCAAAAGTACTATCTCAAGTGAGCATTAACTCAAAATTAGGTGGGACCCATGAACTCTTTCCCCTCTCTATGGATCACGATCCCAAATTTCTCTTTCACATATTTTAATACTCCGCCTCCAACTCAAAGACCGACCACCTCACCGGCACTACTCCCATGTATCTCTGTCGCAAGCTACCGCAAAACTCCACCGCTTCTTTCACGGGCCAGTCTTAGCCAACCATCAAAAATTGGTGAAATGCCCTTTCCAAATCCTCTCTCATCCTAATCACATCTTGTTTTTTTATCGATTGCGTCTCCTCTTTTCTGAAATCAATCACAAGACCGCTACTGCCACCGCCCCCTCCTTTTCCATTGCAACCTACTACCGCCATCCCCTCCTTTGCGGCCTTCTCTTACTTCGCAACCCACCACCACCACTCACCCCTTATCTTTCTTCGGAGTTTACCATTACCTGCCTTCCCTCCTTAAAGGAGACCACCACCTTTAGACCACCACCTCTGCCCCTCTTCCTCCAAATTCTCCAACAACCAACTGGCTTTCAATTGTCCCTACAATTCTCCTCTCCTCTTGCGAAAACCCCCTACCCTAGCCTCTCCTACACCATCTAAACCCAGTCATGACCCTCTATTTGTTCCCTTACGAATAGACTATCATGCTTCATAGTTCATTTGCACAAGGAAAAACAACACAAAATATGACATCTATAGCTTCAAGGTTGTATTACTTGAGATGCTTACAAGGAAATCATTGGTACAAGCGTTGAGATGTGATAATGTCGATTTGCTGAGATGGTGAGTTTGTTTGTGAAAGATGAGTGGGCGGTGAAAGTGTTTGATGTCAAGCTGACGACTTGTAAGAATGCTATGAGATGATACAGATGTTGTTAGAATGTTTGAGCAGAGCCCAACTTTGGAGGAGGTGGTTAATATGATGGTAGAAATCTAGAAGTTGATTTTTGAGAGTCGGACAACGAAAGTTTAAAGCTTCAAATGTTGAAATACTATGAATTGCAATGTAGAAGAAAATTGAGATATTGCAAATGTTTCTATATTTATTGTTAATACAACTTCAAAGGTTGTGGTTATGATTTTCTTTTGATTAAATAAAGTGATTGAGATGGGGATGTTGCATGATAATTATTACTAGGTTTGTCACAGTTGAGGTAGTGGATTAGAGAACTGTGGAGGTGGTTGGCAGGCTTTTAAAGGGAGTGGTTCGTTATGGTTTGATGTAGGTTCCTTTGCTTAGCTTGATGGTCATAATAGTGTATGGGGGGGAGTATGTAGTAATGAATGAATTGCTTTTGTGAATCAAATTATGTTTGAGCCATCAATTTTTTGGTGTTGAATTGCCTCTTCCATTTGATTCTATCTCTTTATGATATATTATTGCTAAGCAAAGGAAAAGATTAAGAATGTATTATGAAGTTTACATATCAAATACATGAGACTATTTGATAGTAGTCATGAGATGATGTACTGGTAACTAACAAAAATATCATGACATTTAGCTACTAAGTTAGAGTGATTAAGAAAACCGCTAAGTAGGTAGAATAAGCTGATAACAATAGGATTACTATGAATTTAAATATTTTTAAGGCACAGAGTGACTTTAATATTTGTTTAAGCCTAAGCATAGAGAAGAAGAATCCTAAGACTTGTTTCTAGCACAAAATCTAAGATTTCATTCATTTGACACAAACAACAATCATGCGGCGGAATGGCAATGATGTGCTCAAGCTCCAATAATCTAAGATCTCAACCTATACCCGGGAGATCCTTACACCATCTAACAAAGATCAATCCTTCAACAAAAACATCTTCTCCCAATTTACCATCAATAAACCAACACAAATCTGTCCTTTTCAATCCAATAACCCTCTCTCTAACCTCTTTAAAAGCTTCACATCACAACATAACTCAATCATCACCTAAAAGCACAAATCCATTCACAAACCTTTTTTTGCACTTTTGAGTTTTATTTGGACGCAACATTTACATATGACTTCATATATGTATAACACGCTGTATACATATCTCTAGGGTCATTTACCTCCCACCACCTGCACATCTCAACTTGAAACACATTAAATACAAATGGACGTTCGTCATTAATCAAACTAAGTCGATGCGTGATCTACATCTAACAATCTCCCCCTTTTAATAATAACAAACATGGAATTGAAATTAGAATACATGAAGTGTCAAAATCTAAATCAAACCATCTCAGTTTTATCAAACCACTAATAATGATCAATGAGTGCAAAACAAAACTGTTAAGCATGCATGAAACACGAGTGTGTATATGAGCATGTTATATTAACACTAAGCTTTCCCCAAAACCAAGCTGTCGTTCAAAATCAAAATTTTAAAAACCCTAATTTTCCCTCAAAAAACCTAATTTTCTCTCAAAAAATTATTCAAAATTTCACTCTAAAAAATTTACTCTCCTAATTCGGTTCTCCTATTCTCCAATTTCCATTTAATTATTTCTCCCACTTTATTATCAAAATAGTAATCATGAAAACACATTATTACATGATTCGACCGATAATATAAATATTTTCGCAATGCTAGCAAAAAGAAGTTGAAAATCAATGAAGTCCCTTTCATGTAAGTATAAAGTAAGATTTGACTATAAAAAATATCACAAAATACGTGGGAATCTCATTAGATAAAACATACATGGAGAACAAATATTAAAGGGATATTACATACAATGTATTACATATCAAATAAATATCAGATGGCCAAAATTCATATCGGATTGTGGAAAGTAGGGATATATTGGGGATATGTAAAAAATATCGGGGTGTCTTATCCGATGATGTTCATGCATAACATAACATCATAATATGTAACCTAAACATATTAATGAATTCTCAACACAAAAATTCCGTCATGATAAATATTTAGAGTTGGGGAGAGCTGAAAGTGGAGAGATTTGAGAGACAGATCTAGCTTTTGTAGGTTCGAGTTTGAGTTTTGTGGTTTTAGTTTGATTTTGGATTTGGGTCTAGGTTCCCAAACCTGATCCAGATTGGGACCCACCATCAAATTAAAAAACAACGCGATTTTGCCAATATCTTGGAAGGGATATATTGACCGATATTTTTGATATTCGTCGATATATCGGACAAAAATCCCAAAAAGCAGAAAAACACGATAAAAACATAAGTATCATCGCGGTAACGTCCTTAACCCAATATATCGGCCGATATGGTGTTATATAGGTCGATATTTAATACATTGCTCACATATATTACAAAATTCACCAAAATGCAATTCCTTTTTAATAATATGTAATGATAATATAAAATAGAATTACTTTGCTCAACACAACATATGAGAATATATATATTTATATATATATATATATATATATATATATATATATATATATATATATCCGAAAACAGTAACGCGAGGAACTTGTATGATACATTAGAGCTTAATCAGTGTAACACTGCCCTCAAACATTTCACTATTTAGTATTGGATGGATACCTCTGAGACATGCTCTTTTTAATACATTTTTACTAGAGTGTGCTCATTGGCCTCTTTTACTACACTCGTTTTGTAGATAAGACTGTCTTTTATATGGAGTAGGAAAATTTATTTGCATGTTTTACGACACTTCATTTTTCATTTTTTTATTTATTACCAGAACATTGCATATTCCCTTATTATCACATATAAGCATTATATAACTCATGATTACATTTTAGCTTACTTTCCGATATTTGTGTGTACTACCACATAGTGCATGAAACATGCCTATAGATGAAAAGTAATCTAATGTCCACTATAACATATAAGTTAATTTGTAAAGGCGAATAATATATGAACTATACATAGAAATTGATGTTCAAAAATTTTCATACACAGTTTATGGGGAAATATCCATATGTACTGTCAAATAATGTAAATAATATCCATTTATCAAAATTTATCATATGACAATAATACAAGGAAATATATCTATCGAAGCTCGAAGCAACTAACTAGACATCCATGAAAATAATGCTCAACTCTTGCCTAAGATGACAAAATTTCTCTTCAGATAGAGGTTTGATGAAGGTGTTAACTAATTGATGATCGGTGGTCACAAACTCAATGCAAATACTTTGTTTTTCTATATGATCACGAATGAAATGATATCGAATATCTATGTGCTTTGTGCGTGAGTGGTGTACGAGGTTATCATTCAAAGTAATTGCACTTTTGCTATCACACTTGGGAGGTGCTTTCATCAACTTATGCTTTATATCTTCTAGGGTTTGCATCGTCCATAAAATTTGTGCACAAGAACTTTCTAACGCAATGTATTCTTTTTCGGTTGTGGACAATGCAACACAATTTTGTTTCCTACTCGCCCATAAAACTATGGGATGACCTAACAAGATGAATACTATAAACCAAAAGATTTTATGCCATTCAAATTAAAAAATTCTTTTTACAACTTTAATATGACTCTGTCGGATCTGATTGAAAATGCATACGTAAAAAACCAAAAACATGATATCAAGGTGAGAAGCTGAAAGATATAGAAGATTATGGATCATGCCTCTATTTTTCTTCTTATCAATTGAGACGTCGCTCTCATCATTTCTAATATTTGCTGATGGACTCATTAGTGTATTTGTCGGGTTAACATTCTCCATGTCGCATCTCTTCATAAGCTCCTTCACATACTTAGTTTGTGAGAAAAAACTTTTTCTTTGCTTTTGTTTCCACTTGAAATCCTAGGAAGTATTTCAATTGACCAACCAAGCTCATCTCAAATTCATCCTGCATAGCTTTCTCAAAGTCTTGACATAAAAGATTGTTAATAGTACTAAGATAATGTCATCAACATATATTTTCACAATCAAAAGACCTCAATTATCATGCTTTATAAAAAGAGTTTTGTTAGCTCTTTTCTTTTTTTGAAATTTTTTTCCAAAAGAAGATTAGTAAGTTGATCATATTGTGCAAGAGGTACATGCTTCAAACTGTACAAAGCTTTTATCAATTTAAAAATATGATTTTAGAAAAGCAAATTTTGGAAATCATGAGGTTGTTTCACAAAAACTTCGTCGTTTAGAAAGCCATTGAGAAAAGTACTTTTGACGTCCATTTGGTATAGTAAAAAATCCTTAAAATATGCAAATGCACACAAAATTATAATAACTTCTAATCTAACAATTGGAGTCTAAGTCTCATCATAATCAATACCCTCAATTTTGTTATATCCTTGGGCAACAAGTCTAGCTTTATTTCAAGTTTAACGACCAAGCTTACCTGGTTTGTTCCTAACCACCCTTTTAGTTCCCAATTGGGTGATTCTTTAGTCGAGGAATTAATGTTTAAACATTATTCCTAATAAATTGATTAAGCTCTCTTTCATGGTTAAGGCCCAAAATTCTTCTTTTAAAGCATCGACATTCTTTGCTTTAATTTCAAATATGAAGCACACACTAGCACAAAATTCCTAAGAGATGGACGAGTTTGTATACATTTCGGGGGATCTCTAATTACAAGCTCCTTCAATTAACCTTTCTTGAAGTTTAACTCAGTTGGTGGCTTGTAAGCTAGTTTCTCCTCTTCGAATTCATCCTTGTTATTCTTTTAACTCATTTTGTTCATCTAGGCTTGTAGCTTCAAGGACCGTCTACTTTATGATATCAAATATTTCCATGTCATCATCATCTCTGTTCAAAATTTAAGAATTGGATTCATCAAATTTTACGCGGATGTCATCTTCAATAGTTTTTGTCCGTTTGTTAGAAACATGGTAAGCCTTACTATTAAAGGAGTATCCCAAGAAATAACATTCATCAGATTTTGGATCAAATTTCGCTAAACGATGTTTCATATTCTAGATATAGCATTTACACCCAAAACATGAAAATATGAAATATTTGCTGATTTTTGAAACCATAGCTTGAAAGGTTCCAAAATCGGTCCAGTTGCGACTATTGTTCATATAACAAGATGTATTATTGCCTCTGTCCATAAGAACTTTAGCAATGCATACTCACTAAGCATGGTTCTAGCCATCTCTTGTAATGTATGATTCTTCTTCTTAAATCCCTATTTTGCTAAGGCGTTCTAGCAGAAGATAACTCGTGTGCGATATCATTTTTAGCACAAAAATTTTCAAAGAAAGCATTTTCAATTGAGCACCATGATCACTCCTAATAGTGTCAATTAAAATTTCTCTTTCATTTTGAGCACATTTTGAATTTTTTTTCAAAAGATTAAAAAAGTTTGATTTATTGGCTATAAAGTAAACCCATATGAATCGTGAATAGTCCTTAACTAGAACAAAAATATATCTTTTACCATCAAAGACTCAGTCCAAACAAATCCATATGAGTCAATTAAAGAAGTCTAGTATTACTTACAATGTTCTTCGATCTGAATGAAGACTTTACAAACTTACCTTCTAACATGCAAGATTTTAAATATATGTTATCGGAAATATGTCGAATGGTCAAAATTCATATTAGATTGTGGTTATAGGGGATATATCAGGGATAAGTAGTAAAAATTAGAGTGTGAGTATACATAGATAATATAATGTCATAAAATATAATCTAAGGCTCTAAGCATTTTAATGAAATGTTAACATAAAAAATGTGAATAACACATGTTCAGGATCACTAAGAAATTGTTGAAACTTGCTTCTCGATCGTGTAATGGAACCGTCTAAGTGCATAACCTCTAAAAGGAGAAAATAATATTAGTAAAAATAGAATAGCATACAAGCACATAACAAAATAAAGAATAAAGAATCATCGACATGATTGTTCTGTAATCATACGATTAAAGATTCACGAACTAGGAATTTAGTAGTTAAGTCAACATCCATAAAGAAACATAAGCAAATCAAACAAAAAACAAAGTTCTAAAAATTAGAATAGTTCATAATTGACATCCAAAGAGCACGTCCAAGTTAAATTAAAGCGAAGATAAGTAAATCAATAGTCATTAGAGTCAAAAGTTGGAATATCCTTCATTCCCGCCTCCGCATCGGGGACCCCGAGGACGATGTTTACATCCCTTCCTCTTCTATGTTATTTTCAAGGGACTCCTTTCCCTTTGATGAAGATTCTCCAAATTTTTTCTTTGTTCTATATGTCTGTGTTCTTGCACTCTTTCTCTTCTTTGGATTAGCTCCTATAAGATCTCCGTATTGCCTCTAAGTAAAGATTTCCCACGAACACTTCATCATCACTCTCATCATCACGACCTTCACTGCTTTATATTCATCCACCACTCTCATCATCACGACCTCCACTGCTTTATATTCATCCACCACTCAGAGGATCTTTCTTCCTTGTCATAGGCAAGTAAGTGATTTTTATCCTTGTTGGCATGTTTGTTCTTTAATTTTTCATTGAATTTGATATGGATTAAGTCATATAGTTTCTTGTGAGTTAGTCTATTTCTCTTCTTCTTCATATGAATCTACAAATTTGAACTTACAAAGAACAAATTAGCCTATAATGCGCATTAATATGATTTAAACTTAAAAGAGACAATTATCATCTCAAAAGTGCTCCAATTCCTTGCATAAGCCGAGGAGCTAGTTGTCAAGCTCAAAATTTTCACTATCATCATCCTTAATACGGGAGCATCGGTCCCAAAAATCTTCTACCAATCAACTAGTTAGTTCATAGTGTAGACAAGTAGTACCTTATAACTTCCAAATGGAAATCTTTATATTAGTTTAAATGGAAAATGTAAATATATCTGGATTAAGATTGCTTCATTCATGGCGACCTCTTTCCTTAATGACCCTTTTTTATGCTTACTAAAAGCCTCATCGTCATCTGGATAAACTTTGTTCAAACAATCAACGACACCGCTCTTGTACAATATTCAACACTCTTTTGGCTTAGATACTAACCGTAGACTTGAAAGGCCAGTGTTTATAGGGTCAAACCCGAATATGACACCAAACAAGATTTCTAATTTGGACAGGATTTAAATAATACAAAATAGCCGAAAAAGGGTGGGGGGGGGGGGGCGCGATCTGATTAATGCACCACCAGAGAGAGCTAACTGATGGTCTGATCGATCAGTGCACGGTCTGCAGTTCACTATTTTTTTTCTTGCTTTATTTCTAACTCTTCTATTCACCATTTCTTTTCTTGCTTTATTTCTAACTCTTCTAACATCTCCTAGGTTGAAATATAAAATTAATTCCAACAATCTCCAGCTTAGTCTTGAATAAAGTGATGTTTACAAATTGACAATTCGTTTCTTTGTAACCTTCTACACTAAACTCATAAAATTTGTAGAGATCTAACTCATAGAGAAATCTATCACCTCATGCCCCTGCCCAAAAAAGGCTCGTCAGAGCTATTATCGCTCCTTGGTTGATGTCAATCCCTCTATTGACTTGACACGACCCCTATTATATACTCTAAGCTCGACTCTAAACTTATTGCATGCTTCTTCTTGACTTCACCTAAAGTTGAACTCACATGTTGGGTTTGCTTAGGAATCCAAGTTCAGGGCAAAACCCTCTTCTTTGTGCAAAACCCCCTTGAAGACCAAACTCGACCTCTAACACTATTCCTTTCAGACACCTAGTATAAGTCACCTCCACACTTCTTTCCTATCAGGATGAATTCCTTTAACGACATGTGGTGACAACTCCCTTGTTCACCTAGGTCCAATTCTCTTTCAAATCAAGCATCCTTATAATATTAGATTTTGTCTCCCTTTTGCAACAAATTTCCGACTACCCAGACTGCTCCTCTAACCGCAACCTTGCAGCTCATGTCGTTCGCTATGTGGACAGTCTCCATAACTTCTTATGTCGGAGAGTCGAATAAGCTTTCCTGTGCACATATGTGTTGATTGTGATTTCAAATCTAATAATTATAACTCCTTTGGTCGGAGAGTCAAATAAACTTTCCTGTACACATGTGTATCGATTGGGAATCTAATAACCTACAACCGTAAGAACTGTTGTTGGAAACCATCAATACCTCAACATGTTGATCATTGATCTTAGAAGCTGTCAACGTGTTCACTCGTTGGTCTTCCTCTTTTCCCACCACATGATGACTGGACTATAGTTGTCTTTCATCTTCTGCCCCTTCAACTACTCTTACCTTTGTAAGCAGTCATTCTTCAAGTAACTCTTCCTTTGGCAAAAGAAACACCATTTAGCCCTTGACTTTGGCCCCCATGAAGATCTCCTCCCATCTATATATTCTACAAATCTAGCACTCGAGTCATTAATAGCACCTGATCGTTGCCAAAGCTCTTGCATGAGAAGCATTGTTTTAGCCTCGTTCATGTGATGGTCTCCTTGTCTACACACAATGTAGTTAGATGTTCATAACTTCCTGGCAGAGAATCATCACCTTATTCACATCTTCAAACTTTGACCCCTTGTTAACTCGGTCACAATCCTGTTCAAGGTGTTCAAATGCTTCAATACCACTTTACCTTTACCCGCAATCTATACTACTGTTGTGCAAGTTGGTGGATAGACTCTTGGCTATGTATAAAGATTTGAGTTTATTCCACAATCCAATGGTGGTCACCTCCTCCATTACGTTGTATGCCACTTCATTCAATAATGAGAATTGAACTGTGTTCTGCACCTTTGGATCCAACTTAACCTAATTTTCATCTTTTATCTTTTCCGGCTTCTTGTGAACCCTTAGCCGTGCAAGATCTAGGTCGTGTAGAATCAACACAACCTTCTTTCTTCTCAGCCAAAGTTTGAAGTTTTCCTTACTATCAAACTTCTTAATCTCAAGCTTCACCATCAGAGATCCTCTTTTTGACATGTCGCTAAATCAATCTTTTTTCCAAATATGAATCTGTTGGTAATGATCTAGCTTTGATACCAATTGTTGACACAATTAACAAAAATACTGATTGTTGAACAACCTAGCTTTGATACCAATTGTCGAAAAGTAGTGAACGATGCAGAAGCTTTGTCCGGATCTCTCAACTAGATCTCCTTTGTCATACTAGGGAATATCGATCACCTCGACAATAGAGAAACACCAAGAAAATCAGTATTCGAACAAAGGGAAAAGTAATATACTATAGCAAAGTAAAAAAATGCGAAGACGAGCATTATGTGGTTTGACAATTGTCTTACGTCTATGGAGAGAGATTTGAGACTTCTATATCCCTAGATATTACAAAAATATAATCATTCTTGCAATATTCCTCAAGGAACCCGAAAGAAACTCTCTCAATCTCTTCTAAATTTTTTTTCTTTTTTTTTTGGCATATATACCCCCAAATGTATCCTATTTATGGATTTAGTTCCAAATCTGCATATGTGCTAATTTACCCATACATCTCCGACATAGGAGTTTTTGTACCCATGTTGAAATTCACATGGTAAATTAGCAAATATGTAGATTAAGGGGTTAAATATGTAAAAAGGGGATATTTGGGGTTAAATTTTTAAAAACCCTATTTGTTATGGAGGAGGGATGTTATTTTACTTTATCCATTCTTCATTTGAAACCCTATATGTTAGGGAGATGGGGTGTTTGAACTCAATATCAAGAACATAGGGGTAAATTAGCAAATATTCAAAGTTTCCAGGTAAATCTTCAAATAAGATAGATTTTGGCGGTATAAGTGTAAAAACCGTTTTTTCATGACCAAACATTTTTGACTTTCTGTTATGAGTTATCCTTATAATCCAAGGTAGACAGAAGTACTACATGAGAACTGTTGTAAGTAGGGATGAAACTATTAACTTAAAAGATAAGAAGTTTGTATTTATATAAGGTTTATTTTCACTTTTGTACCCCAATACCTAATTTTTCACTTTGATACTCAAATGTATTTTTTAAATATCTTGATATCCGAAATTTTCAATTCTTTTTTCACCTTGATACCCTGTCCACATTTCATTAGATTTTCTATTAGATTTATGTCATATATGCTAAGCATGTGATTCTGCTATTGGGAACATTTAATTGCTTGGATCCCCAACGGCTAGTTGACTTTGACCTAAATGGATCACATACTAAGCACGTTCTACAAATTTAATAGAAAATCTAAGAAATCCGGATAGGAGTCTCAAAAGTGTGGGATTGAGACTTTGGGTTATCAGTATATGTCAAAAAAATATATGTCAAAAAAATATTTTGGGGTATGAAAGTAAAAAATGGATAAACCTTGTGTACCAAAGTGAAACTAATCTATAAAATCCATTGACTACATATTCTAGCAGAATTATCAACCAAATAGTGTGTAAGTGGTGGAATGGAGGCTTGAAACCTACTTGTTCCTAAGATCTGCTTCCGTATCATTTTTATCCCTAGAAAGAACTAAGATTTATTAGCGAAGTAAGAAGCCTAAATTACATTCATCAAACAATCATTTCATATCTTAATTAATTTATATGTTAACCTTAAATTATAACGTGACCTCCAAAGTAGATAAGGCTGTGAATGTTAAAAATACCCTTCATCTCATGCATGGACATCATCAAGATTTTAAATATCAGATATTGGGGAAATATTTGATGGCCAAAATCCATATCGGATTACGGATATCAAGGAAATATCGGGGATATGTAGTATGTCCGAGTGCTATATCAATGTGCATACATCACATAATATCCTAAAATGTAATCTAAACATTCTTAATGAAATGTAAGCATACAAAAATGTGTAAATAATGTATGTTTAGGGAACATAATAGAATTTGCTAAAAACTTCATAAGTCTAGAATTTTCACTAAAAAGCATTAAGGAATTTTGTAGAACTATGTTTTTTGGCAACAAACCATATAAAGGGGCCTATTGGCCAACATATCGGCTAATATATCGACCATGTTAGGGATATATCCCTTAGAACTTGCCAAAAATAGTAAATGACATTGAGACCATATTGTTCTGTGGCAAGCTTTGTAAAAGGATATATCGGTTAGATGTATCGGCTATATTGGGGATATTAAAAACAATGGACATCTTTGATGTTGGAGGGAGATGTTTCATGTTTGAGATGCTTACTGTTAGAAAATAATGCTTTACCTACAGTCGGGGTGCCACCACAGCAGCCCCCTTTAGAATACTTTTAAAAAGTCTAAAAGATGCATCGCTGTTGTGACCAGATATGTAATTTTTATAGCCTGATAGCTGTATTTTAAATGCGAAAATTTTAGTAACAGTATTGGTGGGTGGTATTCCATTGTTGTCGCATGCGTTGTCTCAGAGGGGTTTCTTACTACATTGATGCTTTGAATTATTATGCATGTTATTTTGGAAAAAAAGATGACGTCTCAAGAAGGCAGGCATTCATTTTCAAATCATCACTCTGATGAATTGTTCAACAGCATCCTCATCGGAGACAGGAGCGCTTGTGCAACCTGCCACTGTCTGATGTACTTTACAGTTTACTCTATCATTTATGTTATAAATGGAAAAGGTCCATTTTACTCGCTGCAATCTATATTTCTGCTACTTGAAGCTCAGACAACTTATTTCATTTCAGTGAAGCACCAGGAAATGAACTGGTCAATGTGAACAGCTGTTTCTTTATCAGTTAGTATAATTTGTTTCCATTAAAAATTGTTGAATTTGCACTTGCATTTCAACTCGTTGCTTTGGAAAGTTGTATAAGGCCCACAGGAAATGAGCTAGTTACTTTTAATATCGTGTGAGTTTTATAGTTTTATTCATGTACAATGTCAGTATATTTTGTTTTTGTTTTTTTTGCACTTGCTCAGTGAATCCATAACCATTCTGAGTTCTTTAATTTTGATTTTGCCGTGTGCACATGAGGATCACATATATTACTAACCCATTCTGTTAATAAACGCCTTTGTAATGCATTTCTGATGGAAACATGCCAATTTGAAGATATACGTTGCTGTAGATCTCGTTCATCTCACCTTTATGCAATATTTATCTTTTCTAACTGATGATCTCAGAAAATCATTACTGATTTTAATGTTGTTAATAATACCTAGATTTGTTGCTATTATTTATTGCAGTGGTTTGCTGCATTGGACTTGAATCATGGTTCGTCAACTAGAAGGTCTGAAGAGCATTGAAACAGCAGGATTACTGTATTCTGTTTTGCCATATTTTAATATACGTGTCAAAGGTATAGCCTGGATTTTCTTCTCTGCAAAAAAACATGTTTTCTGATTGCATCAATTCGTGACTTCCTATGGTTGGACCGTGGTTATGGACAAAGGTTAATAATACATAGATGCGAGTTATATAATCCTGACACGTGTTTTGATCTTTGAGGATAATGATGCTGCAATGTTTAAACTTGAGGAAATATATCTGTGATATTTTTCGTTAATATTTTCAATTACTTCGTGTGCGTCAAAACTGTTTTCTAGCAAATAAGAGGTGGTCAATTGTTGTGGGGATGTGGTGTCTCGAATTCGAGAGGCGCCGAGGAAATCGTCCTTTGTGCCACCAGCAAGCTTTAATCCAGGGGGTCCTACTATATACAAGAAAAGCTAAGCCTCTCGGACGTCCAACTTAATTAGTTGATTTTGGTCTAATGTCAAAAATAATAATGTCTATGGATGGTGCGCGTGGTATTTAGATCCGATAGACCCAGCTGTCTATGGATGGTGTGTGTGGGGTATTTAGATTAGATAGAGCCAGCTGTCTAATTTTTTTTCTTCTCCCGGCACATTTTCCTGGACTTTTCAGGTAATTACTTTCACTATGGTCATTGCACCAAGCTTTAATGTTTTTGCTTAAATGATTTCTACTGTATTCATATGTAGCTTGAAAAAAAAATCCAAACCATCAACTAGGGGTGAAATCAAATGCTAATGATCATATATTGCGTAGCAGTCTATAGACATAAAAAAAATAATATGCACTAATTCATACCTTTAAATATACCGATTTGCAAAAATCAAAGTGTACTAAATGCAATTAAGGTGCTTCTAATCTTGTCAAGTGACTTCCTAGTGATTTTAACTACGATACTATACTTGCAAATGGATAGATGCATTTTGGTGTACCAAGGAGGTTGCCCTTGGAGATCCTACGCATCTTATCCTTCAATGTAACTCCAGCCATCCAAGATCCCTAATCAAATAGATCATCAAAGGTAACACTCGATGTTTTGCCTAACAGTCATATTGTTTAATCCAGCATGGCGGCAAAAATACTAACCCTTGTTTGAGAGACATATCTGAACCTCACATTAAGAGCATCCTTGAGACCCTTTGTATCCTTTGTATTTGGATAGTACTCAAACTCTCTGAATATCGTTTCTTATTGCAGCCAAGTTAGTGATTGCACTGAATGATCTTTTGCTATTAGATTTTATATTGATTGGCCTCTATTTTACAAGTCTGAGTTGAACCCTCTTCTAGCTCAAATACCACTACCGTAGTACAATCCAAAAAATCCCCTACACAATCACTAGCGCAATGTTCTTTCTTAAAGAACATTCCATCTCATCAAGCTTTTATACTAGTAATTAAATTGCAACCCAAACTAAGAGAAGAAGACCGAACACCCCTACCACGATGTTCAAAGATATAATTTAAAAATCTTCCTCGAAATTTTGAAAATAAAATTTTAGATTCCTTAGAGATAGAATATACTGGATAGTTAAGCATTATTACCATCTCCATAATAAATGTCCAACTTGCTTTGTTTATATTACAGAGTGCATCTAGACATAGGGTGTAACAACAATAAACAAATAATGATAAGTATGACCCTCACCTAACTTGTTAATAACACCACCAACCCAAACCTGTTAATGAGTCTACTCAAATCCGAAATCCATTCTCCTTTTCTTTCTTCTTCTCTCCCAATGCTGGAAAACAATAGCTTTTCATTGGAGGGGCTTATAAAATCTCATTTACTTTCCACTCATCTGCACTCCAATTCTCCTTCTCCAACTTAGACCCCCAAACCATGTGAACTTAGAAGATGACAATGAAGTTTTCTCACTTGGGGAATATTGATTCTCTTGCCTTAAAAGTTTTACTTCTTGCTTTAAGGTTTGAATTTCTTTGTTGGGATCAGAGAGGGATAATATACCTTAGAAGTATTACCTTGTCTTCTTTTTTTGACCTCTGACATTCGATAGACATTGTCAATATTAGGTTTTCCTTTAATCTCTTTATTTTTATCTATGCAGAGATTGAGAAGCTCTCTTTTTAATTCTGGAGGTATTTCTTCAGAAAGTATCTTTGAGATTAGTTATTGGTTTGAAGTCATAACATTTAAAGATAATCTGTTCATATCGACTATGGCTTTCCAATAGTCTAATTTATCCTTAGCCTGACAATTATTAACTATACAATGCTAAGGTTTTTCTTCTTCAGAGGAAGATGAGGAAGATGATGAATAATATTCATCATCTGTTCTTTCAATATCACTGTTGGTCATTATTTTATATAAAGTATTCTTAAGACCTTCATCCTCAATTTCATTGATCTTTTTCTTTGTATAACGTTTGCTGGCATAATGACCAGTTTTACCACATTTGTAACATTTAATGTTACTGATATCCTCTTAGAATTTCTAGGGCGATCATCTTTTTCTTTTCTTTTAAAGAATTTTTTCTTTCTTCCTTTGAAGGAATGTGTCTTTCTGTCATCAGGCTCTCTCTTGACCTGTTTTCCTTTATCAGCCTTATAGGGCTGATCAAAGGTAAATTGCTGACATAATTCACCTAATTCTAACTTTTTTGTAAGTCTATGAGACTTAAGCTGATTTTTAAGCTTTATATCATTACATAATGCTAAGCTTCTTTGATGCAGGTATTGATAAGAGTTCCATAGAAAAATGAATCATATGGAATGAATCCACCATGATTTCCTTTGAGTTGATTTCGAAGTCTTTCAGGAAATAGATTTGGTAGGCCATCAATGAATTTGGACTTCCAATGGGTGTTATTGGCATCGTAGAGATTCATTACTCTACTTAAGAATATGTCTTTGTACCATCTAAAATGAGTCAAAGAAGGACATCTAAGGTTCTGTAATATGTCCTAATTCTTTCACCTTGGTCTATAAACGCACAAGTGAAGTGATTTGTTATAGCTAATATCAATGTATACACAACATCTTCACTTGTTTGTGCATTTTATTGTTTTATGGCATTTAATATTTCATTTCTGGACTCAAGTGTGAGGTCGTTATCCCACCAGCCCTTTAAAACGCTAGTAAAACCACAAGTAATGTAGGAAGCTATAAGCTTATCGGAATTGCCATTTTGTCTACAGACAGTAGAATACATTGTGATTCCCCTTGTTTTCATACATGGCTGCAGTCCAAGGTGAACCTAGAGATGTCAAACCTGTCATGCACTTACATTGTACAACAATATAGTTTACCATCACAGTAACATCTCTCTAGTGGAATCAATAACAAGTGTAGGTATAAAACAAGCAAAATAAGGATAATAAATGCAATGGACACGATGAAGAAGGAAATATCCAATAAATATAATCATGTCTCAACTGAATAAAAGTGGAATACAACCGATGTCTGAAACAAAGATGAAGTAACTTAATACATAGAGTCAAAGGAAAATAGTACTTAGGCACACAACCTTTACAAAATGAAATATAAGTCTAATGGTTAACTAAACTATAATCAAATGACCGTAGAGTATGAACTAATAAAAATAAGCGACGACGACTATGCTGGAAGACCGTTAACCTGCGGCTCTCCGACGCTCTGATCCGTTACCTAAAAAGAAGGAAAAACAACAAAAAGAAAACAATAAGAGCGTCAGAGCGCTACAGCAAGATCATCTCCATCTGCCCCTAAGGGAAGGGCTACTAAATGTGATGGAGGCTCTATCTATTAAGCATAGTCTATCTAGATCATTTATCCCATATCTAAGTGGAATTAACATTTAGAAACCCACAACACGAGACGTAGTATGTCGAGCAAAATAATCCAAACAAGGAAACCCTCATGTATATACCATATATTTCAAATTGTAGATAACTAAATATCAATAACAAACTAAGAATAAATAATCTAAATAGAATTAATAATTAGAAACTCACAATACGAGACGTAGTACGTCGAGCGAAATAATCCAAACAAGGAAATCCTCATGTATATACCATATGTCTCAAATTATGAATCGCTAATTATTAATTCCCAACTAAGAATAAAAGAAACAATACGGGAAAGTAAAATCACTATAATATCAGACCAAAAATATCTCCCAATATCTCTTGGAAGATAATTGATTAACATATTTTATTACATTTTACATACTCATTATCTAATTATTTCAAGAAATAAATCTGCTAATATTAGCATTTTAGCGTAGTTTGCACAAAAATAAATAAAAACACAAATAAATATTATTAAATGTAAAGACCCTCAAATTCTGTCTTCTCTATTTTTCAGAATTTTGGAAGCCCAGAGAGCATGAAGCCCATGAAGCAAATATGGCCCAAAGAAAAAAAAAGAAAGAAATGAAGCAAATCCTTAATCCCATGTGATCTCCAGAATTTCCTGCACATCATGTTATGAAGCAAAGTCCACCAAGCAAAGACCAAGAGAAAATCAAGCCAAATGCAATATAATTTTGAAAAGACCATGAAGCCCATGAAGCTAAGAGAAAAGAAAATCAAAGAAATGAAGCATGAAGCCCATGAAGCAAACAAGCCCAAAGAGAAGAAAATCAAAGAAATGAAGCAAAAGCCCAAAAATCACATTTGAGCTCATATGTAACATGAGTGTGCGTTTTTGATTTTTTTTAATGAGTTATGGGGTTTTGGATTGTGGATAGGATATGGTATGGGTTTTTAGATTGTGGTATGGGTGTAGTATGGGTTGAAATATTATATTTTAATTATGAGGGTTAGATATTTTGGTGTATAAATAGAGGAGAGTATGAGAGGTTGAGGGTGTAAAAGTTTTGTATGAGGAGGTTACTCTTGATTGAGAAACCCTCAAACTTGTAATTTATTTTACATTTAATACAATCTTTGAACTCTAATGGTCTTCGTCTCTGGTCTGCATAACTCTTCTGGCGACTCTGTGCTGCAAGGATGCGCTCCCGAATCACTGCTACCTTCTTTGTAGTCTGTCTCACAAGCTCTGGTCCAAGTAATAGGTTGTCCTTCGGCTGCCCAACAAATAGGCGATCTGCAAGTCCTCCCGTACAATGCTTCATACGATGTCATCCCAATAGTCATTTGATAACTATTATTATAAGCAAATTCAATTAATGGGATGTGGTCCTCTCAACTACCCTGAAAGTCTATGACACATCCTGCAACATGTCCTTCAATACCTGATTCACTCTTTCCGTTTGCCCATATGTCTGCGGGTGAAAAACACTGGAGTATGACAATATACTACCAAAGGAATTCTGGAAACTCCTCCTGAAATGCAAAGTAAAACTGAGCCTCGATCTGATACTATCATCTCTGGGACTCAGTGTAATCTCACGATCTCTTGGATGAATATCCTCGCATAAGTCTCTGCTGTATAGGTTATCTTTACTGGTATAAAATATGCTGACTTCGTCAACCGATCAACTATCACCCAAACTGAGTTGTTCCCCTTCTTCAATCTCGACAATCCCACAATGAAGTCCATAAAAATATTTTCTCCTTTTCACTCCGGAATGGGTAAAGGCTGTAGGGTTCATGCTGGTATCTAGTGTTCTGCTTTTATTTGCTGGTAGGTAAATCACTTAGTCACATAATCGACAATATCCCTACGCATGCCGCTCCACCAAAAGTATCTCTTTAGATCCTTGTGCATTTTTATTATCCTTGATGCACTATGTACGTGGTACGATGCGCCTCATCAAATAAGTTTTTCTTCAAATGTGGATTACGTGGCATCACTAATTGGTCTTTCATTCGAAGACCTCCATCTGCTCCAATGATCCAATCAGCCTTTGGCTCTTTCAAAATCTCCTCCTTTCGGGTTTGAATCCAGGAGTCCTCTAGCTGAGCTCTGACCACTCTATCACTCTAAGATAGCTGTACTAACAAAGCTCCCAAAAATACGCTGCTCCTGGACTTGTCGTAGAACTTTATAAATTTCAGATACTTCTTTACCTATCTATTTTTCTTTGTTATCTTATTTACATGCTCTATGTTGTAGTTTTTTTAACAATATATCTGTATACAAGATAGTCTAGAGGCGTGAATGTGACCGTATGGTTGCAATGTCGGCCGAGTCACGTTTCAAATTATTACGTTTTGGAACCGGGAATTCACTGGAATTTAAGTTCAAAGAGAGGAAAATTCCCATGAAGTTAAGTTTCTATTTTTTTCTTTATTTTTCACTTTCTTTTGTATTTCCTTTCGTAGCTTAGATTTATTTCTTGCTTTTAATTCATGTCTTGTAATTTCATTCATACATTAGATTTTTCCTCTCTTGCACTATTCACCTTAAGGCGAGAACCCTCTTGGGTTTAGTTTTTATTTTTGTTTATTTTTTATTTTCTTTAATTCACCTTGAGGCTAGAACCCTTTAGGGAATTGCCTTTTCTTTTTATTTTCCTTCTTTCTTGTATGATTTTATTTATTTATTCTTCTCCCCTCCAAATCAAAGTTTTATTTTGGACATAATGCAACAAACAACAAACCTCCAAAACAAACAAATGTCTCATTTTTATTTACTTGTTTCTAACCACTCCTAATTGTCGCACACAACATAAGAACCAAATCTAATTATATCTTACAAACACCTTCCTCGTGGGATCGATAACTTTTTATACTATAACTTGATTGGTTGTGCACTTGCAACATTTGGTACATGTTTTTGTTCCATCAAGTTTTTGGCGCCGTTGCCGGCGACGGTGTTTAAGTAGGATTTTTAATTATTTTGGTTCTTTAACTTGTGTATTTTCTTATGAAGGAACCGCTCGGAGCTTAAAGATTACGGATTGGAAATCGAGAAATTGAAGATTTACTTTTAGTAACTCTTTTTTCTAGTATTTTTAATTTCACCCTTTTAGTTAGCTCTCCACAATTAGAGACAATTAGGATCTAAAATAAAAAAAAGATTTTTTTTGTTGACCATAATAAAAAAAAAGAGAAGATTTTTTTACCATCCTTTTCTAGTTTAATTTCTAGGGTTGCATTGCATATAATAGCAGAAATTCTTCAAAGTGATTTTAGCATCTTGAATTGGCACACACTTGAAAAAATTTGTAAGGGTAAAACCCCCTAATCAAGATAAGGCGAGGGATTTAATCATTCTTTCCTTAGCCCAATAATCATTAATTTCTCACTATACAAACCCAAGCCTTTTTAAAACTCATTAGACGTTGGCCCCTAAGAATTCAAGCTCATTAAGGAACAATGAATCCCTAAGTGAACCGGTTCAAGTTTTCTTAGATAAGTTGGTGTCTAAGGCAAGGTTTAGGGGTTGCATAAGGTGCTCCGTAAGGAACGGGGTACTTAATTGATCTTTAATCACCCTCTAGTGCTATCCTTACCTGGCTAACTGATCGAGTAAAACTTTGATCTTTTCACTTAAGAATTTTTGGTTAGGAGCTGGTCTAGCTGAATAGGCTTAACCCTAGAGTTAGAGTGATTGAAAATTGGTTGTTTTTGATTTATTTTAGTTAGGATTCTCCTTTTTCTTCTCATAAAAAAACTAACTTTTGATTTTTCTTTTTAAAAAAATTATAAAAAGTTGGTGTATGCAAACATGGATTAGGGATAATACAAATCGTTTAATTTGTTTTGAACCAATTGTAGAAATGGATAATCCACCGGTTCTCCAAGATATGTGCTATCCCACTAGGAATATAATCACTTCGTGCATTAAGTTCCCCGAGGCAAATGGAACTAACTTTGAGCTTCGACCGCACTACATAAACATGCTTCCGAAATTTCTAGGAAATAAAACTGAAGATGCCTATATTTTTATCTCTGAATTTGAGGAAGTGTGTCTTATGATTAAAATTCGATAATTAACTAAATATGCAGTCAAACTCAGATTTATTCCATTTTCTCTCAAGGACAAGGCAAAAAAATGGTTGTACAGCTTGTCTACAAATTCCATCTCCACTTAGGATGAATTTGTCACAGCTTTTCTCAAGATATTTTTCCCAATCCATAAAACAGTTAAGCTTAGAAACAATATTTTAAATTTTAAATTTTTCATGGGTGAGCCATTCTGGAAGTACTTTGATAGGTTTAAGGATCTTCTCATCCAATGTCCTCACCGCGGTCTCGAGAAATGACGATTATGCCAAGTCATCTATGAAGAATTGGACTATTCTTCAAAGACTTCTTTAGAATCCATGTGCCAATGGGATTTTATGAAAAAGAACGCCGACGAAGCTTGGGAATTTGTAGAGAGTCTTTCAGAGAAAACCATATAGTGGGAACACTGTGATGATAGGGTTTTATCAGTTCCCCACCTATGTCTAATGGTCATTCCCTAGAGCCAAACATTGCTGTTGAAGCAAAGATGGCAACAATTCTACGAATGTTAGAAGCTTTAGAAGTTAAGGAATGTGCTCCAGTTCAAATCAATCATATTTCTACCCCAGGTTGTCACAACTGTCATTCTCCTGCCCATGTTTCAGAGGAATGCCCTCTCCTAGGAAACACCCAACCTTTAGAACAGATAAACACGACATCAGCGCCCTAGGAATAATCCATTCTCTCCAACCTACAATCCGGGTTGGAGAAATCACCCAAATTTTGCATGGAATCAAGGAAACCCCACCGGAAATCAAAATTTCATTCCCACTTCTAACCAACAATTCCCTAGAGGAAATACAGCCTCATTCAATGCACCAAATAACTTTCAATCTAATCTACCTTTTCCTCATCCTCACCAACCCATAAACCCTTCAGGTCCTGACCACGAAAAACGTCTTAGTGTCTTAGAAAAGGGTTTAGAGGTGATGATGAAAGCTTCTACACAAACCAACAACATGTTGACCCAGTCATCCAACACTCTGAATTCCTTCATGCAAACAACCGGCCAAGTGCTCAATGCAAACACCCAAGCCATAGCTAGGTTAGAAACCTAACTTGGGCAACTAGCCAATGCCGTAAGTGAAAGAGAGAAAATTTTTCAAGGCAACCTGTTACGAACCTAAAGATAATGGATCCAGTTCAAACCAACCAGCCCATGTGAATGCAGTTCACACCTTACGACCAGGAAAGCAGATAGATAACCAAGTTCGAATGCCACCAGATCAAACTCCTTCTCCCATCCAACACACTCCTTCTAATGAAGTGACTCCTTCTGATGACCAAAAAGCTGAACACGAGAGTGAGCCTAATCTAGATATGTATATGCCTGTTGCCCACTTTCCATACAGACTCAAACCTAGGAAAAACTCCCCACATGTTGAGAAAATCCTAGAAACTTTCAAACAAGTCAAGATCAACATCCCTCTCTTAGACACAATTGAACAAATTCCCTCTTATGCAAAGTTCTTAAAAGACTTGTGCACTAAGAAAAGAACCACTAATGTCCCCAAGAAAGACTTTTTAGTTGCCAACCTCAGTGAAATATTTTCTAAACCCATGCCTCTAAAATATAAGGATCCAGGTTGTCCCACAATTCCATACATCATAGAAAATACTTACATTAATAAGGCACTTCTAGACTTGGGAGCCAGTGTAAACCTCCTTCCTTATTCAGTCTATCAACAGCTAGGTGTAGGAGAACTTAAACCCACACGATGCACCCTACAATTAGATGATAGATCCGTGAAGATTCCTAAGGGAGAGGTAGAGGATGTTTTGATCAAAGGCTGAGAGTTCATTTTCCCTGTTGATTTCATTGTCTTCGAAACGTAGCCCGTTTCCAATCTCAAAAGTCAAATCCCAGTCATTCTAGGAAGATCGTTCTTAGCCAACTCAAATGCTTTGATCAATTGTAGGACTGGTCAAATGAAACTATCTTTTGGGAACATGACTGTTGACCTTAATAATTTCAACCTAGGGAAGCAGCCTAGTGATCCATCTGATCAACCCATGGAAGTGAACTTCATCCAAGGAATATCCAATGAGCAACAAGAGGGAGAGTGTGAGTCAGATTCCTGTATTTCTGACTTAATTTTTAGGAGTCTTTTGATGATGAATTAGGGTTAGATCCGCTGATCAATCATGTATCTAAAATTGGCTGGCAACAAGAACCTTTAGAGACAAAACCCCGAGTCTAACTTCGCCCATCTGTTGAGGAACCCCCTAAGTTAAAGCTCAAACCTTTACCTGAAAATCTAGAGTATGCCTACTTAGGGGAGAATGAAACGTTACTAGTCATCATTTCTTCTGACTTAACTTCCAGTTAAAAGAAGCCCTCTTAGATGTTTTAAGAGAGAATAGGGAAACCATTGGATGGACCATTGCTGATATCAAGGGGATTAGTCCAACCATTGTTTAACACCGAATCTATTTGATAGATGATGCCAAACCTTCTAGAGATCCTCAATGTAGGTTGAACCCGGTGATGAAAGAAGCTGTTAGGAAAGATATTCTAAAATGTCTTGATCATGTGATCATTTATCCCATTTCTAATAGTTCATGGGTAAGTCTAGTCCAAGTTGTCCTAAAGAAATCTGGGATCATCGTTATCCAAAATGAGGCTAATGAGCTGATTCCCACTCGCATCAAAACTGGATGGTGAGTTTGCATTGACTACCGAAAACTCAACTTAGCCACTCGGAAAGATCACTTCTCTCTTCCTTTCATTGACCAAATGTTAGAGCGATTAGCAGGACACGAGTTCTATTGTTTCTTGGATGGATATTCAGGTTACAATCAAATCCCTATCGCTCCAAAAGATCAGGAGAAAACCGCATTCACTTGCCCATATGGAACTTTCGCATATCGACGCATGCCTGCTGTGTAACGTACCTATCACATTTTAACGTTGCATGATCAGTATTTTTTCCAACATGGTAGAAAGATTTCTCAAAATTTTCATGGACGACTTTTCCATTTTTGGTGACACATTTTCTGAGTGTTTACATCATCTCAAACTGGTCCTAGCACGGTGTAGGGAGAAAAATTTGACTCTTAATTAGGAGAAATGTCATTTCATGGTCAAACAGGGCATCGTCTTAGGACATGTAGTTTCCAACAGAGGGATCAAAGTAGACAAGGCCAAGGTAGATCTCATTTCTAACCTTCCTCCTCCCATAACTGTTAAAGATATTAGATCATTTCTTGGTCATGCTGGTTTTTATCGATGTTTCATCAAGGATTTCAGCAAAATGGCTAGACCCTTGACCAATCTTTTAGCTAAGGATACATCATTTGTTTTATCTCTCGAGTGCCTAAAAGCCTTTGAATATATGTAAAAGGAGCTAACCACAGCTCCTATCATTCATGCATCAGACTGGACCTTACCATTCGAACTGATGTACGATGCATCCGATTTTGTAATTGGTGCTGTCTTAGGACAACGGATTGATAGTAAACCGCATGTGATCTACTACGCCAGTAGGACTCTAAATGATGCCCAGCAAAATTACTCTGTCACTGAGAAAGAGTTTTTAGTTGTAGTCTTTGCCTTAGAAAAATTCAAGTCTTACCTCATCGGGTCTTTGACTAAAGTTTTCACAGATCATGTCGTACTTAAGTATCTTTTGACAAAAAAAGATGCAAAGACACAGCTCATTAGATGGATTCTCCTACTTCAAGAGTTTGACATTCAAATTCTTGATAGAAGAGGAGCAGAAAACCCTGTAGCTGATCACCTCTCTAGACTTCCAAATGCACCAACATCAACCGTCTCTATCAACGAACATTTCCCAGATGAACAACTCCTCCAAATCCAATATATTCCATGGTTTGCTGATATTATGAATTACTTGGTCATGAAACAGATCCCTTCTTATTGGTCCAAACATGATAGATCCCATTTTCTTTCCCAGGAGAAATACTTTTACTGGGATGATCTATATCTATTCAAATACTATCCTGATTAGATCTTTAGGAGGTGTGTTCCCACTGAAGAAACTAGGAGCGTTCTATCCTTCTGTCATGAGCAAGCATGCGGGGCCACTTTGGCTTAAGAAAAACAACTAAAAAAATTCTCCAGTCCGGGTTATACTGGCCCACTCTTTTCAAAGATTTATTTGAGTTTTGCAAAACATTTAACCGCTATCAACCCTTAGGAAAAGTTACTAGAAGAAATATAATGCCATTACAATCCATCTTAGCTGTTGAACTTTTCGATTTGTGGGGTATAGATTTCATGAGACCATTTTCAAATTCCTTTGAAAATATCTACATTCTAGTAGTTGTCGAGTATATGTCAAAATGGGTTGAGGCAGTAGCTTGCAAGACTAATGACAACAAGGTTGTTGTCAAGTTTTTGAAGGAGAATGTTTTTACGCGGTTTGGAGTGCCTCGAGCGATCATTAGTGACAATGGTACACATTTCTGTAACCGTTCTTTTGAGGTTTTGATGAGAAAATTGTTGGACCCTATAGGGGGGATGATTAGGGTCAAGAGGCTCTAATTATGCAATAAAAACAAAGATAAGCAAACCACAATATTCTAATGCAATCAAAGTAAATGAGAGAGGGTTAGGAATCGTTATCCTTTAACGCGCGATGTGTTAACGAGGTTCGGTCCGCTGACCTACGTCTCCGCTCCCCACTCTCGAGGAGAAATCCACTACACACCCGGTTTGGAAGCCGGAACTTCGTCTACACAGTGATCCCCTCACGATCTCACACTACACAGTTGATCTAACAGATCACACTCCCTCACAGTTGATCTACACAAGATCACACTCACAGAGCAGTAGAAATAGTGCAAGACTCTCTCTTTACAAGTCCCTATGGCAAAGAGAAAGAATACTGAAGCTGGGAAGTGAACACACACAAAACACAGAGAAACAGGTTTTGAAAATTTTTTTCAGGAAGAACAGCGTCTCTCTGGTTTTGCAAAAAGTTAGGGCAACTGGGAAGAAGAAGAAGTCTGGGTATAAAAAGGAGAGATTAATCATTTTAAAATCACAACCCAATCTTCCCAATTAAGAAAATAATCTCCTACACAGACTGTGCCTCAGACTGTGTCAAACACGATTAAGTGATAGCACAGTAAACAAGGCAAACGACCGTTTGAAAAAAGTCTCGGTTGACCGAATAAACTTTCGGTCGACCGCCAGAACGTTCGGTCGACCGAAGAAAGAATTCGGTCGACCGACGAAAAATCCGGTCGACTACGAGCAGCTTTGAAAACACAGAAAACAAACAGAGACTTTATCGGTCGACCGGTGCGGTCGACCGACAGAAAAATCTAGCTTTCGGTCGACCGCACCGGTCGACCGACAAACTCTCTGGAGAATACTGGCAAAAGGTCATAGGTGCGGTCGACCGGTCCGGTCGACCGCATTCTGATATATCTCAGATAAACAGTTTTGACTCAACTTAAAATATTTGGAAAATATTTATTTGACCTCTGAAAATTATGAAACTTTGTAAAATATTTTTAATACTAAAAACAAACTGTTTGAAAAAAGAATTTTGCAGATAGGTCCTCATACTTGTGAAAAATAGTATTTTGTGAAAAACGCTTAAAAGCATAAGTATAAAAACGTGTGTGTGAGTCCCAATAGCTTCAAGTGAAATCAATAACTCTTTGCCTACATTCTAATACTAGAGAGAGAATAAAAACTAGCTAATATCCTCACATAGAATACAATTCTTGAGTCTTGATATAGCTTAAGTTTGGATGAAGCTTTTATATGAATTTGTTGTTCTTGAAATAACATTGCTTCATCACTATGTCTCCTCCTCCTTTGGATATCATCGTTGTAGCGTATATTCCATCCAATCCTCCATGAATGACACTAACAAGCTTGATAAATGAATTTGCTACATTTGCACTCAATAAGCCATTAGTATCGTTAATGGTGGTTGTAAAACATCATCAAAACATAAGGGCTACCAATCTCCCCCCTTTTTGATGATGACAACCAACCATTATATAAGAGCAAAAAAAAATAGCTTATAGATAGGTGCTCCCCCTATCTATGAGCTCCCCCTAAGTATATGCAACAAATGAGGAGATTTCTCTCCCCCTTTGTCACCATCAAAAATAGGGTAGAGAGACATGCATGCCACACAAAAAAATACAACCAAAAGAAGCACGTAATTTAGAACTATCACATATTGCATAGGCCCAAGCCATTTCTTATGCGACAAAAATCATCCTCTCCAAGAGGCTTAGTAAAAATATCCGCTAATTGAGATTTTGTGTCAACAAAGACTAGGGATACATCTTGTCTCTCTACATGATCGCGTAATAAATGATGGCGCACATCAATATGCTTGGTTCTAGAATGCAAAACCAAATTTTTGGAAATATTTATAGCACTTGTATTATCACAAAAGATTTTAATATTTTGAAAATTCAAATCATAGTCAACTAAGCTTTGTTTCATCTATAAAACTTGAGCACAACATAAGCCGGCGGCAATGTATTCCGCTTCCGTAGTAGACAAGGCAACACAATTTTGTTTCTTGGAAGCCCAAGAAATAAGTGAATTTCCTAAGAATTGGCATGTTCCACTAGTACTCTTGCGATCTACCTTACATCCGGCAAAGTCAGCATCACAAAAACCATATAAATCAAAAGAGGTGCTTCTTGGATAAAATAAGCCAAGATTAAAAATACCATTAACATATTTAATGATCCTTTTAACCGTAATTAAATGAGATGCTTTAGGAGATGCTTAAAAACGTGCACATGCACACACACTAAACATAATATCAGGTCTACTAGCGGTAAGATAAAGAAGACTACCTATCATACCTTCGTATAATTTTTGGTCCACATCTTCACCACTCTCATCCGCATCAAGCTTAACACTAGTACTCATGGGAGTAGGCGCATGCTTAGAATTCTCCAAATTGAATTTTTTAACCAATTCCTTTGCATACTTGCTTTGTGAAATGAAGATCCCATCCTTAGTTTGCTTGACTTGTAGCCCAAGAAAGAATGTAAGCTCTCCCATCATACTCATCTCAAAGTAATCTTGCATAGCTTTAGAAAATTCCTTGCACAAGGATTCATTAGTAGCACCGAAAATAATGTCATCCACATATATTTGAACTAAAATGAAATCATTTTTTCTTTTTCTCACAAAAAGAGTGTTATCAATTGTTCCTTTTGAAAAACCATGTTCAACAAGAAAACTAGAGAGGCGAGCATACTAAGCTCTAGGAGCTTGTTTCAACCCATATAAAGCTTTTTAAACCCGGTAAACATGATTGGGGAAAACATGATCTATGAAACCGGGGGGTTGCTCAACATATACTTCCTCTTCTATAAAACCATTTAAAAAGGCACTTTTAACATCCATTTGAAATAGTTTAAAATTTTTAAAGCTAGCAAATGCCAAAAACATCCTAATAGATTCCAACCTTGCAACCGGTACAAAGGTTTCATCATAGTCTATGCCCTCCTCTTGATTGTATCTTTGGGCAACCAAACGAGCTTTATTTCTAGTAACAATACTATGTTCATCAAGTTTATTTCTAAAAACCCATTTAGTACCAATAACACTAGCATTGTTAGGTCTAGGAACTAACTTCCAAACATCATTTCTTTGAAAATTATTTAGTTCTTCATGCATAGCCAAAACCCAAAATTCATTATTTAAAGCATCATTAATCTTTTTAGGTTCTAGATGAGATAAGAATGCAACATTACCACACTCACTCAAAGCTTTTGAGCGAGTAATAACTCCTTTGGAAGGGCTCCCAATAATTTGTTCTTTTGGGTGATGTGATGCGAATTTCCAAGTTTTAGGGAGTTCAACTTGTTCATGAGCATTGGAGCTATCCACATCCTTTTGAGCTTCTATAGAGGGAGTATCATTGATTTGCAAGAAGTCCAATCCTCCCTCAACATCATCATCATCATCTTGCCTAGGTAGAACAACTTGAGAACCAACATTAGTCTCATCAAAAGTAACGTTTATAGATTCTTCAACAACGAGACTTCGTTTATTGAAGACCCTATAAGCCTTACTTCGAGGTACATAACCCAAGAAAATACCAATATCAATTTTGGAATCAAATTTATCATGGTTATCTTTTGTATTTAAAATAAAGCATTTGCAACCAAATATACGAAAGTAACCAATAAAAGGAGTTTTTCCATAAAAAAGTTCATAAGAAGTTTTCTTAAGCTTTGGTCTAATCAAAACACGATTTAAAACATGACAAGCCGTATTAACGGCTTCCGCCCAAAAATATTTTGGTAAATCAAATGAGTTTAGCATAGTACGTGCCATCTCTTGTATGGTGCAATTTTTCCGTTCAACAACACCATTTTGTTATGGTGTTCTAGGAGCGGAAAACATATGAGTTATACCATGATGAGCACAAAAATCATAGAAAAATTCATTTTGAAACTCACCACCATGATCACTTCTTATTTTAACAACTTTCAAATCTTTTTCATTTTTAATTCTTTTGACATGATTAGCAAATTCTTCAAAACAATTATTTTTCTTTGTAAGAAATATTGTCCATGTAAAACGAGAGAAATCATCAATAATCACAAAAACATAGTGTTTGCCTCCGAGAGAGCTAACACGCATAGGACCAAACAAATCAAGATGAAGTAATTGTAAGGGTTTAGAAGTCGATACCTCATTGATGGATTTGAAAGAAGATTTTGTTTGTTTACCTTTGGTACAATCCTCACATATAGTATCTTTGATGAAGTGCAAGCTAGGTAATCCTTTTACAAGATTTCTCTTGGACAATTTTGATATTAACTCCATATTTGCATGTCCAAGTCTCTTGTGCCAAATCTAAGGATTTTCATCAGTTACCGCAAGGCACTTCACATCTTGATTCATTAGTTCATTCATCTCAAAAATGTATACATTAGATTTGCGATTAGTAATAAAAACAATTTTCCCATTAATACTAATGATGCATTTATCCGGTTTAAATGAAATATCAAAACCTTTATCACTCAATTGGCTAATGCTAAGAAGATTATGTTTCAAACCATTTACCAAACATCTTCTATAACGGGTGAGGGTTTCTTACCAATAGAACCAATACCAATAATTTTACCTTTCTCACCACCACCGAAGGAGACACTACCTCCTTCAATCCTTGATAGGGTTGCAAATAACTCTTTATTGCTCGTCATATGATGTGAGCAACCACTATCAAGGTACCACATCTCCTTACGTCGTTGCCGTGATGTTCCCTACAAAAGATGAAGATGAAGATGTAGTAGCTTTAGGTACCCAAGTCTTGGGTCCTTGGTGGTTAGTAGTCTTGGTACCTTTGGGTACCCATGTTAATCCATAAAATTCAAAGTTATCTTTAATTCTACAATGAGTAGAAATATGACCATGTTTCATGCAATATGTGCACACAAAATTTCTTTTGTATGCATGAGCACGAAAGCCATGAAATCTATTTCTATCATGGTGATGATGATTTTCATAAGCATGAGTGGGTCTATTCCTACCACTCTCAATTTCTAGTCTTTCAATCTTTGATCTTAATTGCTTATTCTCAAAATCGAGATCTCCTAGCAATTCATCTTTTAGTGTAAGAGAGGTTGTTAATTGTTCTAGCTTAATATCACAAGAAGCATGCAACTTTTTAAAAGAGGAATATTCTTTAGACATTCTTTTAAATTCAAAGTTCAATTTTTCTAAAGCCGTAGCTATGTTACATTGCATGTAGAAAGATTCACTTTCGGTCTCGGATATTACCTCATGATCATGTGCCATGAAACAAATGTTGGGGTCACGAAGAGCAAGTTTTGCTCCTTCTTCATCACTATCCGAATCACTTGGTTCGGATTCTTCCCATCCGGCATACACAGCCTTCTTCTTCTTGTACTTCATGTACTTTTCCTTGAGCTTGGGGCAATCCTTAGCGATATGGCCCGGTTCATTGCATTCAAAACATTTACCTACACGAGAGGGAAATTTGTTGTTAGATCGGGGGTTAAATTTCTTGTTTATTTTTATGAGTCTAGAGATTCTTCTAGAGAGATGAGCCACTTCTCTAGAAAATCAACTTCACTATCCGATGACGAAGAGGAGTTATCACTAGCTCCTTTGAGAGCTATGGTCTTCAACTTTGGTGACAGCTCCTCAACTTCCCGTGATGGCACTTCCTCCTTCTCCTTCCCTTTGAGCTTCTTCTTATGGACCTTGAGCTTTCCAATGAGGCTATCAAGAGCTAGAGTAGTAAGGTCATGAGCTTCCTCAATGGCCGTAGGTTTGGGCTCCCATGCCGGAGTCAAAGAGCGAAGTATCTTGTAGTTCATCTCTTGAATAGATAATTGCTTGTTAAGACCATGTAATTCGTTGATGATATTAGTAAAACAGGAAAACATAGCATCAATGGATTCATTTGGAAGCATTTTAAACAACTCATAATCATGCATAAGCCCACTAATCTTAGATTCCTTAACTTGGGGGGTTCCTTCATGTGTGATACATAATTTTACCCAAATTTTGTATGCGGTTGCACACGTGGAAACTCTATTGTATTCATTGGGAGAAAGACCACAAATTAAGGCGTCATGGCCTTAGCATTGAGATTGGCTAGGTGCCTTTCTCCATCGGTCATGTTCTCAACTTTGGACTTCTCTACATATTTCTTTGCTATGAGCTCTAGGATGTCAAGATCAATGCAACGAAGGTAAATTCTCATCCTAGCCTTCCAATAGGCAAAATTACTCCCGGTGAAGAGAGGTGGTCTTGTGGTGGATTGTCCTTCTAACATATGCATATTCAAAGAAGCCTCCATTAGATCTTTTCTCTAAGGTGGTTAAACCAAAAACTAGTATAGAGACCAAAGCTCTGATACCAATTGTTGGACCCTAGAGGGGGGGGGGGGGGGTGATTAGGGTCAAGAGACTCTAATTATGTAATAAAAACAAAGACAAGCAAACCACAATATTCTAATGCAATCAAAGTAAATGAGAGAGGGTTAGGAATCGTTATCCTTTGACGCGCGATGTGTTAACGAGGTTCGGTTCGCTGACCTACGTCCCCGCTCCCCACTCTCGAGGAGAAATCCACTACACACCCGGTTTGGAAGCCGGAACATGTAATGCAAAACAAAATTTAAACTTTTATAATTATTTAACAAAGATTGACTTAAACATGATTATTACACAAATTAGGGTTTAACAACCTAATTAACCAAAATTCTCAAATAAAACATATATTCTCAACATGACTAATAAACATGATGATTTCTAATCATTTGAGAGTTATACTTATTCTAAACAAGATAACATCACCTAGCTATCACATAATTAGGGTTTAAACAACTTAATTAGTAAAAAAATCGCGTTTGAAAGGCATAAAACTAGGGTTTTAAACCATATTAAAACATGGATTAACAAATTAAAATGAATTAAGATATAACCCAAATGATCATGATCATCAAACTAATAAAACAACGATTAAAATCTACAGATCTTACATTAGTTTAAAGATTAAACTTCATAAACTAAGTTTCTAAAATATCGGGTTAAACTTTAACATTAGATTAACCAAAATAATTAATAAAAATATGATCTTTACTAAGGGAAAAGTTTGGAGGAAGATGATCTTGCCTCAAACAACGTGCTGTAATTACCAAACACGCGTGAGCAGATACCCCTTCGACCATGATCGCAAATCCCGCCTTCCTCTCGACAAACGGCTATGGAAACTCCCAGAAACTCAAAATCTAGGGTTAGGGTTTGAGAGGGAAGGTTTCTGCTGATTAGATCACGTGAAAGATGATTAAAAGAGGTTTACAATGAGTATATATACTCAGGTATAAAACTGGGCCCGAAACAAAACAAAAAACGACCCGAAAACGAAACCTATTGGAAAACTGGAAGCCGTGGGTCGACCGGTTGCTTAGCATCGGTCGACCGGCCAGTTCCCATCGGTCGACCGATGCCAAGCGACCAGTCGACCAGCCAGAGAGATGCTGCAAGACTGTTATGTGCATGTTTGTGCATGTTTCGCTCCCGAATTCCTATATACTCACTTATATACACTCATATATATTGAATTGATCTCAAATTAATTTTTAGCATACTCAACCATTAATAAATGATATTTATCATTATATAAATAATTTATTTATTATCATAATATATTAAAAAATTTTAAGGTTTTACATTCACCCCCCTAAAAGAATTTCGTTCCCAAAATTCCGCAATCGTATCTTAGAGATTAATAATACCAGAAAAGCACGTTGAGTGGTTAATCCAGACAAAGAAACTCTCACATACACATCTCGTACCATTAATCTCCAGATATGAAATAATAGTGATATTTACACTTGACAATCTAGAATGCAAATACTCCCACTTAACCCCTAACTAAACAGAACTAGTACGTCGGACGAAAAATGCAAACAAGGAACCCCATATATATACCATGTGTTCTGAATGATTAGGAGCTAAGTGTTAATACCCTCATTCCAGTGGTAAAAATAAATACGACTATATAGATAATCATAAACACAAGCCATTTATAACTAACATATTACCTGTTCAAATAGGTGCGGGTAGTCACGACGCATATCCTTCTTGCGCTCCCAAGAAGTCTCCTCAGCTCCTTTCCGGTTCCATTGAATTTTAACTAAATGAATCACTTTATTTCTAAGTCTCTTATCCTCCCGAGTAAGAATACAAACTAGAATCTCAATAGTGGTCAAATCATCATGAAGCTCAATCTACTGTGCGTCCAACACTCGCTGCTGCTTCTTGTCACGCAAATGCTTCTTGAGCATCAAAACATGAAAAATATCATGTATGCTCGATATCGATGCTAGAAGATCTAGGTGATACGAAACAGCTCCAATACGTTCCATAATCCGAAACAGACCAATATATCTCGGGGCAAGCTTTCCCCCTCTGCAAAATCGCTAAACTCCCTTCATCGATGATACTTTCAATAGAATATAGTCCCCAACCTGGAACTCTAGTGGTCGTCGCTTCTGATTGCGTAGCTCTTCTATCGACTCTGTGCTGTAAGAATACGCTCCTGAATTAGTGCTACAGTCTTTATAGTTTGTCTTACAAGCTCCGATCCAAGTAACAACTTGTCCTTCGGTTCTGCCCAACAAATCGGGGATTTACAAGGCCTCCTGTATATCGCCTCATATGGTGCCATACCTATAGTCACTTGATAACTGTTGTTATAAGCAAACTCAATCAAAGGGATGTGATCCTCCTAACTCCCCTGGAAATCGATGATACATGTCCGCAGCATGTCCTCCAACACTTGGTTGACTCTCTCTATTTGTCCATCTGTCTGCGGGTAGAAAACGCTGTTGTACGATAGCTGGCTGCCGAAAGAATTCTAGAAGCTCCTCCAAAAATACGAAGTGAAAACTAAGCCTCAAAATCTGATACAATCGTCTCTAGACCTCCATGTAGTCTCACGATTTCCCGGATGAAAATCCTCGCATAAGTCTCCGTCGTGTAAGTCGTCTTCAGCGGTAAAAAATGCCAACTTTGTCAATCGGTCTACAATCACCCAAATTGAATCACCCTTTATTAGATCTCGGCAAGTCTACATTAAAATTCATGGAAATATCTACTCACTTCCATTCAGGAATGGGTAAAGGCTTTAGGGTCCCTGCGGGTCTTTGATGTTCTGCCTTCAATTACTAGCAGGTAAAGCACTTAGCTACATACTCCGTAATCTCCCTACGCATGCCGCTTTACCAAATATATCTCTTCAAGTCCTTGTATATTTTGGTTGTACCTAGATGCACTGTGTACCTGGTGTGATGCGTCTCATCAAATAAATCCTTCTTTAGCTACGGATTATTCAGCATGACTATGTAGGCAGTAAAAATTGCCTAAGTGTTAAGGCTCATCTGACTGGCCCCGCCCGTCGATAGCTTGGGTTCGTCTGCGTTTAGCGAGCCTAGCAAAGCTTGCCTGCAAGCACAAGCGAGCTCTCCAACACGCTCTGCTTAAATGTCACCTGACTAGCCTCGCCTCCTTTTTGAGCTCGCCCATAAAGCTTAACCTCTTCTCCTTATTTGAGCTCGCCCGTAGTGCACAACCTCGCCTGTTTATTAAGCTCACCCGCAGAGCTTAATCTCGCCCAATTATTGAGCTCGCCCGTAGAGCTCAACCTCACCTGTCTATTGAGCTTGCTTGTAGAGCTTAGTCACCTTTCCTTGTTGCCTCCTTTTTGAGCTCGCCCGTAGAGCTCAACCTCGCCTCCTTATTGAGCTCGCCCGTAGAGCTTAACCTCGCCTATTTGTTGAGCTCATCAGTACAAATTCAACCTCTCCTGAATGCTTCGCTTGTCCATACGAGCCAAGAACGCCTACAAGGCATTCGCCCGCACAAACTCTGCTTGCCAACAAATGCTAGCTCATATGTTGGAGGGGCTCGCCAGCCGACCCCACCTGTTCGCCAAGATCGCCTGCAAGATCGCTTGAGCATTCAAACAGCTCTTGAGCTCACCCATAGCTTCGCCAGCTTCGCCTGAGCAATGCAAGCGGGAAGCTTGCTTGTGGGAGTGGGCCTACCCACTTCCCACATCCTGGGTGATGACAAGGCATGGCTCTCACCTCCCCTATAGTGGTCACATCCCACAGCTAGGGGAGGGCATGGTGCTCCTCACCCACTAGTGGTCAAATCCCACAAATCAAGGGATGACCTATGCCATCCATTGCCTATTTAAAGCCTCCTTCAGCTAACGTGAAAAGAGGTTGGTGGTTGATTGGCTGGGCTTGGCATTTCTATTGGAAAGGCTCTTCAATTAGAGGCTTGTTTTGGCTCACTTGCTTGGCAAGAATATTCCTAGATCCTTGCTTGGATTGTTGAAGCAGACTCAATCTGAATTCTTAGATTTGATACTCATTAGCTCTCTGTAAACTCTTGCATTGTAGCTCTCTCCAAGCTCATGGCTTTGGTACTGTTCAAGCTTGGGTATAGTCAAACGCAATCACTCCGGAGCCTGTACTCTGCACTGAAGCTCTAACTGTAACTTCGATATGATCATCTAGGGGAAACAAACTCGACGCGAACACCGAGGGAGGCATCCTATCGCTGCCAACGAACCTACGTTAAACAAGAAGGGCCATTCCCTTCTCCTCTGTTGTAAAATAATGATTGTAGTTTGTAATAAGCCATTCTTATAAACACTAACGACCCCTCACCGGGAAGTCAATTTTCACACCTAACAGAAGATGGCGACCATAGTAGGAGGAACCGTTCACTCAGATGAATTAGTGGTGGTGGCGCAGTTTGATGAGGATGTGGAAGGGACAACTGTTGAGTCCCTTATGATCGAGTTTGACTAAGCCAAGTATGAAGAATACTTGTCTTCTTCCTCATCTGGTAGCCATGTATCACGCAAGCGCTACGGAGTCACGCGTGTGGCCTGACCCAAGTAGTCGAGGCAGCCACGCCTGAGAGCTCTACCGGAGCTAAAGCAGGGGGTTCTATCTCCCCTAATCCAATCAAGGCCAACCAAGCAAGCCAAAGGACTGCTCGTTAGGTTCCCAAGCAACCCACACAGTCCCCCATGCAAGAGGAGACTATGTTGCATGTCAGCGCGGACCACACCTTCGCCGTAAACATGAACACTCCCCTCTTTAGAAGAGCCTAACGACGGCGATGACAAGCTCTCGCCCATCAGGAAGCTCAAGCCTTCACTTCTTATGTCGGCTTGAATTACTATTTAGGCCTGAGGAAAGCCAGATAGGAATGAAAAGTTCTCAGTTTTGACGGATCGAGTCGATCAGGCAAGCCTACCTATACAGGCGGGTTTCCCTGCATTGGCAGAATTCCTAAAACTGGCAAACTTATCATTCCAGGCGAGCTTGACATTTCAGGCAAGCCTCACTCCAGCAGTCGAGTTCCCTATCTGGGCAGACTCAGTAACTCAAGTGAGCCCACAAAATCAGGCAGACTTTGCTCCTCAAGTCTGTCTGTCAAAATCAGGCGAGTCGCTCAGATCAGGCGAGCTCTATGATTCAGGCGAGCTCCACACAATAGGCAAGCTTCACCCCCTAACTAGAAGTCAGCATACAGGTGAACCCCAGCGGGACCGTCTAAGAACCAACCTTAACCAAAAGGCAAAGTCAGAATAGCTCAAGTGAGCGAACCTTACCTGATCGAACAGACGTCACGAGCTCGCCAGCAGTCGGCTGAAGCTTGCTCAAACTCCAGACCTTGCCTGTTAAGGCAAGGTCGCATGAATGAGCAGATGGCTCGAGCTTGCCAGTAGTCAGCTGAAGCTCGCCCAAACTTTGGACCTCACCTGTCAAGGCAAGGTCGCATGAAGTCGACACATGGGAATTCTCCTAAGTGTTCCCAAGTTGGCTCCCTTGAGCCTGTTCCCTACGAATGCACATCTGGTCCTTCTAATGCTTGGGATTGCCACCACTAACCCGTAGGATATCTCAGGGATTATCTAACTCACAAACGCATTATTCACGAGGCAAACCCTCAGTGTCATTACGAGAGACTCATCCAGGCAGTACTTGCCGACTGCCAGTGTACCGAGGCGCTATAAAGCCATCAGTGTTCGGGAGGCTTTCTCAACAGTCTCCTGAGCCAATACATCCCCACCGAAGATGCCATCGTCAGAAGAGGCGAGCCATTGGTAACTTGGAGCTCTCGATAGCCACAGTCAACATGGCAGGGAAAGGTAAATCCGGGTATTTGGATTCATCAGATCTGGAATATATACCCCGGGATTCAGATGGCCCCCTATTGAAAATGGGGGTGTACACCAACGCACTCGCCTTCAAACAGGAGTAGCTATCCCGTTTGATTATGCCCATTTGTCGCCCATCTATGACAATGAGGACGAGGTGTGCTCACCAGTGGTAACATCTCAGACCTCAAGCTCAGCCTATGGCAAGCACGCAAAGGTGCACATAGCAGAATCCTCAAAAGACTTGGCCAAAAAGTTTGAGGAGCAGCAGGCGACCATCAACTCTTTGAAAGAATAGATGGCATAACTTTTGAGCAAGAAGAAGAAGAAGAGAACTTCACGGAACTGGCAAGGACCTTCGAGGAACATAGAGCGAGAGTTTACTCCTCCTCGCACATCTAAAGAGGAGGATAATCACGGATCACGTTCGTATTATTCCCACAAATCTTTAGAAATGATGTCCCGCTCTGGCATCTCTCCTCGAGACAAGAGGCTGGATGAATTCAAGAGTCAACTCGATGCCTTGAAACTCCAGAGGAACATGAGCGAGCTGGGGGTGGTCAGGCCATATCCACCTGAATGGGACACGGTCTCCGACCTGGCAAAGTTCAAGCCAATGAGCATGGTCTAATTTGATGGCAATGGATCCCCCTCGCAGCATGTCTACTATTTCCTGTCTCAAACAGGATTTCTCACAGGGAACGATGCCATTATCACCCGACTGTTCATCGGCACCCTAAAGGGGGTAACATTTGAATGGTTTCGTAAGCTGGAACCGGGCTCCATTAATTCATGGGCCGATGTGGAGAGGCTTTTCTTGGCATATTTCTTTGACGATGATATGGAAGTATCGATGGCCACCCTGCTTGCCGACAAGCAGAAAAAGGCAGAGTCATTCAGCGATTTTGTCAAGAGATTTAGGAATCGATCACTTTAGTGTCGGGACCAAGTCTCCTTGAGTACCCCAGTTTATGTATACTGTAACAACCTCTCAATTGACATTTTATCCAGAGTTGGCGCTGTGGAAACATGGACCCGGAAGGAATTTGTTCGCCAAGGTGAGCAAGTCGAGAACATGATAAAAAAATTAGAAACCGAAGAACCTCAGCCTAATAGCAGAGCTTCAGAACCAAACACCTCTAGGAACCCTCGGTAAAGAGGGAAGGAGATCATGGCTGTTGATTTCACTCTAGCCCCCAGACCCGCGCAGAGGAAAAAGCCCAGGCCTTTTGAGCAATACCCGCAAAGGCAATACGACGTCACGGAAAACCAGGTGGTGTCTACCTTCAACGCTCTTCTCAAGAGCAACATGATCAAGCTGCCAAAAGTCATAAAACCTAAAGACATGAACAAAACCGATGTCCAGGCTACTGTGTGTACCACAGATTTGTTGGTCACCACACCTCCAAATGCTATCATTAAGGATAAGCTACAAGCTCTTTATGACACAGGAGTCCTAAAGAAGGAGAAAATGTAGAAAGCGATGACTACAAATATGGTCACACTTTAATTCGGAACGGGTCTCCCTAAGGTTCATACACCGGTAGGATTTGTACCCATCCCCAAAGTGGAACTAAAGATTGTCAATGACGACCATTCCAATCAACGAGAAAAAAGCTTGGTACCACAGACCTTACCATTGGGACAGGTGATGTGGGTTCATCCTAATCTCCTCGATGACGAGCAATGGACTTCCAACAAGTCCAAGGGAAAATCTAAGCTTTGTAATGTCATTTCGGCAATTCCGGATGATAACTAAGCGAAGGTGGCAACCCTCACCGATTCTGACAAGAAGGCAGACACATTGATCACCCGAGCAGGGAAGGACTTTTCCAAGAGCTACCTCCTGATGGTAGAGAGTCCGGTAAGACTACCAATGGGACTACCGTCAACAGTTCAGCCAAGTCTGACAGGCTAAGCTTAAGTGGTCAACCCTTTCGATTTGACCTACTCGCCCAGCTAGCGAATATTCCAGCTAGGATCACTCTGTAAGAGCTACTGCGGTTATCCAAGATAACTCGCGAAGCCCTGCGAGAGGCGCTAACTGATTCAGAAGCCTTTGCCACACATTTCTTGCCCACTCCCGAAGATGAGGTAGAAATAGGATGTCCATAGCTGATAGGCATCCAGAAAGCAGATCCCCTACATCACTTTTACTCAGGAGGATATGCTCATCAAAAGCACATCTCACGACCAATCATTGTACTTCACAGGATACATCGATTCCTCTTGAGTAGACTGAATCCAGGTGGACCTAGGGTCTGCACTGAGCATTGTCCCCCTGAAGCTCATCAAGCATTTGGGAGTGCCTCAGAAGCGGTTATCTTCAACAAACACCACCATATTTGGCTTCAATGCCACCAGAACCCAGCCACTTTGGAAGATTTGCCTCAAATGCCGACTAGGTGACATGAAAACTGAGGTGACCTAATACGTCATTGACGCAAAACCCTCCTATAACATGCTGTTGGGCCGGCCATGGATCCATAGCAACAAGATAGTCCCATCCACATTGCACCAGTGCTTGAAATATGTGGACGACTATGATCAAGTGAAGATGGTGGTTGAAGATAAATATCCCTTCAAGAGAGTCAAAAACTACTTCACCGATTCTCTGCTCTACCAGGACCCCGAGTCAAGCGACGAGCCTCCGGTCGATGAACCTAGCAGCGATAATGAGGCTGATAGTGAGCCCGAGCACAATAAGGGTCTCATCTTTAATGATATTGAACCCATTGTGATTAGCTATGAAGACCCTACTGTAACTGACGCTGATGAAGCGGACGAGTTTCTCTTAAGTGAAAGTCTCGCATTTGCTTATTTGTTGTCTGGTTCGAAACCTGTTAATGATGAGTTTAGCAACTCGATCTCAAGGATGTACAACGACTTTTCCCTTCACTTGCCTCTTTACTCATTGTTTGTCACTAACAGACAAATGATTGAGTCCTCGCAAGCTATCTTTGTCGTACCCGTCCGGAATATTTCTCAACAAGAGATTATCTTCGGAAGGATAGACCAACCCGCACACACGCTATGAGACGAGTCATACAAAGACGAACCCGATCCTCAATTATCATGTTACAGCCCCGTCGCAAAATGCATGATGGAGAGGATGGGTTATGACTTCATCTGCAAGGAAGGCTTAAAGTACGACAAAGGCCGGAAGACGCCCCTTCGACCTACCTATGTCCCCAGAGGGAAGCCAGATAATTACTATGGCAAAACTCGAAGAGGGCTAGGTTACTCCTCTTCCTCAGAATTATATTGCAATTTTGATGGAATATCTGACGATGCTCGCTCAGATGATCAATCTTCAACATCCTCAACTTAGGACTCAGACGTCAGCATCGAGGCCCTATTCAAAGAATTCACAGTCAACATGGCTACGGTTGATCCTGCTGAAATCCAAGAGGACGAACAAATTTTGCTTTATGATGAAGCATGGGATCGTCACATTAGTGCCTAGTAAAGTGGTCGCTTTGAACAGCATGAACCACCCACAGAGGACAAAATACTCTGAATAAATGTGGGAGAGGAGGCAAATCCCAAAAAACCCATATTTATCAGCGACAACTTACCTCCCCAGGAGAAGGGAGACCTCATATCCCTCATACGGGAATATATGATGTCTTCACATGGAATTATGAGAACATGCCTAGCCTAGATACTCTGTTTCCATGCATCATCTTAACATTGGCTCAGACACCAAACCCGTTAAACAACAGCAGAGATGGTTTCGTCCACAAGTCATGGAGGCGATCGAAGCCGAAGTAAAGAAGCTGATCGAATCAGGCTTCATCAGGGAGGAACAACACCTCGATTGGGTGGCTAACATTGTTCTAGTCTTGAAGAAGAACGGTAAGATCCGCATCTGCATCAACTTTAGAGACCTCAACGCTGTATGTCCTAAGGATGAGTTCCCTTTGCCTATCACGGATGTCATCATCGACAACACCTGTGGTTTCGAGAGGATGTCCTTCATGGACGGATTCTCAGGGTATAATCAAATCAAGATGCACCCTGAGGACGAGAAGCACACTTCATTCAGGACTCCGATAGGGGTATACTGCTACATAGTCATGCCCTTCGGACTCAAGAAAACCGATGCAACCTATCAACACATCTTGAGTACCATCTTCCGAGATCATCTACGGAAGACAGTCGAATGCTACGTTGATGACCTAGTCGTGAAGAGTTGTGACAAAGATGATTGTTTTCGTGAAAAGTTGCTGTTTTCATTGATGTTCTCTTTTTTTGAGATCTGTTACAACTTCAAGCGTTACAACAGTATAAAATGAAAACAAAAGGGTTACAACTTTAATGAAAATAAACACGAGATCCCGGTTTGGTACGGTCTCGCTTGTGTGGGTTGTTGGCCTGTGACGGGGACGTCAATATCCGTGGACCGCCGACTCTTCAAGATCCTTTCCGGGAAAATCCGGCAGAGTTTCGTCTATCCGCGGAGGGATATAGAAACAGAACTTCGTCGATCCGCGTGAGATCTAGAAGTTATAAGCGTATATCTCGGCTAACGCGAGATAATAGCTCTTCTTAGTGTTGCCTGCGAAGGGCAACACCAAGGAAAAGGATGGATGAATGAAGGGAGCTGATGAAGAACGCCTTACTCCTTGCTCCAGCAGGGCTTCGCCGCTATCTTGCAGACTCTGACTCCTCACTCCGGCAGGGTTTCGCCGCTCTCTTGCAGAACAATCCTTGGCTAAGATAATACAGCCTTGAATTGAGAGCAAAATCAGGAGCCCCTCACAAAGGAGGCCCTAGGGGGCTATTTATAGCCAAATGAATGGGGGAGGGGCTGATGTGAGACACCCCTTGGGTGTCTCGACCTGGCCGAGACACCCCTGGGGTGTCTTGGCTTTGCCAAGACACCTCTCGGGTGTCTCGGGCCTACCGAGGCCCATTTGGGTGTCCCAACGCAGTCCGAGGCTGTGCCGTTGTTCTGCCGTTGTCCTGCAGTTGACTCGCCGTTGACTCGCCGTTGACTTTTCGTCCGAACTCGGATTTGAGTGATTTCGGATGCGTTGGAATCGTGACGGTGAGCTCTGTAGGCCCCGATGGTTGGATTATCCGTGGGGTGATCGGGGCACAGCGGGCGTTGGTCCAATTGCGGTGATCGCGGGGTTTTCGGTCAACCCGTATCCTCGTGATTCTGACATTCTGTCGGTTCACGTAATCCATCGGTTTGCTTCAGTCGTTCACCGGCATCTTTTGAACTCTTGTGAACTGGGTAGCGACGTTCGATCGTCGATCGTTAACACCGAGCTGTGAGTGGGGACCTATCAGCAATTTTCAATGCCTACAGATACCCCCTCCAAAGTGTTTCGGACTCGTTTCTTTTATAGAAGAGACCGGAATACTTTGGATATGATTGGTCCAGCCTTCAGTCGGCCTAAGGGACCTGTGGTTCGCTTTAACTCTCGGCTCTTTCGATCTTCGGTTTATCCGGTGCTTTGTCGAATAACCGAAGTTGTTCCGGCGCTGCGTTTATCGCCTGGCCGTCGTCGGAGTCTCGAGTCTCTAGCTGATGAGTTGAGTTTGGCTCGTGTCTTTGAGTTGACTTTTGAACTTGCTATCCCTATCACATCGTGTTGACTTGAGGGTTTCGGTTGACTTTTTGTTGCAACGTGCTGAATAACATTGACCTAGGGTTACACATTGATCGGAGTATGCCCTAGGGTTTCGAATCCGCATGGGTTGACTTTTGTCGTCACGTGTTGACTTTCATCGCCACGTGTTGACTTTTGTCGCAACGCGCTGTCCGGCGTTGACCTAGGGCTACGCGTTGACCAGCGTCCGCCTTAGGGTTTTGGAACCGCTTGGGTTGACTTTTGTCGTCATGTGTTGACTTTTGTCGCAACGCACTGTCCGGCGTTGACCTAAGGCTACGCGTTGACCGGCGTCCGCCTTAGGGTTTCGGAACCGCTTGGGTTGGGTTTTGTCTTCACGCGTTGACTTTCGTCGCCACGTGTTGACTTTTGACGCAACGCGCTGTCCGGCGTTGACCTAGGGCTACGCGTTGACCGGAGTACGCCCTAGGGTTTCAAACCGTCGAAAGGTTGAAGTGTGAAGTTCACGCATATCCTCAATCGCCGGCGAAGAGAATGAACATCGGGGGATCGAAAGATCGTCCGGGGGCTTAAAATGCTGTCCGGGGATCAAAACACCGCGTAGGGGCCAAAAACGCGGGCGAAGACACCCCGGGTGCCTCGACAAGGCCGAGGCACCCCTGAGGTGTCTCGGCAAAGCCGAGACACCCTTGGGGGGTCTCGGGTTTGCCGGGACGCCTCTAGGGGGGTCTCCCCCTTAGATGGTCCCCCCCCTCTCTTCTTTTGTCTCTTGTACACCTATGCATGGTCCCCCCCTTTTATTTCCCTTTAATTTGAAATTCAAGAGAGAGAGAGAGAGCCTCCCAAAACCGAAATTCTCCCCCCATTTTCGGTTTTGATCTTCTTCTTTCCCAAACCGAGTTTTCTCCATTGTTTTGCTCTTGAGAACTCCTTCATCCCTCAAAAGATTCGGGATTTTGACGGGTACCCATTTGCCGGAATCGCCTCCTCTTCCAAACGAGGGTCTTGGCCTCCATTTCCGAGCTCGGAAGAAGCTCTCTTGACTTGGGTAAGATCCCCTCCTCAATCCTCCTATTTTCTTGTAAGATTGCACATTTATGTTTGCCATAGATGGGGTTCATGGATAACATAAGCACTTGGGGGTTTGATTGCAAAAACCGAAACTATGGGGGTTTATTTGCAAAAAAAAAAAAAACCGTGGGGTCCTTTATGCCAAAGTGGGACTGAAATTTTGGGATTTGGATTTATGCCCACTTGATGAAGAAATGGGGGTGCTTTATGCAAGAGGATTGAAGGGTTATTTGGGGGTTTATTTGCAAAACAGCCCATGTAATTTTTTGGGGGTCTAATTTGCAAAAAGGCCACAAATTTGGGGCTGAAATCCAAAGTGTTTAAACCCCAAACTCTTGATCAAATTTTTGGTAAAGGCATGTGGGGTTTAAACCAAAAGTTCGAGGAGGGGCTTTTATGTAAAATTGACCAAATTCTGCAAAAGGGCTTATTTGCAAAATTTGATCAGAATTATAGGGTACCGGGATGTTAGATGATCAAGTATAATGACCACGACCCGAGTCACACGTGTCCTTGACCTGAATTTGGCCTTGAGCACGGGGGGTATTTTGGGTATTTCACCAAAATTTATCGCGAAACGACGATTATCGTTTTGCGTGCACGAAATTCGTGGGTTTAATTAGACTTTAACTATAAAGTCCTATTTGTTTATAGGATTTCAAGTCCAAGTGCTTAATTTCCCTTTTTTTGATATTTCGTGTATATATATTGTACCTGATGTACTGCTCTTCACTGCAGATTTGCGATGTCTCCTTGTCGATCTCGACCTTCCGGGAGTCACTCTCGTCCCCAGCATAGCGAGGAGGAGGCTCCCACGACATCGTCCCCAGTGACCCCTCTCTTTGGGGGTGAGAATCTTATACTTTTTGTATCCCGGATTGACCTCTCGCGGGTCATGACGGAAGGACCGATACCCCTCCCGCGGGGGTTAAGGTTTCAGACTTGTTTTGCTTAGCCAATTCAAGTCTTTGGGTATATTGGGGCGATCTCGTGTTGCCTTACACCTTATAGGTCGGTGTATGTTATCACGTGATTTACGTGACGACGTATACCGTCCTTCCGGTGTAGGGCACTCGAGATCGTCTTCACCAATTATCCCGTGAACAATCTCATTTTGCCTTTATGAGACAGATATTCTGACCCTTTGCTTTGTTGCAGTCGATTTTCCCGGTGGTAGCTTTCCTACTCATGCGACTACCGGTTGCAGTCGTGAGGTCTTCTCTTCGGCTTTCGCTAGGCCAGCGGTTGATCCGTTCCCACAATTTGACGGGGATCGTTCAGACGAGTCCAGTCGCCTGATACGGGATGGGGGGCGCCACTGTTTACGCCAGCTCCTCACCGACGCTACTTTTACCGCGGATGCTATGTCCACCCAGGCTTTGAAGAAGCCGGCTTTCTTGTTCGGGGATCATGTGGAGGATCCCGACATATTGACTCTCCCAGAGGAGCATTGGTTAACTCTTGAGGAGAGTGCCCTTCTGTATATTCCTTCCATCCCTCGCCATTACTCCTTTACTCATCTGGAGGGGCAAGGTGTGGAGAGACGGATGTCTTGGAAGCTCACTGATGACGCTGTGCGGGTTCAGTGTGGGTACATTTCTCATGGAAAGACCCCTGGTTCCGGCGGATATCATCCTGTTCGTGGCCTACGACCCGGGATCATGGGTCTTGGCGCCGCACCCCCAGATGAGATGTTTACAGTTGCTTCTACAGTGAGGAACCGCTTGGCTCTCCTTAGGAGAAGGCTTCCTCACCCGGAGTACCGATGCTATGGTTGGGCTTCTTCTTTATCCAAGGGGTGGTGGCCCCGTATGACCGGCTACGTCTTGGGCCGTTGGGAGAAGATTTTGAAGAGTAGTGGCCTGTATGTGCCTATACGGGCTACTATGTACGGGCTCCCCGTTAGCTGCCGCCATTTCTTGGCATTGTTGGAGACGTACATGCCTGATAGCAACACTTTTCTGACTGGTGACGGAGAGTTGGGGTTAGCTCTCCATGAAATGCATCAGGTTTCCGGTCTTCCAATGGGAGATTACCCTTATCAGGAGTATTTTCCTTCGAACCAGCAGTTGTGGCAGTTGAGGCAAGATGACCCTGATATGTATGACACTCTCTGGGACCTCACCTGTCATTATCACACTTCCTTGATCCAGATTTCTCCTCCCGCGAAGACGAAGAGGAAAGTCAGTTTGAAGCAATTTGCCACTTATCTGTTCCAGAACTTGGAGGGTGATTCCAGTATACCCGTTTGTGAGCTAGACGTCTTGACTATCACCGCTATTAACGAGTTGGTGGAGAAGAGTGAGGCTCAATCCTATACCATTGCCAACGCTGAGGGAGCCTTCCCTGCAGGGACTAAGTTTCGCTCGTTCCTCCGCCGTGCGCAGAAGTCCATCGAGCCTCGGGCTCTGTTGGCAGGCTATTTGGCTCTATGGTTGAAGAAATGCGTTGTTCCTCATCAGTCTTCGGATGCCTTACCTCTTGAGGTGCTTTTTCCTGTGGTTCAGTTGGCTTATGGGAGAGAGCTTTCCCTGCTCCCGGCGATGGTTGCCAGCATCCATTGCGGGCTTAGGAGTGTGGTCAGTAGCTTTACTCAGGTGGGTACTGAGCTATCTACCGAGCTTATCTGTCCTAAGGTTGAGCTCCCCTACGCATATCTGATGGCGTGGCTCGCTCTTCACCGTCCTGGCCTGATGTCGGCGCCCAGCGTAGTTGATGTTCCCGTCCCATACCTGCAGCTGTTGGAGAAGAGCAGATGGCTCGGGAGGAGATTCGAGGACGTTCAGCAGGAGCTTCAAGTACGCAAGGGCTGGGAGTTCTTCAAGTGCTTCCCCCAGTTTTCGGGCCGTTATGGCGACGTTTTGACTGATGAGGAGACACCCAGGAGTAACCGCACCATTCTCGACATCGGTTGTTTTCGTTGGTTGGTTAACATCCGTGTCGGCTATCTTGTCTTCCGGGTGAAGAACCGATGCCATATAGAGCCTTACCTCCCCTGCCGTTTTGCTCGTCAATTCGGCTATGATCAGCTATACATCGGGAACCCTAGCCGCGGTTTGAGGGTTGAGGGAGGACTTGTTGACGGTGTGCGAGCATGGCTGTGGACCATGGCGAGCTGCACCGGGGCCTATTTTGCTCTTTCCTCTTATAGGCGTAAGCCGACGATCACTTTCCTCAGCTGCAAGTGGTTTCTCTCTGCCTACGAATTCATAGGCGTGAAGAGCCTTTCAGAGTTAGAGTCCGATCATTCAGTACAAGCCGCCATGGAGGCTGCTCGTAAGGCTGAGGTTGCTCGGAAGCAGAGGAAGAGGCGTGGCAAGTCCTCTATCTCCAGCCGAGATGATACAGGGCCTCTCCCTATGGATGATGAGGTCGAGACTCCTGAGGGGGAGTTTGTGGATATAGACACCGACCAAGCAGAACTCGGTGCAGGTTTGTCATACCCTTTGACTTCCTTTCTTGAATCTGTCTGGTGTTCATACACATTATCCTTTCAGGTAGAACCACTGGCGATCATGAGCCACTTGCTTCCCCTTCCCCGAGCTCAGGGCCTGGAGACCGAGCTGCTACGAGTAGTAAGCCTGTGCATGATCAACCTGTGGGTTCCAGGAGAGTTGGTACTTCGAAGAGGAAGAAGACTGCTCACAATCCACCTATCGACCAGCGTCCGTGTGGAGCTGACTTAAGCGACACTGCCGGTGGCGAGGAAGGTAACCTCTTTTTCTGCTGCTTTGGGGTGATTTACCTTTGGAATTCGTGATCATGTTTTGCATTTCAGGGATCTTTGAAGAAGGTGAGCTTCCTTCGGATCCGGTATATCGTGAATCCGACCACATGGATTGCTTCATGCAAGAGATGTGCGACGCCCTTCATGATGGTTCCCTAGGTATTGACCTGAACATTGATCTTGAGCCGGCGAGCAGCATCGAGCCCACCATCCCATATTCAGGTACATCTCCATTCGAAGATACCCTCTTTAGTAATTCTGCGCTTTGCTTTCTCTCTTGTGCATCTTTCCGACACTTTGGTTGTCTTGTAGATGTTGCCAGAGAAGAGCTAGCTAAGGATGGAGCCTTTCCAGATGTATGTTTCGGGGAACGGGAGCGTACTCCTGTACCCGGCTTTTCGAGACCCGATGCTGGACTATTGGCCGACATGTTGGCTGAACAGACTTCGGGAAGACCTATGCGACCACTCTTCGGGAGTGATTCGTTCACAGGTATATATCCGATCCTACTTTTCTTTACTTGCCTAAATTTCCATTTTGGCTAATAAAGAAGTGTAACCATAGGACCAGGCCATGTGCCTGATGCTTCTACGGCTTCGGGCGCTTTCCGACCTCCACCGAGTGGTATGACTGATTTACCCACGGGGGTTGATACACACCCCATGACCACTCCTGTCGCTACCTCGGATTCCGTCGGATCTCAACCCGAGGGGACTTCTGCCGACATGGGTATACCTCGAATTTCCCCTTCGGGTTTTCCGATTATTTTTGATAGTCCTTTATCTTCCTGTACTGCTGCTTGTAGGACCCCGATCCTCTCTCTATGAGCGCGTCCACGTTCTTCTGGCCGATACCGATCCAGACAGAGATGTTTTTCGCATGGACCTTGGCCTTTTTACCACTTTTTATAACGGTATGATCGAGAGGCTTCTTCACAAAGAGTGCTGTTTTGACCAGTTTAGGCGTTCTTTCTCTCGTCACATGATGATGATGAGGGAAGAAGGACACCCGGAGTTGGCCGACTCTTTCACTGCTGAATTCGCTGCCCTGGAGTCAGAGGTTCGAGAGCTGAGGGAGCTGAAGGCTGGTGGAGCTTCCTCTTTTGCATCTTCTCAGGTGGAGGATAGGTTGACGCAGTGGCGTGACCTGAGATCTTCCATTAGCAGCGAGCTCCGTTCACGCGAGCACTCTGTTGCACAGCTGATGGCCAACCTGGCGAAGAAGGACACCAGCAGAGGCGAGTTACTCAGCTCCCTAGATTCCACTCGTGCAGAGATAGCTAGGCTGAAGGAGGCTTTGGGACGTGCTGAAGAGTCTGCTGCTATAATCACCGAGGACCTGGCTGGATTAGAGCGTTCTCGTGAATGGACGCTCGACAAGTTGGGATCAACACAGGAGGGGTTGATGAAGCTGCGAACTGAAGCCGCGGAGGTCTTGAGCAGTTCTGAGGATTCTGTTCGAGCTAGCTTGCAGGCGGAGTTCGAGCAGAGCTATATGGATAGGCTCTCTGGTTTAGAGTCTCATATTCTTAGTCGTCAGCTGCCTTCGGGTTGACGAACTTGTTGTTGTATGCTTTTGTCTTGATCTTTTATTAGAGACTCCTTATTTGCTTCTTTTTACATGGTGTTTTGGTACACCCCCAGCCCTTAATGCTATGACTTTGAATTTGTAAACTCCATCATTCTTATAGGGCAAAGGGTACCTTGCACCGCGTATTAGGCGATGACTTATCCCTCCTTAGGCTTCGGGATAAAATTCCCCAGGTTTGGACCCTGGTAACTTTTTTCAGTCGGGAAAAGATTTTAAACCGGCTATACGTGTTAGGTATAGACTTATCCCTCCTTAGGCTTCGGGATAAAATTCCCCAGGTTTGGACCCTGGTAACTTTTTTTAATCGGTGAAAGATTTCAAACCGGCTATACGTGTTAGGTATAGACTTTAGGGTTTTTAGCAAACCCCCAGCCCTCAACGGGTTTGACTTGCCTTTACCGATTACCGTTTGAATCGGGCTAGCATGCGAATTGTCTAAATCCGTTCCGCATGTAACGTTGTGCTAAGAAAATTGCTTCTCTTAGACTTAGTGCTATGATGTTGAATACATAGACTTCGTCTTTCTCACGGGAAAGACTACCCGGCAACGCGTGTTAGGCGCCGACTTCATCTCTGTCTTTTCTAAAAGCAAAGACAGGGGAAAGTGGGAGACTAGAAGTGGGATCTCCACTCCGAGAATCGAAAAGATTCGGATAATCCTAACTGTCGTAAGGTTTGATTATCGAATCGAAAGGTTCAAACGACCCTAACTGTCGTAAGGTTTGGTCAT
>BQKN01066267.1:511579-527832 GCA_022839385.1 Asparagus kiusianus
TTGGTCATTTGACTCTGAAGAGGAAGAATTTTATATTCTATCTTCAGCAGGAAAGGAAACTCGAGGTGGGATCTCCACCCCCAGGATCCGACAGGTGAAACTAAGAGTGGGATCTCCACTCCGAGAATCGAAAAGACTCGGATAACCCTAACTGTCGTAAGGTTTGATTATCGAATCGAAAGGTTCAAACGGCCCTAACTGTCGTAAGGTTTGGTCATTTGAATTGAAAGTGGACCTCTCGTTCGATGGAGGAATCGAGAGGGGATTTTGGTTGTGGTCCTAGCTGTAGTAAGGTTTGACTAAGTGGGAAATTTGAGACGATCCTAACCGTAGAAGGGCTTGATCGATCGATTTGTGGACCTCTCGTTCTTTGGACGAATCGAGAGGGGAATTTGGCTTTGGTCCTAACTGTAGTAAGGTTTGACCAAGGGAATTGTGTGGTAGAGACTATGAGTAGTCAAAAACCACTGAAAGTTTCGTGAGGGGAGATCAATCTATCGAATGATTAGATCTCATCTCAGCAAAAAAGTGCTTGTGAGAGTTAGATTCTGACAAACAAGAATATTCGGAATTCGAATATTGATTTCTTGTTCATCAGCGACCGGGTTATCCCTAAGAATACCCCGATGTGGTATTCTTCCGAGAACTTTCCGGTACCTCAATTCTTCTGAGGATACTAAGGATAGTATCTCTTCAGAAATTTGCCATTTATTGGCATCATGAGCCGGTCACCATCTTTGGTGACTAGACGATAGGCGCCGTTTGAGTAGACTGTTTCCACTACGAACGGTCCTTCCCATTTGGGTTCGAATTTGCCTTTCTTCTTGGAGTTAAGGATCATAGGACGTCTTTCAGTCAAGACCAAATCCCCTTCCTTAAAACTCCTTTGTCGAACTTTTTTGTCGAAGGCTCGAGAAATTCTGGCTTGGTAAAACTCAATATGCTGCTGAGCTTCCAGGCGCTTTTCATCGAGCATCTCGAGTTCTTCTAGGCGTTTTTGATGTTGTTCCTCGGTCGTCATCTGGGTTGCAAGAGCGATCCGAAGAGATGGAATTTGAACTTCCAGAGGGAGAACGGCTTCACATCCATACACCAATGAGTATGGGGTGGCGCCAGTCGGTGTACGCACCGTGGTACGATAGGCCCATAGAGCTGCGCCGAGCTTATCATCCCAATCTCGCTTGTTATTTTTCACAAGCTTTGACAAGAGCTTTATGATAGTCTTGTTGAAGGCTTCAGCTAGACCGTTTGCTGTGGGATTATAAGCTGTTGACGAGATGTCCTGAATTTTGAACTTTTCGCAGAACCTTATGAAGGCGTTGCTGATAAATTGAGGACCGTTATCGTGTATGATTCGTCTTGGAACACCATGCCTGTAGATGATATGGTGCTTGATGAATGCAATGACGTTGCTCGTCTTAACTTCTCTGAGTGGAACTGCCTCGGCCCATTTGGAGAAGTAATCAGTGATCGCCAGGATGAACCGATCGCCTTTAACCGAAGGGGGATTTATAGGACCAACAATGTCCATTCCCCAGGTCTCGAACGGCCATGACGTGACCGAAGGATGCAGATGCTCCGGAGGTTGGTGCATGTAATTTGCGTGTACCTAACACGCGTGACACTTCCGGGCGTATACGATTGCCTCATGCATCATGAAGGGCCAAAAGTATCCCATTCTCCTGATGCGATCATAAAGCTTGGGACCAGGTTGGTGCGCGCCGCACTCTCCCTTATGTGCCTCCTTAAGCACTTCTTCAGCTTCTTTGGTCGATAAGCAACGCAGGAGCATGCCATCATACCCCTTGCGGTAGAGCGTTCGATTCTCCGTATTATAGTAGAATCTTGGAGCTCTTCGTCTGATCGACTCTCTCTCCTTCACGTCTTCTGGCAAGATTCCATGTAAGACGTAGTCGATGATGGGGAAACGCCAATCTCAGGGTTCGAATTCAGCCTGAGTTGCGTGCGCCTCCTGAACCTCTTCTTCCTTGTCGTCTTCATCGTGAAGCGGCACTAAGAGTTGGTGAGTTCTTACCGTGACAAATTGCTCTGTCCCGGGTGGCTGCGCCAGAGATACGGCTAAAACGGCTAATGCGTCCGCGTAAGTGTTCTGTAACCGCGGAACATGCTCAATGAAGAATCCTTCAAATGATTCCGCTAGCTCCACCGCCATCTTGTGGTATGGTAGCAAATCCTGACTTCGGACTTCATATTCCCCTTGGACCTGTTTAACTATCAGTTGAGAATCACCGAAGGCTTCGAGATACTCAACCCCCAGCTCTTTGGCGAAGTTGAGTCCTATAATCAGTGCGTTATACTCTGCTACGTTATTCGAGCACGGCTCAGTTAATGAATAGGCTCGAGGTATCACATGTTTTCCTGGGGAAACTAAGACCACTCCAACTCCGGAGGAGACCTTAGAACACCCAGGAGCACTTGTGACATTAGCTGCTCGGGAAGCACCATCGAAGTACAAGCGCCACACCTGTTGGTGCGAAGTTGCGTTGACTTCATGGGTTTCATCAGGTAAATCGTCATATATCTCGGCGGCGTCCGTAGTTGGATTAGATGCCAAGAGATCACAGATAGCTTGCCCTTTTACTGACTTCTGCTGTTTGAAGTGCAGATCGTATTGGGACAAGAGTAAAGCCCACTTCGCTAATCGCCAGCTCATGGAAGCCGGTTGAGTCATGAACACTCGGACCGGGTTAACTTTGGAGATGACATAGATGGTTTGTCCAACCAAATAATATCGCATCTTCTGGATGGCGAACACTAGAGCCAGGCATTCTCTCTCAATCATAGGATATCGAGATTCCGCGCCTACCATGGTTCGGCTCAAGTAATATACTGCTTGCTCGTGACCGTTATCGTCATCTTGTGCAAGCAATGCACTTAATGAGTGGCTCGTCGCCTTGATATAAATCAAGAACGGTTTGCCCGATTTCGGTGCAACGAGTACGGGAGGTTTCGAGAGATATTCCTTAATACTCTCGAATGCCTTCTGACAAGCATCGTCCCATACGAATGACACGCCCTTTTTTGTGAGCCTGGAGAACGGTTGGCATTTCCCCGAAAGGTTCGAGATAAATCGACGGATATAAGCCAATCGCCCTTGCAGTCCTCTGAGCTCCTTGAGGTTCCTCGGAGGTTGCAATTCATTGATCGCCTTCACTTTGTCAGGATCAATGTGAATACCTTTGGTGGTGACGACGAATCCCAGGAATTTGCCACTGGACATTCCGAGGAAAGATTTGGTTGGGTTCATCTTCAACTGGTGAGCCCGCATCAAGTCGAACATGGTCTTCAAGTCTTTGATGTGATCTTTCTTATCACGACTTTTCACAACCAAGTCATCTACGTAGCATTCGACAGTCTTTCGGAGATGTTCCTGAAAGATCTTCGACATAGCTCGCTGATACGTAGCTCCTGCATTCTTCAAGCCGAAGGGCATAACTGTGTAGCAGAAGACGCCGAGAGGTGTTCTAAATGCAGTGTGCTTCTCATCATCCGGATGCATCTTTATCTGGTTGTAACCAGAGAAACCATCCATGAAAGACATCCTCTCAAACCCGCACGTGTTGTCGATGATAACATCCGTGATGGGGAGAGGAAAGTCATCTTTTGGGCAAGCAGCATTGAGGTCCCTGAAGTCAATGCATATCCGGATCTTCCCGTTCTTCTTCAGGACCGGAACAATATTGGCAAGCCATTCGGGATGTTGCTCCTCTCGGATAAAACCCGAATCGATGAGCTTTTTGACTTCAACTTCGATTGCTTCCATCATCTGCGGACGAAACCGTCGTTGTTGTTGTTTGATTGGTTTGACATCCGGCTTAATGTTGAGACGATGCACCGCTACATTTGGGTCGAGACCTGGCATGTCTTCATAATTCCAGGCGAACACGTCGATATACTCTCGGATAAGAGAAATCAACTCCTCCTTCTCCTTAGGTAGGAGGCTGTCGCTAATGAATATCGGCTTTGGATTCTCCTCGCTTCCCATATTCACCTGAACGACTTGGTCTTCGGTAGGAGGCTCTCTTTGCTCGAACCGATCGCCATACTGCATGTTCAAGTGATGAACCCACGGGTCTTCCCATGTTGGCATCTCGTCATCTTCTTCCATTGTCGTTGGATCGACCGTGACCATGTTTAACATTAGCTTCTTAAACACTTCACCAAGACTAGCGTCGGAATCCCAATCCGAAGAGTCAGAAGAATATCCCTTCCTAGTCTTGTTAGCAATTTGGTCGATGATTTGCCAGCCACACTCATCATCTGATGAGACATAGCCTAGACCTCTTTTGTGGCGATAATAATTATCGGGTTTTCCCTTCGGTACATAGGCCATCCGGGGTGGAACCCGTGGACCTCGACCAAAGAAAAGACCCTCTCCGATCTTGAAGTCATACCCGTGCCTTTCCATCATGTTGCGCGCTTTCGCATCATATCTGGATAGATGACGGGGCCGGTTTATCATCGTCGTCTTCCTCTTCCATGAAGTGGTCGGGTATCGGAGATGCTCTTCCTTTGCCGTAGACAACCTCCTTTCCACCCCCAATCCCTGCGGGGATGATGAGCGTTGTTTCGCAAGGGTCATGTACCTGCTTCTTCGTCAAACAAAATGATTGAAGAGGCATATACAAATCAGGGTTAGCATAGAGTTCGTTAGTGATATCATCGAGACCCGTCGAGTACTCTAAATCATCGTTTATTGATAGTTCTTCGGCAAGTTGCCAATTACAACTATCTTCCGATGATTCATCATCGTCAAGATTGATTACAATGGGTACAATGTCGTTTAAAACAAAACCGCCATCATAATCAAACCCTGGTTCGGTATCAGCTTCATCTCCGCTGTCCGTTCCCTGGGCCGATGGTTCAGTATCGGATTCAGCGCCGTATAAAAGGGAATCGGTGAAATAATTCTCCAATCCCTTGAACGGTTGCTTATCCGCGACCACCGTCTTGACTTCATTATCTGTGCCCACATATTTGAAGCACTGATGTAGAGTTGACGGGACTATAAGGTTACCGTGGATCCAAGGTCGACCCAACAGTAAATTATAGGATGTTTCCGCATCAATCACATAACAAGTGACCTCCGACCTCAAATCCCCGATCTGGCACTTAATTCGGATCTTCCCCAAGGGCCTAGACCCGCTGGTGTTGAATCCATAAATTGTCATGCCAGTGGACGCTAATTTGCTAGTCGGGATTCCGAGATGATGCATCAATCGGAATGGCATGATGCTAACAGCGGAACCCGGATCGACTTGGATCCGGTTGACAACGCTGGAGCCAATATGCCCGGTGAAGTACAACGGCCTATCATGATTGGAGTTCTTTGTCTGCATATCTTCTTTGGTGAATGAGATGCAGGGGAAGTGATGCGCCGCCAGATTGCATTGTTGGGCTGATGACTCCGGTTCTTCAGGAGATGGCTTGATCCGAGTCAAGAAGGCTTCGGAATCACTCAAGGCTTCTTGTAGGGCTTTCCTTGTATCCTTTGACAACCGCAGCAACTCATATAGAGTTATTCGGGCCGGGATGTTGGCCAATTGCGCCATAATGTCGAAGTGTGGTGAAGAGCTTGCATTCCCCGGTTTGTCTCTCCCAATTGGATGATTGAATCGAGACTGCCTCGGGTTCTGAGCTTCTTGACGTACAGGCTCCTTCCCTTTCTCCTTCTGCGGGATTTTCTCCGCCGCCACCGCCGGTGTTGGGGGAATTGCTGAAATCCCCAGTTCTGACAGTGTCTTAGAAGGTGGGGTTTTGGTACCCAACTGCTCAGTAGCATCCGGATACTTGAAATGATACTCGTTCCCGCTTCGGGTTGCAAAAGCTTCTTGCTCGTCCTCAGAAAGCGGGAAGGTCGGAATTTTGTCGTCATCCACCCCCGGTATAGCAGAGGCCCCGCAACAGGATTTGCCCTTCTTCTTTGACTTCTTCTTGTTCTTGGTGGAAGAATTCGTGGCCCATTGTTCATCTCCGATCAAGTCCGGATGAACCCACAAGATCTCGCCATTTGGGGCTGTGTGTGGCACAAGCCCTTTCTGACGCTGCTGGTGTGGATCATCATTCACCGTTTTTACCGCCGCTTTGATCACCGACTCGTGTTGGAACCAACTCGAGGGAACAGATCCAAAGCTAATGGTCACGGTATTTGCACCCACCTTCTTCTCTTTGGGCTGCTTCATAGTGATAACCCCAACATCGATTAGGGCCTGAATTTTATCCTTGAGGGCGTAGCATACCTTGGTAGGATGGTGCACTGCCCTGTGGAATGCACAGTATTTCGGATCGTTGACCCTCTTGGCATCTTCTTGATCCTGAATCGGCGGAAGCTTGATTTTATTGTTCTCGACCAAATACTTGAAGATACCGGGGATTTCATCCTCTTTGAACGAGTAGACTTTTGGGAACCTCGGCTCCCCAACCTTTTGCTTCTGGGGCTGTTGCTGCCACCTGGGTTGTTGGGGTGCCCTCTGCTGCTGCTGTTGCGGCTGCTGTGGCTGTTGCGACTGCTGCGGCTGTGCTTGCACCTCAAAGACTTGATTTGCGACCACCGCATTTGCATGCGCCTTCCCTTTACCCTTGGGGGTAAAATTTGGTTGCGGGGCATTATTGGGAATTTGCCCTCTCTCCGCTTTCTTCCTCTTGAGGAATCGTTTAGCTCGCTCTCCCCGCATCTTCAAATCCTTCCAGGTTTTGGATGGCGCCATTCCCATGGCTTCGAGGATGTCGAGCGTCAAGTTGTTGTGGCAAGTCTCGAGGATGAAATCCTCGCTGACCGGATCCCTGCAATTCATGGCTTTGTTCCGGAATCTTTTCACGAAGTTTTCAACCGTCTCGCCGTTCTTTTGTTTTTCATCGAACAGCGTGCCGATTGAAACCTCGGTGTCATCATCAAAGAAATTCGTTAGAAACATGTCCTCCATGTCATCCCAGCCGTTGATGCTTCCGGGCTTGAGACGGCGATACCAATCGAAGGCAGCTCCGCGAAGAGTGCCGACGAATGACCGCACCATGAGGGGCTCATTTCCGGAAATGATTCCTAAATGAGACTTGAAATAGATTAAGTGTTGGGTAGGGGAACCCTTCCCATCAAACGGCGTAAAGTTAATTAGATTAAACTTTGCCGGATATGGGATCGATTCCCACTCCCTTGGGTAAGGACAGGGTATACCGGATCTTTTTACCTCCTGAGCATTCATCAATGCATTGATCTTGCTCTCTAGGTCCTTCATCTTCTTGTCATCGCTCGTCTCGGCCCTTGAGTGGCTTCTGGGAGAGGTGACGTGGTCCTCCTTTGCATTATCTTCTGCGGGACCACCCCCATTATCGGTATTGACCGGAGGGATATTGATATTATCCGCTTCCCGTTCGCTCTCTTCTGGATTGCGCCGATTTGGTTCTCCTTGATGGACCGTTAGCGCCGCAATCTGTTGGTCATGCATCTCCCTCATCCGCTGCAGGGTCATCTCCATTTCGAACTTGAAGCTCTCCTTTTGCTTGGCCAGGGCTTCTTCAAGTATCTTGGACACTTGTTCAGCACTGATCATGAGTGATTCGTAAGGTTGACCCGCACTCGAGGCCGTGTCATCGGATGCCACCGCCGAGCAAGAATCCGAATCAGCTTCTGATTCTTCTTCTTCCAAGGAGAGTCCAATTGGCACTCTTTGGTAGTTCTTTTGGCCGCTGGTTCCGGGCCGCAACCGTGTCATGCACCGGGATATCTCGGCCAGCTGTTCTATGCTGAAGGGTTGTGCTGAATTTCCCCTGCCAGTCATGTTGACCGACACTCTTGGATACTCATCTCCTTGGCGGAGCAATTTCTTCTTGTGGAAACGCTTCGGCTTAGAGAGTCTCTCGAACACCGAGATTCTTCTTGGGGGACTGTCGCAACAACACTCGGACAGCACCGCCTTGATGATGTTAGCACACGGGCAGCGGGGCTCTATATCCTGCATAAATCTTTTTCGGGATTTTCCAATACCCCCAGCCCTGTAGTACAGCTCATCAGCTTGGTAGCTGGAGCAACCTACAGAGTGCTGGTGGGTGTTCCCCAATACAACACGCTCATCTTCGGATGAGTGTGCTTCCCTTGGAGAATGCAACACTTTGTCAGATTTTTCAAGAGTGGCCCGTTCGATTTTACGCTTTTGTGAACGTAAAAACCGAACGGGCTCTTTTGGTTCGACTCGCAACCCGGTGCGGTCAGTGATAGGGGCTTTCCCTTTGTCAATTTTCTTAGGGGGATTGATTCCACCCCCAGTCTGAATTTTAACTTGGGGATCTTTTAATGGTCCCAGTCGTTCTTTGACGGGTATTCTTCCTCGGTTCTCCGGTAAGGGACCGAGGCGACCCGACAAAGGAACCTGGGATCTTGAATGATCCCCTTGTTTACCTGGCTCCGTTGAGGGTGCCGGTACAGGAGGAGCGGGCTTTGGTTTGGCTGAACTCTGGGTGATGGCCTCACCCTTCTTGGTTTGAGGTGTTGGATTTGTTTTGCGTACCCACACCAGCTTGCTTGTAGACGGCGTTTTGACCGCCGTTTCTTGCTGCATCTCTTCCGCCTTCTTTAGGAGGAGCCGGGCATGTGCAAGCAAGGCACGGCGCTTCTTGATTCGCTCCTCGAGCGTGGAGCGGTTCCTCTTGACGCGGACCCACTCACTTGCTCCTGATTTGGAGGGGAGGTTGATTGCTTGCCGTTGCTCTTGTCGCTGCCTCGACTTCAAGTCCTCTGCATAGCGCACTCCATCTTTCGACTCCTTGGCCTTGGCGAGCTGTTGAGCGAGACGTTGACGACGCCTTTGGAGTGCTCTCTTTGATGGAGTTGGAGCAGCATCACCTATCGCCTTTGTGGAGGTTGTGAGGGCCGGATCTACAGCCTTAACCACGCTGATCGACGCGGGGCCGTTGCGTGGTACGGGCGTAGTGGCAGCGATGGCGGAGTCTCGGATTGAGGAGTTGGAGATCCCGCGAGCCCTTCTGGGAGATGAGTTCTTTCTACGCCGTTGCGGAGAGGCGGATCTGGAGGAGGAGGAGGAGAGGTACTCTTCGAACTTCTTCTGATCGAATTCGTATTCGATCTCTTCATTCACCCGGATCTTGAAGGCCGGTTGCGTCACTCCGATCTCGGCAGCGAGGTCGGCGGCTCCCACTGTGGTTGCCAGCTTGTTTTCGTGAAAAGTTGCTGTTTTCATTGATGTTCTCTTTTTTTGAGATCTGTTACAACTTCAAGCATTACAACAGTATAAAATGAAAACAAAAGGGTTACAACTTTAACGAAAATAAACACGAGATCCCGGTTTGGTACGGTCTCGCTTGTGTGGGTTGTTGGCCTGTGACGGGGACGTCAATATCCGTGGACCGCCGACTCTTCAAGATCCTTTCTGGGAAAATCCGGCAGAGTTTCGTCTATCCGCGGAGGGATATAGAAACAGAACTTCGTCGATCCGCGTGAGATCTAGAAGTTATAAGCGTATATCTCGGCTAACGCGAGATAATAGCTCTTCTTAGTGTTGCCTGCGAAGGGCAACACCAAGGAAAAGGATGGATGAATGAAGGGAGCTGATGAAGAACGCCTTACTCCTTGCTCCGGCAGGGCTTCGCCGCTATCTTGCAGACTCTGACTCCTCACTCCGGCAGGGCTTCGCCGCTCTCTTGCAGAACAATCCTTGGCTAAGATAATTCAGCCTTGAATTGAGAGCAAAATCAGGAGCCCCTCACAAAGGAGGCCCTAGGGGGCTATTTATAGCCAAATGAATGGGGGAGGGGCTGATGTGAGACACCCCTGGGGTGTCTTGGCTTTGCCAAGACACCCCTCGGGTGTCTCGGGCCTGCCGAGGCCCATTTGGGTGTCCCAACGCAGTCCGAGGCTGTGCCGTTGTTCTGCCGTTGTCCTGCCGTTGACTCGCCGTTGACTCGCCGTTGACTTTTCGTCCGAACTCGGATTTGAGTGATTTCGGATGCGTTGGAATCGTGACGGCGAGCTCTGTAGGCCCCGATGGTTGGATTATCCGTGGGGTGATCGGGGCATAGCGGGCGTTGGTCCAATTGCGGTGATCGCGGGGTTTTCGGTCAACCCGTATCCTCGTGATTCTGACATTCTGTCGGTTCACGTAATCCGTCGGTTTGCTTCAGTCGTTCACCGGCGTCTTTTGAACTCTTGTGAACTGGGTAGCGATGTTCGATCGTCGATCGTTAACACCGAGCTATGAGTGGGGACCTATCGGCAATTTTCAATGCCTACAATGATCACCTTCAAGACCTGAGAGCAATGTTCAACTCATGCGGTCCTATCGACTAAAGATAAACCCTACAAAGTCATTCTTAGGCATGACGAGTAGCAAGTTTCTTAGATTTGTCGTTACGACAAAGGGGATCCACATCGACCCAGACAAGGTGTGAGCTATCCAACAGCTCCAACCGCCCAGGAATCTCAAGGAATTGAGAGGATTATAAGGACGTTTAGCCTACATCTGAAGACTCCTCGCAAATCTTTCAAGCAAATGCCAACCCTTCTCCAAGCTGATGAAGAAAGGTGTTTCCTTCATATGGGACGAGCTTTGCTAACAAGTGTTCTATGAGATCAAGACTTATCTCTCGAATCCACCTGTCTTAGCAGCCCCTCGTCTCGGGGAAACCCTTCATGATCTATGTGAGAGCAATAGAGCATTCTCTCGGCGCCCTCTTAATATAGAACAATGATACCGGTCACGAGAAAGACATCTACTACCTGAGTAGGACCATACAAGGAGCTGAATAGTGATACCCCATGGTCAAAAAGGAATGTCTAGCCTTAGTATTCGTAATTCAAAAAATGCGACACTACTTGATCGGTCAAACCATTCATGTTATTTCCTGGATGAATCCTATCTGAGTCTTCATGACACATCCCGATTCCTTGAACTGGCGCCTGGCACGATGAGCACTCTTGCTATCTTAATACGATATCTACTTCATACCACAGAAGTCTGTAAAAAGACAAACAATCTACGATCCCATGGCCATTCACCCATTCGAGTCGAAGACTGACCTTTTTGAGGATATGTCGGACGAAACCCTTAAGGTCAATGCAACCTTGCAGGAGGAATCCTGGTGACTGTACTTCGATGGCGCATCTCGCGTGGGCACAAGTGGGTCTATCGTTGTTGGTGTGGGGGTGGTCTTGGTTTCTCCATTAAAACCATGTATTACCCCGAGCTTTCTCACTAACTGAGCCATGTACCAACAATGTGGCTGAGTACAATGTACTGCTCATTGGACTCGACTTCGCTAAGGAGTTAGGGGTGAAGCACCTTGAAGCCTACAATGACTCTCAGCTCATCGTCAGACAGATGATGGGGGAATATGAAGTTAAAAATGACGATTTAATTCCATGTCACCAAGCGACCGTCAAGCTAGCCGAATCATTCGACAACTTCCACATCGAGCATGTGCTCTATTCCAAGAACACGCACGCAGATGTATTGGCGACATTGGTAGCTAACCTAGCCTAGCCGCTAGGAACAAGCAAACAAGTCACCATCGTAAGCCGACAACTCTACCAACCAGAGTATGCTCTGGAGGTGAATGCAACTCGCTAGGCGGCAATCCAACTCGAACTGAGAGATTGGTGCTTTCTGATCATTGACTACGTCTTGTACGGTAACCTACCTAAAGACGTTAAGGAGCGAGACTCTATTCATAGACGCACCCCAAGGTTCTACTACGACACAACCACGAATACACTGTATCGGAAGTCGTATGACAATATGCTGCTTTGATGTCTCTCTCTATGATAGAAGCACAGGAAGCCTATGACGGTACCTACGGAGCTCACCAACCCTGACCCAAGCTTTGGGACCACTTGTGAAGAATCAGCTACTATTGGCTCAAAATGGTCAACGACATTGTTGCTTATGACAAGAGTTGCCACGCGTGTTAAATCCACGCCAATTACATGCACAAACCACTCGAAGACTTGCATCCAACGAAAAATTTATGGCCATTTGAAACGTGGGAGATGGATGTCATCGGACCGATATCTCCTTCATCAGCCAAAGGTTATCGCTTCATCCTTGGGATAACCGACGACTTCTCTAAATGGGCTGAAGCCGTACCCTTGAGAGAAGTTAAGACCAGTGATGTGATAAAGTTCATCAAACATCACGTCATCTATCGATATGACATCCCGAGGTGCATCATTCATGACAACAGATCATAATTCATCAGTCATGCCTTCACCCGATTCTGTAACAAATTTAGAATACAGAACCTGGCATCCATGGCTTAAAATTTGTCAACAAACGGATTAGCCGAGGCTTTCAACAAGACGATCATCAAAATCTTGACCAAACTGACCACCAATAGCAAGTGCGACTGGGATGAGAAGCTAGGTGAAAACTAATGGGCGTATCGGACCACGGTTCATATGCTAACCGACGTCACGCCTTACTCATTGGTATACGGTTGCGAAGCCATGCTACCACTCAAAATTCAAATTTCATCCCTACGCGTCACACTCACAACGTGGATGATGACTGAAGAAAGTCATCAACAACGTCTCGCAGAGTTGGAGGCGTTAGTTGAGAAGCGGCTTGAAGCTCAGCAGTACATTGAGTTCTATCAAGCCCGAATCTTTAAGGCTTTAAACAACAAAGTCAAACACAGATCCATCAAAGAAGGAGAGCTGGTCCTCACAGTTCGATGACCCATGATTCTCAACTCCAAGAAGAAAGGTTGTAGGCATCCAAAATAGCCTATGGGTTCCCGCACATAGTTCAAGACAAAGAGAAGATAATGAATGATATCATCCAAGTCAAAGAAGTTTTTCTGACGATGATGAAAAGCATTAAGAGAATCGGTAAAAGCGCACAACTCAACAAATTGACGAAACACGTGTAAAGGAGAGAGCAAGCGAACCGAAAGAATTGCAAACAGCCAAAAAAAGTCAAAAAACATAATATTTGGCCAAGTGACTCGCATGGCGCCGAGTCACCAAATGGTGACTCGCATAGCGCCGAGTCACTACGACTATCTAGGCCTCCCAAACCTCCCAAAACACGGATTTCGATGTTTTATTATAATTCTTACGTCCCAGGATCTCCCTAATTGTTCTGAAGTTATCCTTAAGTGCGCCTAGGTGGTTATCAACTAGAGATGATGTCAAAATACGTGATCTTATCAGAAAACACGACGATAAAAAGCCTATAAATAGAAGCCCAGGGTCTTCAATTGAGAGGATCTGAAATCTGAGGGCGAGGTGCTGTCCAATTGAACAGTAGACCACAAATTTTAGAGAAGAATTAGCATATCTTGACGAACTTTCTCATAAAGAGAAAGCCTTCGAAAGATTTGAGATTCTCTCCCCCTCTTTCCTCCGAATCAAACCTTGTTTTGATCTCGAGAAGAGCCACAATCTCGCTTGGTCGTGATTATCGCTGCTGCAATTGTTTCCTTCGTGAAACAAGAGCATAGTTACACTTGTCAACCGGATCTGATCTGTGGTGGTCCACAGACTAACACGTCCCTAGCACAGGCAAAGATCCCACGCAAAGCAGTAGGTGATAAACGTCCTCTGCATTTTGTTTGATAAAGTTGTAATCTTATTTTTTATTGTAAGAAGATCTTATAAAAAGATCAACTTTTCTTTGTTTTCTTCGAACTTGTAATCAATAAACGGTGTAACAGGTTTGATGATAATGAAAGTAACTTTTGACAGAAACAAACTGGTGACCACAGTAGGAGCCAACGGCCTTTCTACAAAGGCTATAGTGTCACAACCAAGGATTCTCATCCCGGTTGATGAAGAGGTCGAATACGAGTTTGACCAATAAAAGTATGAGGAGTATATGTCTTCTTCCTCTAGATCATCTTCCCCTCAAAAGAGCAAGAAGACCTCTTCCACAAGGAATGTTCATTGGTCTTTAGAACTGAAGACCCAAGATGATAAGCTCTGCATCATTACTGCTGTAGTTTCATCCCCTAATGCTCCTATGATGTCTGAAGAAGCCGGGTCTTCAAGACTGAACCTTTCCTTGATCAAGGAGCCTATTACTGAAAGCGCGCTAACTCTGTCAAAGAGAGCACGACAAAGACGACGCCAACGCCTTGCACGCCATTTCGCCAAGGCCTTGGAGCCACTTGACGGGATCCGTTATCAGGCAGACCTAAGGTCTAGGAGGCGCCAAACACTACAGTAGCGAGCGAGTACCTTCTCCTCCAAACCAATAGCGGATGAGTGGATCCGTGTCAAAAGGACCCGTTCAACCCTTGAGGAACGCATGCAGAAATGCCGCGCATTGCTTGCGCATGTAAGAATCCTTATGCCAGAAGCCAAGAAACTATAGAAAGAAGAGGTAGCCCAAGAACCACCAAAACTACGCAAAATATGGAGAAAAAAGGGTAGAAAGACACCCGAAGTCGTCGAAAAAGAAAAACTACCACGTACTAGCTCGGCCAAGGCCGAGTCACCAAATGGAGACTCAACCAAGCCCGAGTCACCAAATGGAGACTCGCGCCACTTCCGAGCCACCAAGCCCTGTTTCGCTCCTATTTCACCTCCTGCAGTCTTTTTTGAGTCTCCAATGGCCCCGGTTCCCATCTCAACAAGTTCCACACCCCCCTTGAAGCTTCATGATAGTGTGGACTTATAAAAATTCAAAATGAAGATTATAGATCGTCTCGGTCATTTACATGAAGATCGAGGTAAAACTCTAATTAAAGAACATTTGGTTTCAGTGAATGAAAGCCAAAGAACTCATCAGACTAGGGATCGTGCGCTTCATCCCAACAAATTTAGAATCTCTTATGCTAAGAAAGTACCTATAACCACTCGCCTCGGATTGTGAGTCGAAATCCAAGAGTCCGTGGAGGACTCGCATTTACAATCGCGCAGTTCCAAACGAGCGACTCTTGAGAACACCAAGGAAGTGTGTCCGTTAGGAGATGACGATGATAGACTTGGAAGATCCCACCCGCGTATGATAGGTTACTCTGATAATCATGCCAATGAGTTATACTATTAGACTGGGAGTGTGACCAAGTCTCGGAAGAGAAATACTCTTACTGTCCGTGCGTAAAAATCCTTAAAACAGTGTTGTCAAAATGCAGCTGTCACGAGACCGCTCCCCGGAGGGTCTCTGTATTCGAATGGATCTCTATCGAAACATCCAAACCAAAGACAAGGCGTTTCTATAGAAGAAGGCCGACCAACTTAAATGACGAGTTTCCGCGGGTAACTATCACCATGGCGAACAAAGGCAAGTCCTTACAATGCTTCAGTCCTGAACCTTTTGCAAAAGTGTCTCAGCGCATGGCTTGGTTGCGTTCTGGAACTGTCAGACCTAGACCCAGGAGGTCACATCAGATGATGAAACATCAGATGCTTGTTCTGCATTGGCTTCCGATAATACGACATCTAGCACAGGACAATCCTACGAGTCGTTTATGATCAGTATTGAACAGATGGCTAAGATTCTCGATGATACTTTAACCAAGCAGAAAGAGAATTTTAAATTTAAAATGGAGATGGCTATGCAACAGATGAGGGAAATACATGACCAACAAACCATGATATTGATAAATCAGCAGGGAGAGTCTAGCCATCGTAATAATCCTAACCAACTCAATAGTGATCGGGAAGTCGACGAGAATATCATCATTGATGCTCCTCCTGTTGGGAACAATGAAGGGGGTGGTCCCTCGAGTAATAACAATGCGAAAGAGGACTATGTCATATCCCCCTAGGATCATTCTAAGAAAGATACAAGTGAGGGACTCGAGATGAAATATCTTGAAAACAAGATCGATGCCTTGATGTCTGCTCAAGAGGTAAAGAAGACCGGAATTCCACGACCTTGTCAAAGGGAATGAGAATTAATTCCATACCCATCAAAGTTCAATCTGATTAACTTCACGCCATTTGACGGAAGAGGTTCACCTACTCAACACCTGATTTACTTCAAGTCTCACCTAGGGGTCATTTCAGGCAATGAACCTCTGATGGTACGATCATTTGTGGCAACTCTTCGTGCGGCTGCTTTTGATTGGTACTGTCATCTCAAGCTAGGAAGCATCAATATCTGGGATGATATGGAAACTATGTATCTCACCAATATCTTCGACGATGATACTGAGGTGTCTATTGGAACACTCTTTGACGAGAAGCAGAAAGAGGGGGAGCTGGTTGAGAACTTCGTCAAATGTTTCCGAAACAAGGCAATGAACTGTTGGGACCCGGTCACTGAAAAATTTATTCT
>BQKN01066267.1:534955-548920 GCA_022839385.1 Asparagus kiusianus
TGAGGGTGGAGGTGATGGTGAGGGTGAGGGTTAGGGTTAGGGTTAGGTGATCGTGGGTGGGGTGAGTGTTAGAGTTAGGTGATCGAGGGTGAGGTGAGGGTGAGGGGTGATGGGTGAGGGTGAGTTTGAGGGTTAAGGTTAGGGTTAGGGTTAGGGTTGGATTAGGGTTAGGGTTAGGGTTCGATTAGGGTTAGGGTTAGGGTGAAGGTAGGGGTGAATGTGAAGCACATTGACCGTATATACCCCGACTTCGGGTTAGGGTGAGGGTTAGTGTTAGGGTTAGGCAAGGGTTAGGGTTAGGGTTAGGGTTAGGGTTAGGTGAAGGTAGGGGTGAATGTGAGGGGTTAGGGTTAGAGTTAGGGTTAGATATAACGAACATATTGATGTTAAACATCTATCCTCACTACTAGAAAATGTGTTATTACCTACGGATATTTAGCAACGGAATATTCCGTCGCTATAACTTGACTTATAGCGACGGAATTTCCGTCGCTATTTAACCGTAGGCAAATAACTTTATAGCGACGGAAAATGATATTTTAGCGACTAAACATTTTAGTCGCTAAAATATTAGCGACAATATAAAATTCCGTCGGTAAATATGATATAGCGACGGAATTTCCGTCGCTAAAACAGTTTTTAACGACGGGATAATCCGTCGCTAAAACTTATCAATCAAAGGCCAATATCTTATCCTTATCTCCCGCTTACTTTTGGAGCCTAGTGCCTTGTATTTGGAGTGTTTGACTGGTTATCATGTATCATGATGTGTATGCATTATATATATTATTACCTTTATATTATCTGTTTGACTGGTTATCATGTAACACAGTGTGTCATATATTACATTATTGCCTTTGTATTATCTGTTTAACTGGACATCATGTACACGCGATTCTGTTGCCATGTGCTGTTTTATTAATTATTTGCATAATCTGTTTAACTGGACATCTGTATTACATTATTGCCTTTGTTGGATATTCATTATGTTTTCAAAGTATAGATGACAAAAGGATTTCGTAAGAAAGCGCTTGAGGGAATTTTTGGTAGACATTCTGGAGGCGACGCACATGCCTCTACGTCAGGTATTTTTATTTATTTGTTATATTTGTACATTTCTATAAACTATTAACATGAGCCTAATATATTTTTAACATTTACTACACAGGAGGAGGAGATGCTACACATGACTCGCAGCCACAGGACACATTATGCGGAGATGCTCCACATGACGTGGAGACACAGGCTGATCCTACACAGCATGCGGAGATACCACCACCACCGCATGCAGATATATTGGAGGAGAGGAGATTTGAGCCATATAGCATAGCTTTAGAAGGTGCGGCACTACCGCCAGATTCTATTCCGGATCAGCGAGCCCACGGTCCGGCCAAAGTGAGGGATGATTGGGATTCTTATCATGAAATACGCCCCATCGCGCTGCAAAGGTACGAACAAGCAAAGCATAGATGCCTCGAACTGAAAGGTATGAATAAATTTTTATAGTTTATCGGTTATTATTTTAAATTTTTTTCGCAAATATATATTGATTCATTGTTTCATTCGATTCTTTGTTTCGCAGGTACCGAGAAACCTCCTCGACGCGGCCGCAATGCTACTAAGGAATCGAGCCTCATCCCTGATCTTAATCGGAGGGCTGTGATCCGATGGGAAAACGGAGTGCCTGTTGGGGCCTTTGCCAATGCTTTCAACAATTTCCTTGCCGTTTTAGCCAGGAGACACGATTTCTTCCAGATATTTTTAACGTGAAAATCGCAGCGGATTGATGCGCTGGTGGCTTGTTGGAGATATATATGTGTGAGTCATTTATTTTAATTTTCATCATTATTAGTTATTAGTTTATTATTATGTTTAATACACTGATTTGTATATACTTTTTCTTTATATGTTGAAGCGATTTTTCTTTCTTGACGATAATATTTGTGCCTGGACGTACTGCTTCGGGCAAATCAATGTATCGTTCAAGAGATGGCGGTGTGAGGTAAAGAAAAAATATTTTGTCCAAATAACAGAAGATTGGGAGCGATACTGGCATCTTGACACGCGTGTGGATGGAGTAGATTTTTTTGCACTTTGCATTTACTGGGACACGGCTGAAATTCAGGTATTATTGAAGTATATATTTTTAATTTATTGTTTGAATTTCTATATTGTTTCGAATTGACATTGTTTTGCAGGCTCAAGCTGAAATAGCAAGGAGGAATCGCAACGCGCCTCGCAATTACGAGCATCACGGGGGCTCCAGGACATTCAGCCAGCATTATCATCAATTAGAGCTTGAGGTATATAATATATTAGCTTTTACGTTGAGTATAATTTATGTGTTATGTGTTAATGATATATTTGAATAAAATAGGGAATGGGAGATCTCAGACATTTTGCAGATCGTATTCTGACTTCCTGGAGCCCGAATTACTCAAATGAAGAGAAGAAAGCAAAGAATAAGGATCTGGCTGTAAGTAGCAGTTCATTTATATATTTAATTTCATATCAATGCATCATTATTAAGTCGACTTGCCCGGGTTGTTTTGATATATCGCAGGAAAAATTACATGCCAAGGTAGAGGAGCAATTGACTCAGTCTCAGGTCTGTTCTAACACTCCTGCCCGGCTTCGTAGAGAGGATGAGGACTCCATCATTGAGACGGTCATTGGACCTAGTAGGAAGAACAGATATCGGTGGAGAGGATCCGAGCAGAGGCCGCACGAGTCTAGTAGCACCTACGAGTCTGCAGCACCACAAGGAACACCAGGAAGCAGTTCATATCAAGACTCGATGGAGCAGCGATTAAAAGCGATTGAAGATCGCCTGTCGCAGCAAACAACATATCAGCAGGCTCTAGAAGAAGAACGGAGGCGTCGGGAGCAGACCGTATTGGAGTTCACACAATTCATGTCGACTCTGCCTCAGGAGGCTCAGGAGGCATATAGGAGACATTTTCTGTCGTCACAGGTAATATATATACTTTGCTTTTTTTTAATTAGATGATATCGTACATACTGATACATACTAATACAAACTGTTACACACAAACCCTAACTCTAACCCTAACACAAACCTCAAAATTTATACTTGCGTGCGTAGATTTGTGGTGGTGTATGCGTGCGTAGTGGTGGTGGTATTGGTTGGTGGGTTGGTTGGTTGGTTGGCTGGTCGTTATGTGATTGGTTTGTGGGGGGGGTTTGGTCGTGGTGGGGGGGGGGGAGGAATGGGGATTGGGTGTTGATGGTGGTGATGGTAGTGATGGAGGAGGAGGGGTGTGTAGAGTATGATTGGTTGGTGGGTGGGGGGCTTTGGTCGTGGTTGACGATGAGGAGTGGGGATTTTGTTGTGGTGGTGGTTGAGGGGTAGGGGTAGGGCGAGGGCGAGTGTTGTTGGTTGGAGGATTTGTGGTGGTGTTGTGTTGTGGTGTGATGTGTGGTGATGTGTTGTGCAGTGTAGTGTTGTGTTGTGTTGTGATGGTGTAGTGTTGTTGTGTGGTGATGTTGTGTTGTTGTGTTGTGATGTTGTGGTGTTGTTGTGTTGTGGTGTTGTGTTGTAGTATATTTATATTTGTACTCTTATTAACGTTTACACACACTTATTAACATTTGATTTATATTTACAGGCTGGGAATTCTTCACAAGGTGCAGCCGGGGGTAGTCATAATGTGGCTGGTGTTGAGGATGAGGATGATGATGATCAGGAGGATTGATTGTCCTTAATATAACTTTGAAAACAATTTCTTGTGTTGTATAAACAATATTTATTATGTACCTGTTGAGAAACTTTCTTCTGCTGATATTTGTGTGAGATTGAAGCTTTCTTCTGCGTGAGATGTGATATTTGTGTGAGATTGAAGCTTTCTTCTACGTGAGATGTGATATTTGTGTGAAATTGAAGCTTTCTTCTGCTGATTGAACAGGTTTTTAAAAATTATTATCGATATTGTACAGGGATTTTTCAATTTTCAAAATAATTTGCAAATTTTATTTTCTTAAATCTTTAGCGACGGAAATTCCGTCGCTAAATATCTATTTAGCAACGGAATTTCCGTCGCTAAATAGATATTTAGCGACGGAAAACGTGCACGAAACCTAACCTGTGCATTTTCAAAAAACAATGGCGACGGAATATCCGTCCCTAATAAATTTTTTGCGACGGATTTTCCGTCGCTAAAAACTTATTAGGGACGGATATGTGCACTTTCAAAAAGAATTAGCGACGGAATATCCGTCCCTAATAAGTTTTTAGCGACGGAAAATCCGTCGCTAAAAATTTATTAGGGACGGATATTCCGTCGCTATTATTTTTTTAGTTTTTTATTTTTAAAAAATAGCGACCAAAATTCCGTCGCTAATAAACCGTCGCTAAAATTTAGCGACGGAATTTCCATCGCTAAATGTCTTTTTAGGCACCCCTGATATAACGTCGATATTTTAGCGACGGAATTGTATATTTTCCATCGCTAAAACTTTTAGCGACGGAAAAACGGGCTTTTAGCGACGGATTTGTCCGTCGCTAAAAGTTGAAAATCCAGTAGTGTGGGTACATTGGCTCCAGCGAAGTCAACCGAATCCAAGTGGATCCGGGTTCCGCTGTGAGTATTATGCCGCTTCGCTTGATGCATAGCCTCGGCATTCCAGTGAGTAAGTTGGCGTCCACAGGCACTGTTATCTATGGATTCAATACTAGCGTGTTAAGACCCTTGGGTAAGATCCGGATAACTTGTCAAATGGGTGATTTGAAGACGGAAGTCACATGTTATGTGATTGATGCCGAGACTTCATATAACTTACTATTGGGTCGACCTTGGATCCATAGTAACGTTATAATCCCCTCCACTCTCCATTAGTGTTTGAAATATGTCGACACTGATGGTAAGGTTAGGATGGTGGTCGCGGATAAGCAACCATTCAAAGGGTTTGAGAATTATTTCACTGATTCTCTCCTTTATGGTAACGAATCCGATACTGAATCATCGGCCCATGGCACAGACAGCGGAGAAGAAGCTGATACCGAAGCTGGACTTGATTACGATGGAGGTTTTGTTTTAAATGACATTGTACCCTTGGTAATCAACCTTGACGATGAACAATCGTCAGATGGTAGTTGTAACTGGCAACTTGCCAATAATGAAATAAATGATGATTTAGAGTACTCACTGTCTCTTGATGATGTGATAAAGGGATTGTATGATAATCCCGATTTATATACGCCGCTTCGATCGTCCTATATAACAAAGAAACACCTCCAGCATTCTTTCGGAACAACCCTGATCGTCCCTGCCAAAATAGGAGGCAAAAAAGAAGTAATTTACGGTAAAGGAGAGAATTTTCCATTACCAGATCATTTCTTAAGGGAAGATGAGAATGATGACAAACCTGGTCGACATTTATCTAAGTATAGTCCGGAAGCGCGCAAGCTCATGGAAAAACAGGGATATGATTTCACACTCGGAGAAGGTTTATACTTCGATCGAGGTTCCCGTATTCCGGCCAAAGCGGCATATGTACTAAAAGGGAAACCGGATGATTATTATAAATTCAGACGAGGATTAGGGTATGTCTCTTTTTCAGAAGACGAATGTTGCTGGTTAATCAATAACCAATCATCTAAGCAATACAAAGATGGGTACTCGTCAAATTCCTCGGAATGAGATTCCGATACAAGTCTAGGGGAAGTATTCAAAGCTCTAATGACGAACATGTCTACAGTTGATCCATCCACAATGAAGGACGACAATCAAATGCCAACATGGGAAGACCCATTGGTTCATCACCTGAACATGCAGTATGGTGATAGGTTTGAACAGAGGGAACCTCCCACTGAAGATAAAATAGTCCAAATTAACATGGGCGACGAGGCCAACCCAAAGCCTATATTCATTAGCGATAGCCTTCCCTCAAATGAGAAGGAGGAATTAATTGCTCTTATCAGGGAATATATTAACGTCTTCGCTTGGAACTATGAAGACATGCCAGGGCTCGACCCCAATGTGGTAATGCACCGCCTCGATATCAAGTCGGATGCCAAACCTGTCAAACAATAGCAAAGACGGTTTCGTCCGCAGATTATGGAAGCCATTGAGGCAGAAGTTAAGAAATTGATCAAATCAGGATTTATCCGAGAGGAGCAACATCCAGACTGGCTAGCCAACATTGTTCCAGTCATGAAGAAGAACGGTAAAATCAGGATTTGCATTGACTTCAGGGACCTGAATACAGCATCTCCAAAAGACGACTTTCCTCTCCCAATCACGGATGTCATTATCGACAATACATGCGGATTTAAGAGAATGTCTTTTATGGATGGCTTTTCAGGATATAACCAAATCAAGATGCACCCAGATGACGAGAAGCATATAGCGTTCAGAATGCCACTCGGTGTCTTTTGCTACACAGTAATGCCTTTCGGTCTAAAGAATGCAGGCGCCACGTACCGGCGAGCAATGACTAAGATTTTCCGAGAACATCTTAGGAAAACAGTCGAGTGCTACGTTGATGATTTGGTTGTAAAAAGCCGCAACAAAGAAGATCACATCAAGGACTTGAAGACGATATTTGATCTCATGCGGAGTCATCAATTGAAGATGAACCCCACTAAATCCTTCCTTGGAATGTCCAGCGGAAAATTCCTTGGATTCGTCGTCACCACTAAAGGTATACATATCGATCCTGATAAGGTGAAGGCGATACATGAACTGCAACCCCCTAGAAATCTAAGAGAACTCAGAGGATTGCAAGGGCGTTTAGCTTACATCCGGCGGTTAATCTCAAATCTTTTTGGGAAGTGCCAACCATTCTCTAAGCTAAACAAGAAAGGTGTGTCATTTATTTGGGACGACGCCTGCCAAAAAGCACTCGAAGATATCAAAACATATCTGACAAATCCTCCTGTTCTCGTTGCACCGAAATCAGGTAAACCATTCTTGATTTACCTCAAAGCGATGAATCACTCGATAAGTGCTTTACTAGCACAAGACGATGATAACGGTCACGAATAGGCAGTCTATTACCTAAGTCGGACCTTAGTAGGTGCCGAGTCTCGATATCCGATGATTGAGAAAGAATGCCTCGTATTGGTATTCGTAGTACAAAAGATGCGGCATTACTTGGTTGGACAGATGATTTACATCATTTCTAACGTTAATCCAGTACGGGTATTTATGACGCAACCGGCCTCTATGAATTGGCGATTAGCGAAGTGGGCCCTTCTCTTGTCCCAATATGATTTGCACTTTAAACAGCAGAAGTCGATCAAAGGACAAGCGATTTGTGATCTTTTGGCGGTAAAATTGACAACGGATACGGCAGAAGTATATGATGACTTGCCGGATAAAACCCACGAGGTTAACACTACATCACACCAACAAGTATGACAATTATACTTCGATAGTGCTTCAAGGACAGTTAATGTGGCAATAACCCCCAGGTGTTCTAAAGTCTCCTCCGGAGTTGGAGTTGTTTTAGTATCCCCAGGGAAGATGTAATGCCTCGGGCTTATTCACTGACTAATCCATGTTCCAATAACATAGCCGAATACAACGCGCTTCTCATTGGACTCAGTTTCGCCAAGGAGCTGGGGGTTGAATATCTCGAAGCTTTTGGGGATTCTCAATTGATAGTCAACTAAGTCCGTGGAGAGTATGAAGTCAGGAACCAAGACCTAATCCCGTACCACCAGGAGGCCATCAAAATGGCAGATTCTTTTGAAGAATTCTTTATTGAATACATCCCTCGTCTCCAGAACGCTTATGCGAATGCACTAGCAGCACTAGCGGTATCACTTGTGCAGCCTCCCGAAACTAAACTGCTAGTCACAGTAAGATCGCATCAACTCTGCATACCCATATACAATATGGATATCGAAGAGGAAGATGATAGAAACATAAGCGTCAAGGAGGTGAACTCAACTCAAATTGAGTCTGAGTCCCGAGATTGGCGTTTTCCTATCATTGACTACGTCCAATATGGTATTTTGCCAGAGGATGTAAAAGAAAGGGAATCAATCCGCCGAAGAGCACCAAGATTCTTCTATAATACCGAGACCCATACGTTATACCGTCGAGGGTACGATGGTTTGTTACTCCGATGCCTTTCGAACAAAGAAGCAGAAGAAGTTCTAAGGAAGCACACGAAGGAGAATGTGGTGCGTATCAGTCCGGTCCCAAAATGTATGATCGCATCAGGAGAATGGGATATTTTTGGCCAACAATGGTTCATGATGCAATCGAATACGCCCGAGGATGTCACGCCTGTCAAGTACATGCAAATTATATACACCAACCACCAGAGCGTTTACACACGTCAACCACATCTTGGCCGTTCGAGACATGGGGTATGGACATTGTCGGTCCTATTTTTTCCCATTCAGTCAAAGGTGATCGATTCTTTCTCGCAATCACGGATTACTTTTCAAAGTGGGCTGAAGCGATTCCGCTTAGAGAAGTGAAGACGAACAACGTCATCAATTTCATCAAACATCATGTCATATACCGACACGGCGTACCAAGACGGATCATTCATGACAACGGTCCACAGTTCATAAGCAACGCTTTCGTCAGGTTTTGTGACAAATTCAAAATTCAAGATATTTCGTCAACAGCTTATTATCCCGCCTCGAATGGATTAGCTGAGGCTTTTAACAAGACGATCATTAAGATCCTGTCAAAGCTCGAGAAGACCAATAAACAAGACTGAGATGATAAACTCGGTGAAGCACTCTGGGCTTATCGTACCACCATACGCATACCTACAGGAGCTACCCCATATTCGTTGGTATACGGATGTGAAGCTGTGCTACCATTGGAAATCCAAATCCCGTCCCTTCGGATCGCTCTCGCAATTGAGATGACGACAGAAGAACAACATCAGAAACGTCTCGAAGAACTCAAAATGTTAGATGAAAAGCGCTTGGAAGCTCAACAGCACATTGAGTTTTATCAAGCCAGAATATCTAGGGCTTTTAACAAAAGAGTCCGACAGAGAAGCTTCAAGGAAGGAGATCTGGTCCTCGCTGCTCGCCGACCGATAATCCTCAACTCCAAGAAGAAAGGTAAATTTGAACCCAAATGGGAAGGACCGTTTGTGATAGACACAGTCTACTCAAACGGCGCATATCGCCTGATTACTCAAGAGGGCGTCAGGCAATTAATGCCAATAAATAAGAAGTTCCTGAAAAAGTACTATCCCTAGTACATTCAAGATAACTCATTTATCGGGAAGTTCCTTGAAGAATATTACACTTAATATTCTAGAGGATAACCTAAAATTATTTTCACCACCAAAATCCCTCACTGATCAATTTCAATTGACAGTGAGTCCACCAAAAGTGTCTTTCTGGCCTAAGCCATCAACAAATTCCCCTCTTGATTCTTTCCACGAACAAGAGGTCCACTTTCAATTCAGAGTCTCCTTTCGATAAACGAAAGAACTCCCTTCTTTTTCTCTTTGGTTAAGCCTCCTCATGGTTATAACCGAAATTAAAATTTCACTTCGATAAACGAGAAACTCATCTTCAGACTAGATAACTAATCCTATAAAAGGTAAGTTTATCTAGATCTTCCAGATTCTCGGAGTGGAGATCCCACTTCTAGTTTTTTTGTGCTAGAAATAGAATATAAAATTCTTCCTTTCCAGAATCAAGGAATAGAATATAAAAAATTCTTCCTTCCTTGTATTCGGGTTCGCCTTCACCCTATCCGTTATGAGGCGGACCTAAGGTCTAGGAGGCGCCAAACACCACAGTAGCGAGCGAGTACCTTCTCCTCCAAACCAATAGCGGATGAGTGGATCCGTGTCAAAAGGACCCGTTCAACCCTTGAGGAACGCATGTAGAAATGTCGCGCATTGCTTGCGCATGTAAGAATCCTTATGCCAGAAGCCAAGAAACTATAGAAAGAAGAGGTAGCCCAAGAACCACCAAAACTACGCCAAATATGGAGAAAAAAGGGTAGAAAGACACCCGAAGTCGTCGAAAAAGAAAAACTACCACGTACTAGCTCGGCCAAGGCCGAGTCACCAAATGGAGACTCGACCAAGCCCGAGTCACCAAATGGAGACTCGCGCCACTTCCGAGCCACCAAGCCCTGTTTCGCTCCTATTTCACCTCCTGCAGTCTTTTTTGAGTCTCCAATGGCCCCGGTTCCCATCTCAACAAGTTCCACACCCCCCTTGAAGCTTCATGATAGTGTGGACTTATAAAAATTCAAAATAAAGATTACAGATCGTCTCGGTCATTTACATGAAGATCGAGGTAAAACTCTAATTAAAGAACATTTGGTTTCAGTGAATGAAAGCCAAAGAACTCATCAGACTAGGGATCGTGCGCTTCATCCCAACAAATTTAGAATCTCTCATGCTAAGAAAGTACCTATAACCACTCGCCTCGGATTGTGAGTCGAAATCCAAGAGTCCGTGGAGGACTCGCATTTACAATCGCGCAGTTCCAAACGAGCGACTCTTGAGAACACCAGGGAAGTGTGTCCGTCAGGAGATGACGATGATAGACTTGGAAGATCCCACCCGCGTATGATAGGTTACTCTGATAATCATGCCAATGAGTTATACTATTAGACTGGGAGGGTGACCAAGTCTCGGAAGAGAAATACTCTTACTGTCCGTGCGTAAAAATCCTCAAAACAGTGTTGTCAAAATGCAGCTGTCACGAGACCGCTCCCCGGAGGGTCTCTGTATTCGAACGGATCTCTACCGAAACATCCAAACCAAAGACAAGGCGTTTCTATAGAAGAAGGCCGACCAACTTAAATGACGAGTTTCCGCGGGTAACTATCACCATGGCGAACAAAGACAAGTCCTTACAATGCTTCAGTCCTGAACCTTTTGCAAAAGTGTCTCAGCGCATGGCTTGGTTGCGTTCTGGAACTGTCAGACCTAGACCCAGGAGGTCACATCAGATGATGAAACATCAGATGCTTGTTCTACATTGGCTTCCGATAATACGACATCTAGCATAGGACAATCCTACGAGTTGTTTATGATCAGTACTGAACAGATGGCTAAGATTCTCGATGATACTTTAACCAAGCAGAAAGAGAATTTTAAATTTAAAATGGAGATGGCTATGCAACAGATAAGGGAAATACATGACCAACATGTTAGACCCTAGAGGGGGGGTGATTAGGGTCTTATGCTAATCTAATCCGATTAAATGCTAATTAAAATTAATTAACAAGTTATCCTAGCAAGTATGAAATGCAACAATGTATATGAGCTAGGATAAGCAATATGAACAATGAGATATATCCTATATGATAGAAATATATGCAAGGATATATAAACAACACAAGGGTAAACAAACTAAACAAGATAGTGGATGATATAGAAATGAGCAATGCACATTTGTCTTGCTTGCATATAAGCAAGAATAAGCAATATGAACTAAGGGATATATCCTAGCAATGAGATATGCTATATGATATATGTAAGGATATAAAACTAACACAAGGGGTAAACAATTTAACTACACAAGTGATAGGGCAATATGATGAGCAATACACAAAGGTGATATAAGATATGAAAACAAGAATAAGAACGCCAATGCAATCACAAACAAAACGATATGATCACGGAGTTCGGTCTAACCACTTGACCTACGTCTCCGCTCCTCACCTCGAGGAGATCTCCACTATCACAACCGGGTTTTCTACGTTCACCCGAACAACGTTTACACCTCACAATACAATCACTATGCAATCACACCTCACACACTAAGTGTTGGTCCTAGCCCGTGTCCTCCTCCTCAAGTGCTCGGTTACAACCTCTCCCTAGGCACGTCAACCGACGCCACTCCTCTTGGATTCGACCCCGTCTCTCACCACACACTCCTCACTCGGTGTACAAGTGTATTACAAAGTGATTTTCACGATAAGCACAATATAAATCAAATGATTATTCTCTAAACAAGGTGAGAACTCAATTAAGCACAACTCAATGTTACAAACTCTCACAACCCTAATATACTATGTATGTAAATACAATAAGCTCAATTGGGTGTGTGTAACAATGAGTATAAATCAAATCAACTAAACTCAAATATAAAATCTAGCTTAAGAACAATAATAATCAAACAAGTATATAAATGTAAAGCTAGAGATTAAGTTTAGAAAACTTCTCAATTGATAACAAGAGATGGAGGGAGGATAGTTGGAAGCTCAAACTTCAATAGATAATCTCCTCAAACTCTTGTGGAATTGATTCACAAAACCGAAACACTCAAATGCTTAAAAGCTTCTTAAAATAAACTTAAATAAACACTAAACAAGTTTAAACCCTTGTTAAACTATTTGAAAAACATTCTCTTAGAAAATTGAAATCTGAGATCAAAGGAGTTTTTATAGCCTCCCAAAGACCTCAGCCAAAACCCAAAACAAATGGCAAAAAAACCAGTCTGCAACGGCTCAAAAAATAGCCGTTAGAATTACGGCGGTCGACCGAGGAAAATCGCGGTCGACCGAGAGCAATGAAAGAAACGAAGAAAACTTCCAGACAGTTCGTCGGTCGACCGACGTAATTTCCGGTCGACCGGTTATACTGTAGCAGTGCGCATAAGTTTTGTAAACTCAATAAAAAATAGTGAATCAGCTCCAAAAATTATGAAATTTTGAGGGAATGTTCTAGACATGTAGTATAACATGTTAGAGAAAGAATTTCTGAAAAACCTTTTTCCAGTTGAGAGAAATAAATGTTTGAAGACAGATTTACAGTTTCTGAAAAACTGCAGACATACACGATTTTGTAAAATCAATTTGGCATAGTAAATCAACTCCAAAAATAGTAAAATTTTGAGGGAAGTTTATAAACATGTAGATAAACATGCAAAAGAAAGAATTTCTTGAATATCACTTCCCATTTATGAAAACGTGTGTGTGAGTCCCAATAGCTTCAAGTAAACACAGTAACTCTTTGCCTACATTCTAGCACTAGAGAGAAACATAAAAGAAAGCTAATATCCTCATATTGAAAGTAATACTTGAGCTTTGATATAGCTTGAATCGGATGAAGCTTTTATTCAAATTTGTCGTTCTTGAAATAACGTTGCTTCATCTCTTGGCCTCCTCCTCCTTTGGATATCATCGTTGTAGCATATATATCCATCCTCCATCTGATATCGTCGTTGAAGCGCTATTCCATCCATCCTCCAACTTGTTGTTTGCCTAGAATAAATAAAAAAAATATAAACACTGGACAAACAACATTAGAAGTAAATTATTTGTTAAACATCATTAAAACAAGAAGGCCAACACAACAAACCATGATATTGATAAATCAGCAGGGAGAGTCTAGCCGTCGTAATAATCCTAACCAACTCAATAGTGATCGGGAAGTAGACGAGAATATCATCATTGATGCTTCTCCTGTTGGGAACAATGAAGGGCGTGGTCCCTCGAGTAATAACAATGCGAAAGAGGACTATGTCATATTCCCCTAGGATCATTCTAAGAAAGATACAAGTGAGGGACTCAAGATGAAATATCTTGAAAACAAGATCGATGCCTTGATGTCTGCTCAAGAGGTAAAAAAGACCGGAATTCCGCGACCTTGTCCAAGGGAATGAGAATTAATTCCATACTCAGCAAAGTTCAATCTGATTAACTTCACGCCATTTGACGGAAGAGGTTCACCCACTCAACACCTGATTTACTTCAAGTCTCACCTAGGGGTCATTTCAGGCAATGAACCTCTGATGGTACGATCATTTGTGGCAACTCTTCGTGCGGCTGCTTTTGATTGGTACTGTCATCTCAAGCTAGGAAGCATCAATATCTGGGATGATATGGAAACTATGTATCTCACCAATATCTTCGACGATGATACTGAGGTGTCTATTAGAACACTCTTTGACGAGAAGCAGAAAGAGGGGGAGCTGGTTGAGAACTTTGTCAAATGTTTCCGGAACAAGGCAATGAACTGTTGGGACCCGGTCACTGAAAAATTTATTCT
>BQKN01066267.1:549320-567558 GCA_022839385.1 Asparagus kiusianus
AACAAGGCAATGAACTGTTGGGACCCGGTCACTGAAAAATTTATTCTCCAAACGTGTCACAACAATCTTTCCTTGGATGTGTTAGAAGTTATAGGCATGACACCATCCAAAACATGAAAAGAGTTAAAGGTGCGAGGGGAGCAGGCCGAACGCTTTCTCAAAAGGAGGAAAGCTGAAAGGGGTCAGCCATCCAATAATGCATCAAAACAGAACTTTACCCCCCATGGTAAAGGTAAGGCGCAGGTAAATACAGCTGATGCAAATCAGACATTCTAATTGCAACCCCAACAGCAGCCGCAACAACAAATGCCAAAGCAGCAAACACCCTAATGGCAACAACGGCCTCCAAGGCAACAGAAGACTACTGAACCAAAATTCCCGAAAGAATATTCTTTAAAGGAAGATGAGGTTCCCGGTATTTTCAAATACTTGTTGTAGAATGATAAAATTAAGCTACCCCTAATCACTGATCATGAGGGAGCTAACAAAACTACGGACCTGTGATACTGTGCATTCCACAAAACAGTCCACCATCCCACAAAGACGTGCCACGCTCTCAAAGACAAAATTCAAGCCCTAATCAATGTGGGTATCATCACTCCAAAACAACCTAAGGAAAAGAAAGTGGGCGCAAATGTGGTTTCTATCAGCTTTGGATCGGTCCCTATGTCATGGTTCCAACTAGAGCCTGTACCAAAAGTGAAGGTGAAAACTATTAACGATGGTCTTCATGGACAGCGGCAGAAGAGACTGGTGCAGCACACAACTTCTAATGGTGAAATTCTTTGGGTCCATCCAGATTTGCTCAATGATGAGCAATGGACAGGTTCTTCATCTAAGAAGAAGTCCAAAAACAAGGGCAAATCCTGCTGTCCTACTACAGCAATTCCTGAAAAAGGAATGAAAGTATCCTTACGTTATCACTTTCTGAGGACGAACAAGAAGTGTTCGCTACCAGGGGTGGAAATGAGTACCATTAAAGTATCCTGAAGTCTCTGACCCAAATACTAAGACAATGGTTAAGCTGGGGATGGCTACAAATCCCCCTGCACCTGCGGCAAAATCTCAACAACAACCAGCTAGTAAATAAAAAGTAAAAGAACCCCAACATCAGGAGGTCCAGAACCCGAAGCAGTCTCGATTCAGTCACCCAATTGGGAGAGATAAACCAGAGAATTTAAGCGCACCATACCGCTTTGACGTTATGACTCAGTTAGCCAACATCCCAGTAAGAATAACTTTGTACAAATTGTTGCATCTCTCTAAAGACACGAGGGAAGCCTTGCAAGAAGTCCTGGCTGACGCCGACGTGTTTCTTACTCGTATCAAACCAGCTCCTAAAGATTCGGAACTCTTAATTCAACATTGTGATTTGACGGCTAAGCAGTTCCCTTGCAAAACATTCACCAAGGATGATATGCAAGTTAGAAACTCAAAGCATGATAGGCCTTTATACTTAACCGGATACATCGGCTCTAGCGCTGTTAACCGGATCCAAGTCGATCCAGGCTCCGTGTAGGCATATAAAACTGCTTATAGGTCCCTTAACACAGCTCGACACAGTGATTCGACAAACCAACGAACCATCAGGCGATATATCCAAGAATGATCGTTAGACCACAACACCGAAGCCAAGTAAGACGCGACGAAGCGGATTAATGAGGCAACGAGTCTAACGAGCCGCACGTAAACAACGGAATACATCCAATCGTGTGCCCAATCAAGCTAACGGGTCGATGAATCAACGAGTCATCCAACCGTAGAGTCCACCACATCAATCAAGATCGGGAGCGAACTCGAACGAATCAAGATCAAATCAAGATCGGATCCGGACTCGAACTCGAATACCAAAGCGGATTTACTGCCAAATCAGGATCCGGACTGCCAAATCAGAATCCAGATCAACAAATCAAGTTTAAATGAAGCGCAAAACCGGAAAACGGCAAAACACCAAGCACCTGGAGGGCTCGGCCGAAACCGAGCCGCTTTTGGGTGGCTCGGTGGCCGAGCCACCACTTGGTAGCTCGGCCAAAACCGAGCCACCACTTGGTGGCTCGGCCAAAGCCGAGCCACCAAGGTGGCTCAGTGGCCGAGCCACCTAGGTGGCCGGCCGAGCCACCAAATCTGGGCCCAGATCTGAGCCCAGATCTGGTTTGAGGAGCCTATAAATAGACCCCTAGGCTCATTGTTTTGGAGGTTGGATTTTTGGTGAACTTTTGAGGGGAAATTCTGCCGGATTAAGAGCTAAACTTTGGAGTTTTGGAGATTTGAAGACTTAAACTTTTCAGATCTGGTTCTTGGTGATCATCCATACCAAACAAGGTAGGAGTTCGAGAGAGATCAGATCTGAGATCCACACGGTTATCCTCCGGATCAAAACTTAGTTTTTGATCCCGAGAAGAGTATCGATTTCACTTGGTCGATTTCGATTACTTAGGGCTATTATTTCCTTGGTGAAATAATCCCCCCGGCTGTTATTTCCTTCATGAAATAACACCCGTCATACCGTGTAGATCCGACCGGATCAAGATCGCGCGGTGGTCCACGGATTAACCCCGGCACAGGCAAAGAACCCACACAAGCAAGAGACCGCAAAACAGAATCTTGCGATATGTTCCAAAAAAGGAAAGTTGTAATCTTCTTCTTTTTTTAAGATTTTATTGTAACCGGATCTTATAAAAAGACCGGATCCCTTTGTAACCGATAAACAGTTGCTAATAGAAACAATGAAATCAGAGAAAACAATTTTTCCCGCGAACAATCTGGCGACCACAGTGGGAGAGGCATGATCTCGCTGCCAAGATCGTTGCGTCACAGCCGCGGATCTCGATCCCGGTCGAGGAGGAGGTCGAGTATGAATTCGACCAACAAAAGTTCGAGGAGTATCTGTCATCCTCGTCCGGATCCACCTCCCCTCGCAATTCCAAGAAGTCTCAGAAGTTCTCCTCCAGGAGAAAAGTCCGTTGGTATGAAGAAGTGGAGAATACCAACAAAGATCTCACCCCGATTGATGCCGAAGTTACATCGGGTGAAGTTCCACCGATCTCCAACCAGCTCAAATCTGTTCTGGCTAATTCCTCTGTCGCTGAAGGCGTAGTGACTCTTTTGAAGAGAGCCCGCCAGAGGCGACGTCAACGCCTGGCGCAGCAATTCGCAAAGGCAATGGAGTCCACTGACGGAATCTGCTATAACGTGGATCTGAAGAACAGGAGAGGCAAATAGCCTCAACAACCAATGAATGGTAGCTCCTCTAAGCCGCCAACAAATGAATGGATCCGTGTCAAACGGAATCGTTCGACACTGGATGAGCGCATTCGCAAGCGCCACGCACTGTCAGCGCAGGCACGGGCTCAAGTCCAAGAAGCCCGCAAAAGACTACAGAAGGAAGTGGCCAAAAAGCCGCCACCAACCCGCCAAGTATGGATGCCGAAGTCTGAAGCGGCGATTCAGGCTAAGGAACAACCATTGCAGACTTCAGCAAAAGTTCAACCTCCGGATCAACAACCTAAATCGTCGATAATTCCCATAGCTGCTCCGGGAGATCCCACTGGACCATCCCGAAGAAGGAAGTCAGTTTTGGAGTGCCTCGGTCCACTTCCCGATGAGCGATGCAAAACTCCAATTCAAGAACGTTTGGGCCCGATAAAAAAGCCCCGAACGACTCAACATGCTGGGGGTCGCCGCCACCCTCAACATGACAAGGAGTTCATGGCAGCTACGCGCACCAATTTGCGCATTGAAGTCCAGGAGCCAGCTGAGAATTCACGCCCACAAAGGCATGTTTCGAGGCACGTGACTCTTGAAAGCCCAAGGAAGGCAGTTCGCCCTCAGAAGGAAATATTATCATCTGATGATGATAGCGTTATACCTGAGAAGTCGTGCCAACACACGATGGGTTACTCCGACCTTCAAACCGATGAGTTGTACTATCGTGTTGGGGGTACGAGTAAAACCAGGAAAAGGAGTCCTCGAAAACTAGAAACTCAGTGCCCCTGTTCCAAACTCATTCGAGCAGTATTGTCTGAGTGCAACTGCATCAAGACAGTCCCCGAAAGAACTTCGGTTTTCGAAAGGCTCAGTACCGAAATGCCAAAACCAAGGCCTAGGCGTTTTCGACAAAGAAGAAAGGTAGTCGAAGATGGAGAATTTCCGAGGGTCACCACTAATATGACCAGCAAAGGGACATTGACACAGGATAATCCCGAGCCGATTCTGGAAGTACCCCGGCGTGTAACCGGTGTGCAGTCTGGAGCCATCATACGAGCAACTTATGGTAGGATTCGGACAAGATTACCTTCAGAAGATGAAGAATCGGATGCTGGCTCTGCGGTCGCATCAGATAATACAGTATCCAGCGAGGGACAACCCCGCGAGTCACTTATGATAAGTGCGGAACAAGTGGCCAAGATGCTCGAAGAAGCCATGGCTAAACAATAGGAGAGCTTCAGGTTCGAAATGCAGATGGCCATGCAGAATATGAGAGAAATGCATGACCAACAAATCCAAGCACTGACAAACCAGCAAGGTGAACCAAGTTGTCGTAACCAGGTTAATCAGGAAGATGAAGACACACATGCGGATGAAGCTCATAATGCCAATAATCCTCCCGTCAATGCAGGGGGTGGTAACGAGAATGCTAACGAAAATACAGGTGAAAGTTTGAAGATTAAAAACCTCGAGAGCAAAATTAATACGTTGATTTCCGCTCAAGAGATGAAGAAGACGGGCATTCCTTGTCTATACCCAAGAGAATAGGAATCAATCCCGTATCCGATGAAGTTCAATCTAATTAACTTCACGCCGTTTGATGGGAAGGGTTCACCCACTCAGCATTTGATTTACTTCAAATCACACCTAGGGGTTATCTCGGGTAATGAGCCTCTGATGGTACAGTCCTTTCTTTGGTACTCTTCGTGGAGCCACCTTCGATTGGTATCACCGTCTCAAGCCAGGAAGTGTGAATAGCTGGGACGACATGGAGACTAAATTCCTCACCAACTTTTTCGACGACGACACCGAGATATCCATCGGGTCGTTGCTTGATGAGAAACAGAAAGACAGGGAATTGGTTGATACCTTCGTCAAAAGGTTCCGGAACAAGGCGATGAACTGTCGGGACCCGATCACTGAGGAGTTCATTCTCCAGACTTGCCACAACAACCTCGCATTGGACGTGTTGGAAGCAATGTGGACAGCACCGTTCAAAACATGGAAGGATTTGAAGAATACTCAAAGTCTCCTCTTCTTCACGAAGTCCTCTTCTGAACTGTTTTATCTTGGTCTCGCAAGATGCAATAGAAAAGTCAAGATCGGCAAGTGAAGATGATCTAATAGCAAGGTTGGCCTCAACTCGATCTACCCGATCCCACTGCACCTGAATCTCGAACTCAGCAAAAGCTCGAGTATCGCGCCATGTCTGTAAGTGAGTATCCAAATTGGCAGCAATGAATGAAGAGGCATCTACATCACGGAGCTCACGTAACATCTGAAGCTCGTGCTCTAGGCAATCAATGTCATCAATTATAGCCTTTGCCAGATCTGGATATCCTGCATCCCTTATTGAATTTATTTTGGGATCAAGGAAAGGCTTAAGTTAGTGAAGGAAAAGTCCGCTGTGGAAGAGTTTGCCAATCATAGTATTCACGAAGGAGAAGAAGGAGCGAACTTCTATACAGATGACGATCTTCTCAGGATCGTTGTTTGATAACAACTCCTTCACGAGGACATGAAGCCGAGAAGAAAGCCCTACACAAAAAGGAGGAAATCCGTCAAAAGTCTTGATGAGGAAATAAATGACATTTCTCAGTTGCTTAATTCATACCTTCTTCCCCTTGAGTAACTGGGGGTAGTGGAGGTGTAACCGCTGTCGATGTATCAGCTGATGTAGTTGGTCTCACAGCCGGCTCAACAGGATCAGTCTCGACAAAAGCTTCTGTCAAAAACAAAATGGAATTCTCAGATTCATCACATTATAGCTGCATTAGTCAAAAAATGGCTAGTCCTATAATTAACCTGAGAAGAGGCACGTACCTTCAAAAGGACCATCCTCGGAATTCTTGGGGAGTGTAGACTCAGGAAACATATCTTCAGGCATTTGGTCATCAATCTGAGGAGAGCCATACATGAAGTGGAGCATAGGAGTGTCCACAAGCAAGCCTTCCTCGTCGAAATCATCAGTCGAAAAATCTGACACAAGAAAATATAAATGCGAGAGAAGAGAAAGTTCAAAAAAAGGAGAGGGGGGGCCGGCCCTAAAGAGAAGAAAAGGTGGCTCTTTTATAGTATTGAACCAGTCTTGAACCGGACCAGACCAGACTGAACCGGACCAGACCAAGTTGAACCAGATCAGACCAGGCTAAATCAGTTCAAAGGAGGCTGAACCAGGCCAAACCAGGCTGAACCAGACCAAACCAGGATGAATTAGTCTGAACCAGGCTGAACCAATCCTGAACCAGTCTTGAACCAGGTTGAACCAGTCTTGAACCAGGTTGAACCAGTTCTGAGCAAGTTTGAACCAGATTTGAACCAAAATTCAAATTGAAGCTGAACTGAGTATCGAAATGACTTCAAATCGACCGATGGTTCAGTCCCTCATTTATTCACCCCTCTCTCATATATTTAGAAGGGTCGGAAGGGTTTTTGAGCCTAATTACTGCCTTTTTTGGGTCATTATCAGGCCGGTTCAACTCATTCGGACCTGAAAAGTACTCCAATAAGGTATACGAGTATAAACTATTCCCTATTTTTGTTGAGAAGTTTCTGGAGAGTATTTTTCTAAAAATATTCTTAAGGATAACTCAACAACACTCCGAAAAGTATAAGAGTATAAACCGCTTCTCAAGACTCCAGCAGACGTACGAGTATAAACTGTGTCAAAACGCCGGACAACGCGTTGCAAATGAAGACTCAACGCCAACAATCAATGGTCGGTTCTATGTTGAAACAGCAAACACGAGCTAAAAATCAGGAAATCAGGAATTGACTTCAAGTTCAAAATTTCGATAACGGTCAGACGATAAATGCAGCATCGGAACCCTTGCAGACATTCGACAAAGCACCGAATAGCCTAGAGGATTGAAAGAATCAAGAATAGAAGCCATTCTAAGGTCCCGTTACACCGATTGAAGGTTGGGACAATCATATCCAAAGTATCCCAGACTCTTCCATAAAAGAATGAGGCTGAAATACTTTGGAGGGGGTATCTGTAGGCGTATAAAACTGCTTATAGGTCCCTTAACACAGCTCGACACGGTGATTCGACAAACCAACGAACCATCGGGCGATATATCCAAGCATGATCGTTAGACCACAACACCGAAGCCAAGTGAGACGCGACAAAGCGGATTAATAGGGCGACGAGGCTAACGAACCGCACACAAATAACGAAATACATCCAATCGCGTGCCCAATCAAGCTAACGGGTCGATGAATCAACGAGTCATCCAACCGTAGAGTCCACCACATCAATCAAGATCGGGAGCGGACTCGAACGAATCAAGATCAAATCAAGATCGGATCCGGACTCGAATTCGAACACCAAAGCGGATTTACTGCCAAATCAGGATCCGGACTGCTAAATCAAAATCTAGATCAACAAATCGAGTTCAAATGAAGCGTAAAACTGGAAAACGGCAAAACACCAAGCACCTAGATGGCTCGGCCGAAACCGAGCCGCTTTTGGGTGGCTCGGCGAGCCACCAAGGTGACTCGGTAACCGAGCCACCTCTAGGTGGCTCGGTGGCCGAGTCACCAAGTGGTGGCTCAGCAAGCCACCAAGGTGGCTCGGTGGCCGAGCCACCTAGGTGGTCGACCGAGCCACCTTTTGTGTGGCTCGGTGGCCGAGCCACCTAGGTGGCCAAGCCACTTGGGCCGAGCCACCAAATCTGGGCCCAGATCTGAGCCCAGATCTGGTTTGAGGAGCCTATAAATAGACCCCTAGGCTCATTATTTTGGAGGTTGGATTTTTGGTGAACTTTTGAGGGAAACTCTGCCGGATTAAGAGCTAAACTTCGGAGTTTTTGAGATTTGAAGACTTGAACTTTTCAGATCTGGTTCTTGGTGATCATCCACACCAAACAAGGCAGGAGTTAGAGAGAGATCAGATCTGAGATCCACACGGTTATCCTCCGGATCAAAACTTGGTTTTTGATCCCGAGAAGAGTATCGATTTCACTTGGTCGATTTCGATTACTTAGGGCTATTATTTCCTTGGTGAAATAATCCCCCCGGCTGTTATTTCCTTCGTAAAATAACACCCGTCATACCGTGTAGATCCAACCGGATCAAGATCGCGCGGTGGTCCACGGATTAACCCGGCGCAGGCAAAGAACCCACACAAGCAAGAGACCGCAAAATAGGATCTTGCGATTTGTTCCAAAAAAGAAAAGTTGTAATCTTCTTCTTTTTTTTAGATTTTATTGTAACCGGATCTTATAAAAAGACTAGATCCCTTTGTAACCGATAAACAGTTGCTAATGGAAACAATGAAATCAGAGAAAACAATTTTTCCCGCGAACACTCCGCTGTTAGCATCATGCAGCTCTGATTGAAGTACAATCTTGGGATCCCCACAAGTAGATTATTCTCGACAGGCACCGTCATTTGCAGATTCAATACATGTGGGTCTAGGCCATTGGGTAAAATCTGGGTAAAATGCCAACTTGGGGATTTAAAGTCTGAAGTCACGTGCTACGTGATTGACGCTGAAACCTCCTACAATTTACTATTAGGACGACCCTGGATCCATCGTAATCTTATCGTCCCCTCCACTCTCCATCAATGTCTAAAATACATAGATGCTAGTAATAAGATAAGAACGGTGGTCGCAGATCAGCAACCGTTTAAGGGGTTGGAAAATTATTTTACTGACTCCCTTCTATACGGTGCTGAATCTGATACTGAAACATCGGCTCAAGGCACGGACAGCTGAGAAGAAGCAGATACCGAAGCCAGGCTTGGTTATAATGGTGGTTTTGTACTAAATGATACTATAACCTTTGTAATCAGCCCTACGACGTGGAATCGTCAGACGGTAGTTGTAATTGGCAACTTGCCAGAGAAGTAATAAATGATGATTTAGAGTACTCAACGTGTCTAGATGACGTAATGTAGGGATTATATGAGAACCCTAACATACACCTGCCACTTCGATCCTCCTGCTTAACATCAAAGCATGTCCAAGGCTCATTTGGAACAACCCTTGTCATTCCCGCTAAGGTAAGGGGTGGAAATGAGTTAGTTTTTAGCAAAGGGGATACGTTCCCACCGTCAAATCTTTTTATAAAGGAAGATAACGACGAAGAGAAAACCGGACCTCATCTCTCCAAGTATAGCCAGCAATCCCGTGATTTGATGAAGAAATAGGGATATAATTTCATGCTTGAAGAAGGCCTCTGTTTTGGTCGAGGTCCACGAGTACCATCTCGCCCAGCCTATGTACCAAAAGGAAAACCCGATAATTATTATGGCTATAAAAGGGGCCTGGGCTACGCCTCTTCATCTGATGAAGAAAGTTGCGGGCAAGTCTTCAATCAATCAACAAACAAGGACGGATACTCATCCGATTCTTCCAATTGGGTTTCCGATGTTAGTATTGGGGAAATATTCAAGAGCTTGATTTCAAATATGACCACGGTCAATCCTGTCATAATGGAAGAAGACGATCAATTACCCACTTGGGAAGACCCGTGGATTCATCATCTGAATATTCAGTATGGGGATCGTTTCGAGAAAAGGGAACCACCCACCGAAGACAAAGTATTCCAGGTAAACATGGGAGACGAAGAGAATTCGAAACCCATATTCGTCAGTGATAATCTTCCACCAGACGAGAAAGAGGAGTTGATTGCCCTCATTAGGGAATATATAGACGTCTTCGTTTGGAATTACGAGGATATGCCAGGACTTGATCCAAACATAGCAATGCACCGCCTCAACATCAAATCGGATGCTAAACCCGTCAAACAGGCATAGAGACGGTTTCGTCCACAAATTATGGAGACAATTGAGGCAGAAGTCAAGAAAATTGATTGATTCTGGTTTTATCAGAGAAGAGTAACATCCGGATTGGCTAGCGAATATCGTACTAGTCCTCAAAAAGAATAGGAAAATCAGGATCTGTATCGATTTCAGAGACTTAAACACGGCTTGCCCAAAAGATGATTTTCCTCTTCCAATCACAGATGTTATTATCGATAATACGTGTGGGTTTGAGAGAATGTCTTTTATGGATGGATTTTCGGGTTACAATCAGGTCAAGATGGACCCAGACGACTAAACACATACCGCATTCAGAACTCCTCTCGGTGTCTTCTGTTATACAGTTATGCCTTTCGGATTAAAGAACGTAGGCGCGACTTATCAACGAGCGATGTTAAAAATTTTCCAGGAGCACCTCTGAAAAATCGTCGAATGCTATGTCGACGATCTAGTCATGAAAAGTCATAATAAAGACGACCATATCAAAGATTTGAAGACAATGTTCGATCTCATGTAGAATCACCAGTTAGAGATGAACCCTACTAAGTCTTTCCTCGGAATGTCCAGCGGCAAGTTTCTGGGATTCGTCGTCACCATGAAGGGTATCCGCATTGACCCGGATAAAGTGAGAGCAATAAACGATTTGCAACCCCTGAGAAACCTTAAAGAACTCAGAGGATTACAAGGACGGCTGGCCTATATCCGTCGTTTTATTTTGAATTTATCAAAAAAATGCCAATCATTTTCCAAACTCACCAAGAAGAGTGTGTCGTTCATTTAGGACGACGCTTGTCAAAACGCATTCGAGGATATCAAAGCATATTTGGCGAATCCTCATGTTCTCGTGGCACCGAAATTAGGTAAACCGTTCTTGATTTATATTAAGATGATGAACCACTCGTTAAGTGCTTTGCTTGCACAAGATGATGATAAGTCACGAACAGTCCGTTTATTACTTAAGCCGAACCTTGGTAGGTGCTGAATCTTGGTATCCAATGATTGAGAAAGAGTGCCTCGCGTTGGTGTTCACCATCCAAAAGATGCGGCACTATCTTGTAGGACAGACAATCTACATCATTTCAAACGTTAACCCAGTTCGAGTATTCATGACACGATCGGCCTCTATGAATTGGAGATTAGCAAAATGGGCCTTACTCCTATCTCAGTATGATTTTCACTTTAAACAATAGAAGTCGGTCAAAGGACAGGCGATTTGCGATCTTTTGGCGGCTAACCCTACAACTGATGCAGCCAAATTGTATGAAGATTTGCCAGATGAAACTCATAAGGTCAATGTTGTTTCTCATCAATACATTTGTCAATTATACTTCGATGGTGCTTCACGAGCAACCAACACGGCAGGCACCCCCTGGTAAGTCTAAAATCTCTGCAAGAGTTTGAGTCATCCTAGTCTCCCCGGAGAAGCTGTGATACCCCGAGCCTACTTATTGATAGGAAAATGCTCCAACAACGTAGCCGAATATAACGTGCTGCTTATCGGACTTAGTTTTGCCAAAGAACTGGGGGTCAAATATCTCAAAGCTTTTGGTGATTTTCAATTGATAGTTAATCAAATTCGAGGAGAGTACGAAGTCAGGAATCAAGACTTAATACCGTATCATAAGGTGACCATCGAGATGGCAGATTCTTTTGAAGAATTCTTCATCGAATATATTCCACGTCTCCAAAACGCATATGCAGATGCATTGGCAGCATTAGCAGTATCTTTGGCACAACCTCCCAACACAGAACAATGGATTACTATCAAAACTCATCAACTTTTCGTACCAGAATGTACTTTAGATACTAAAGAGGCGCATACGGCCAAAATTGAATTCGAAACTCGAGATTGGCGATTCCCCATTATCGACTACGTCGTACATGGAATCTTACCGCAAGATATAAAAGAGAGAGACTCGGTCCGACGAAGGGCCCCGAGATTCTATTACAACTCAACATCCTAAACATTGTATCGTCGCACATACGATGGATTACTACTTAGATACCTCTCAACAAAAGAAGCGGAAGAAGCTATCAAAGAAGCTCATGATGGAACCTGTGGCACACACCAACCTGGTTCTAAACTGTGTGATCGTCTCAGAAGAATGGGATATTATTGGACAACCATGATCAAGGATGCAGTTGACTATGCCCGACGGTACCACACATGCCAAATACATGCAAATTACATGCACTAACCCCCGAAACACCTACACCCATCAGCCACTTCATGGCCATTCGAGGTATGGGGAATAGATATCGTCGGCCTTATCTTCCCGTCGTTAGTCAAAGGCGACCGTTTTATTTTGGCAATCACCGATTACTTTTCCAAATGGGCTGAAGCAATACCACTAAGAGAAGTGAAGACTAGCGATGTCATCAAGTTTATTAAACAGCATATCATCTACCGATATGGAGTTTCGAGACGAATCATACACGACAATGGCCCTCAGTTTGTGAGCAACGTCTTCATCAGGTTTTGTGGGAAATTTAAGATCGAAGACGTATCGTCGACGGCTTACAACCCCACAGCAAACGGATTAGCAGAGGCGTTTAACAAGATAATCATAAAGATTTTGTCAAAACTCGTGAGAACTAATAAGCGAGACTGAGATGACAAGCTTGGTGAAGCCCTTTGGGCCTATCGCACCACGGTTCGCTCGCCCACTGGGCAGACTCCATACTCATTGGTATATGGATGCGAAGCTGTTCTTCTCTTAGAAATCCAAATTCCATCCCTCTGTATTGCTCTCGCAATAGGGATGACGACAGAGGAACAACATAAAAAACGGCTCGAAGAACTTGAGATGTTGGATGAGAAGTGTTTGGAAGCTCAATAGCAAATTGAGTTTTACCAAGCCAGAATTTCTCGTGGTTTTGACAAAAGAGTCAAGCAACGAAGCTTCAAAGAAGGAGACTTAGTTCTCGCCGTCCTGCAGCCAATGATACTTAACTCAAAGAAGAAAGATAAGTTTCAACCCAAATGGGAAGGACCATTTGTGATAGAAATGGTCTACTCTAATGGCACATACTGTTTGGTCACCCAAGATGGTAACAAGATCATGATGCCAATAAACGAAAAATTCCTAAAAAAGTACTATCCTTAGTATGTTCAGGATAACTTTTAAAATGGGAAGTTCTTGGAGAATACCGTACAGGGTATTCTTAAGGATAACCCACGATTGATGGATTATTCAAGATGAAAGCTTGATTTCTAGACAATTCGTCCTTAATCACTTCTAAAAAAGGGTCGAGACCATCGATGTGACCTTTTGAGAACTCTTTCGCTGAGATGATGTAATGACCGTGAATTTCGATACTAGTTAAAATAATTTTATAGTATTTTAAAATATTTAATTATTATTTATAAACGAGTATTTGTATTTTTCTTGATTTTCTACAATTTTCTATGATTTAAAAATCTGATTATAAATTTATTTAAATGATTTTGATATTTATAAATTTATTTAATGCAGTAAAATTTTTTTTTGGAATTTATCCGTTGAGTTACTTATACTATTATGTATCATTTTGAATAATACGTGGTATTATTTTTATTATTACACATATTTTCGTATAATACGTTGTATTATTAATTACATATTATTTGTATAATTTCTTGTATAATTTCTGTTGTTGCGTATTATCGGTCGTACTAGTACAACTGGTATGTTTTACTGTGTATGTAATTATCCTATAATTATATGATTTTAAATGTAAGTAAATATATTTTATTTATTAATTATTCTCGTTTAATTATACAATATGTGTATATTTCGACTATTTCGTATCAACTGTTGTATTAGCTTAACATGTACATTTTTATTTGTAGATAATTATTATGTAATTAGTTTAATTTTTAGGTACCCGTAATTATTTTATTTTAATTAATTGTCATTAAACCCTAACCCTAATTTTAAATCCTATATATATAAATAAACCCCTCTCTCTCTCTCGTGTAAAATCCCAGCCGCCCCCCTTTTTCTCTCTCTCCTCTCGTCTTCCCCAACTCGACACCGACGAACCAGGCTGCAACCACCGCCGTGCCAAGCCGCCCCCGCCACCTCCGACCAGCCTCGACGTCGACAACCCTACCCAGACCCGCACCGAAACCGCAGCCCCTGCTCCTCCACCATCATCGTCTCCACCTCCCCACGCACCGCCTCCACCGCCAAACCCCGTCCCCGGCCTTCACCCCACCTCGAGCTCCGCCCTGATGACCGCCAGTGTAGGCATCAAAAATTGCCGATAGGTCCCCGCACACAGCTCAGTGTTAACGAGCGACGATTGAACGTCACCACCCAGTTCACAAGAGCTCAAATGACGCCGGTGAGCGACTGAAGCAAACCGACGGACTACGTGAGCCGACAGAATCTCAGAACAACGGGGATACGGACTGACCGATAACCCCGTGATCACTGCAATCGGACCAACGCCCGCTGGGCCTCGATCACCCCACAGATAATCCAACCATCGGGGCCTACAGAGCTCGCCGTCACGATTCCAACGCATCCGAAATCACTCAAATCCGAGTTCGGACGAAAAGTCAACGGCGAGTCAACAGCGGGACAACGGCACGGCCCCGGGCTGAACCGGGGACACCCAAACCTGTCTTGGCTAGCTCGAGACACCCCCTAGGGGGTGTCTCCAAGGTGGTTTTCCCCCCCCCCTTCTCTCATTTGCCTATAAATAGAGGCCCTTAGCCTCCATTCTCTTGGCTCCGAATTCAAGGCTGAATTATCTTAGCCAAGGATTCCTCTTGTGTGAAGCGGCGAAGCCCTGCCGGAGCGAGGAGTCAGAGTTTTCAAGAGAGCGGCGAAGCCCTGCCGGATCGAGGAGTCTGCACCGTCATTCACCCCTTTTCCTTAGTGTTGCTCCTTTGCGGTGACACTAAGAAGAGCTATTATCTCGTTTTAGCCGAGATATACGCTTATAACCTCTAGATCTTGCGCGGATCGACGAGGTTCTGTTTCTATATCCTACGCGGATAGACGAAACTCTGCCGGATTTTACCGGCAAGGATCTTGAAGAGTCGGCGGTCCATGGATATCAACGTCCCCGTCACAGGCCAACAACCCACGCAAGCGAGACCGCACCAAACCGGGCTCTCGTGTTTATTTTCGAGAGAGTTGTAATCATTTGTTTTCATTTTGTTTGTAACAGATTTCAAATCAATGAAAACAGCAACTTTCGACGGAAACAAGCTGGCGACCACAGTGGGAGCCAACGATCTCGCCGCCGAGATCGTCGTGACGCAACCGGCCTTCAAGATCCGGGTGAATGAAGAGGTCGAATACGAGTTCGACCAACAGAAGTTTGAAGAGTACCTCTCTTCCTCCTCCTCGAGGTCCGCCTCTCCAAACCGGCGCGGGAAGACTCAATCTCCCCGAAGGGTTCACGGGATCTCCAACTCAAAGACCCAAGATCCCGTCGTTGTTGCTACATCCACACCAAGCAACGACCCCGTGTCGATCAGCATGGTCGGTGTTTCAACTCCAGCTCTCTTTCCCTACACAAAGGCGATGGAAGATGCAACTCCAGTTCTGTCAAAGAGGGCCCGCCAAAGACGGCGTCAACGCCTTGCTCTACAACGAGCCGAAGTCGCTGAATCAATGGATGGGGTCCGCTACAACGTGGACCTAAAATCCAGATATCGCCAAGAGCAGCAACTCCGGACAATTCACTCCTCCTCCAAAACAGAAACGAATGAAGAGGTTAGTGCCAAAAGCTCGTGGGCGTGGTTGCTAAAGCCAGAACCAGTGCCTCAAACGCAAGAAGGTAGAGTTACTGCCCAAATTCCTTCAAAACCAGATCCAGTGCCTTCAACGGAGCCAGGTAACAAAGGGGATCATTCAAAACCCAGCTTTCCTTTGAAAGGTCGCCTCGGTCCCTTATCAGTGAATCGAGGTAGAGTACCCATCAAGGAAAGATTGGGACCATTGAAAGGTCCCCAAATTGCAAATCAGACTGGGGGTCGAATCAACTCCCCCAAGAAAGATGATAAAGGGGAAACCCCTATAACCGACCGCATCGGGCTGCGAGTCGAAGTAAAAGAGCCCGTTCAATTTCTATGTTCACAAAAACGTAAATTTGAACGGGCAACTTTTGAGAAGGCTAACAAAGCAGCACATCCCCAAATGAAACCACGCTCATCTGATGAGGATGGTATCATACAGGGGAACACATGCCAACGCTCTATAGGTTGCTCCAGTTACCAAACTAACGAGCTGTACTATAGAGCTGGGGGTATGGAAAAAACCCGAAAAGAGTATGTACAGGACACAAAGAAATTCAGAAAGGGATTATCCCAATACTTCAGCCCGGATCCGCCTGCCGAGGCATCCCCATACATGACGCGGTTGCGAACGGGAGCCATCAGCCGGAAGGACTACCGAAGGGTGCCAAAGAAGCTTTCTCTAGAAGAAGGGACGACGGATACTGATTCAGACTCTTGCCCAGCAGCAGCGTTTGATAACGCAGCTTCTAACATCGGGCAACCTTATGGATCGCTTATGATTAGGGCCAAACGGGTAAATAAGCTACTTGAAGAGGCCCTAGCTAAGCGAAAAGAAGGTCCCAGGTTTGAAACGGAAATGGCCATGCAACAAGTGAGGGAGACGCACGACCAACAAGTCGCAACGCTGACCATCCACCAAAAGGAGCCAGTCCTCGCCACCGGAGACGGGAACGAGTACGGTCGACTGGTTGGGGCGGGAACGATTACAACTATCCCCACATCTGTTGAGAGGACCCAACAGGAGCCCCTGCGCCAAGATGTTCAAAACCCGATTCAGTCTCGAGCCAATCAGCAGATTGGAAGAGATAAACCGGGAAATTCAGATGATTCATACCACTTCGATGTTATGACCCAGTTGGCTAACATCCCAGTGAAAGTAACTCTACAAGAGTTATCACAGCTTTCAAAAGGCACAAGAGAGGCGTTCACCATCACTCCTGACCAACTCACTCAAATTGTTCAAGAAGCGCTAATCAAGCAGAAAGAAGTATTTGATGCTAAGATGGAGGCGGCCATGCAACAAATAAAAGAGTTGCAGATTCAAGAACGTCAATTGGAGTCTAGTTGTTACACTATGCCAATCATGCCTATTCCAAATAGGACGAGTGACAACGGTCCGAATCTAGATATGGTCATCAAAACTGATTCACCCCTCGGCAACACTGGGGGTGGTATGACCTCGCCCCTCGGTAACACTGGGGGTGGTGTGACCTCGCCTTTCGATGACGCTGGGGGTGGCTCAATTCCTTCTTTTCAACATCATCTGGCGAGAAGTGAAGAGAACCAGAGGGAGGTCGAACCTGTCACCTCCCCCGTCAGGCGTTATCCCAAAAGAAAGAAAGCTGAGGGAAGTCAACCGGAGTTCAGGCCCAGGTCGGCGGATTTTAATCAGTCATGGCGGCGACTACTACGGGAGCGATACTCCTTCAAAGACGAAGATGTTCCAGGCATCCTTGAATATCTTTTGAAAAAATGACAAAATCAAGCTCCCACCCGTCAAAGATCAGGAGGAAGCCAATCAGATTTCAGACCCAAAATATTGTGGGTACCACAGGAGGATTCTTCATCCCACCAAAGGCTGTTTTGCTTTAAAGAAAAGCATCCAGGCCTTGATTGAAGCCGGCGTCTCAATCGCAGAACAAACCGAATGAGAGCAACCAGCGACACTCCGAAAAAGTATATGAGTATAAACTGCTTCTTTCAAGACTCCAACGGGAATATGAGTATAAACTGTTCCTTTGTATCTAACGGGAAGTTCCTGGAGAATATTATACGTAATATTCTTAAGGATAACCCGAGACCAATACTACTTATTGAACCAGTCTCCTGATGATTTTCAATAAGTTTGAACCCAAAGCGGAAGGACCGTTCGTAGTAGAAACAGTTTACTCGAACGGTGCATGTCGCCTAGTCTCCAAAGAGGATGACCGGCTTATGATGCCAATAAATGGCAAATTTCTGAAGAGATACTATCCTTAGTATTCTCAGAAGAATTGAGATACCGAGAAGTTCCCGGAAGAATACCACATCGGGGTATTCTTAGGGATCACCCGGTCGCTGATGAACAAGAAATCAATATTCGAAGTCCGAATGTTCTTGTTTAACAGAGTCGAATTCTCTTTTGCTGAGATGAGATCTAATCGTTGATTCTCCCCTCGCAGAACTTTCAGTGGTTTTTGACTACTCATAGTCTCCACCACACCATTCCAGTTTGGTCAAACCTTACGACAGTTAGGGCCAAAG
>BQKN01066267.1:587536-606272 GCA_022839385.1 Asparagus kiusianus
CTCCTCAGTCTAATACGTCGCGGGCTTGTTCACGTTCCGATTCCCTGTTATTTTGGGAAGCGGGGCGTGACAGATGAGATTTGATTCAGTCAATCTTTCCTCGCAAAGTTCCCACAGTGTTTGTACAGTTAACACTCCTAGTGTTAAAATCCTAACACATTTCTCTAAAAGTTTAAGCCGCCAATCTACGGCAATGAACAAACCCATCTTCATGGTAAGCCCCTGTCACTTGACGTGAGAAACCCCAACCAAGCGAGTCATATAAATCAAAATTCTAGCTCTTATTTGTATCCTACTTTCATTGCCTCTTGGTCAAATCTTCCCATGCTCAGGACCAAAGCCAAACTCCCCTCTCGATTCTTTCAAGGAACGAGAGGTCCACCTTCAAATCGGACTTCCCTTTTGATAAACGAAAGGCCTCCGCCCAAATTGAAAAACCAAATCCATAAAAGTTAGGGTCGTCTCAGTATCTCCTCTAGGTCAAAACCATCGAACGGTTATGGCCTAACTCGAGACTCCTTTTCGATAAATGAAAAGCTCTTATCCCTTTCCCTTCAGTCAATCCTATAAAAGTTAGGACTGAAGTCGAAAACTCATTTCACGTCAGGTAACCAATCCTATAAAAGTTAGGGTTATCTGAATCTTTTGATTCTCGGAGTGGAGATCCCACTCTTAGTTTTACCTTACAGATTCTCGAAATGGAAATCTTCCTTCAAGTTCCTTTTGTAACCGGAGATAGAATATAAAATTCTTCCTCCCCGGTATCGGGTCTACTTCTGCCCTAAAAGAAGGTCTGGAGATAGAATCTAAATTCTTCCTCTCCAGTATCAGGTTTGTCTTTACCTCAAGAGAAGACACCATACTCAAACATCAATAATCCGTGCCTTACACGCATGGGGAATTTTATTCCGAATTCTAAGTAGGGATAAGTCTACGCCTAAAACACGTTACCGGGTAGTCTATTCCCGTAAAAAATGACCAAGTCTACGTATTCAAACTCGTAGCACTAAGTCTAAGGGAATTCATTCCGTTAGCAACGTTACATATGAAACAGACTTAAACAATTCATATGCTAGCCCGACCCAAACGGTACATCAAACCCGTTGGTGGCTGAGAGTTTACCAAAAATCCTAAAAGTATTACGGCTAATTATTCTAAGAAGAATGGAAAAATCATAATAAGAATGAAAGTATACAGAACAAAAATATATTTTCATTAACAAAATCAAGCATTCAGATACAACAAGTCGCGATCACTCTACATCAAGCTTATGACTAAGGATTTGTTGTTCTAATTCGGATAATTCTTCGACATAGGTCCGCTCAAGCTCACATTGCAGTTCTTCCTTGAAAGACTCTTCAGAGATAGATAAAATTCTGGCAGCTTACTCCTTCATTTTGGCTAATCTCTCTTCCGAGAGCGTCACCTTGCTAGACATCACAAGCCTGTCATGCTCTTCCCCGACACTGGTCACCTCCAAAATATGTATGATCTGAAATAGATACACTAGAACACTAGATGGGGATGAATAGTATTCTTTTAAAATTTATGCAAAGTAGATTATAAATTGCTAAAAAAATAGTAATCTCAGAAATTCACAAACACAAACACAAAGTTTTATACTGGTTCCACCAATCTGGTGTACATCCAGTCCCCAAGCAAATCCCGCTTGAGAGTTTCCAATATGATTTTGAATAAACTTACAAAATCAAAAGCAAACCTGACCAATTTGTAAGTCCCTACAAATTGCAACACTAATTGACAAACACCTTGTCAATTTGCACACCAATCTCTAAACCAAGAGATTAACACATCTCACAAAACGATAGAACTTTTGAAGCAACAATTTCGATTCCTATAAGCCTTGATTTGTAGTGTAGTGTAGTAGTGGCTTAGGAATGATTCTAACTTTTGTAAATTGCCTAAACAATAAGTATTTGAATAATGTTCAAAGGCAATTTTAGAAACTTTTCTTTTTCTCAAAATCTGAATGTTTTACACTTGAAAAATGCACAAAGATCAAAGACTTATGGGTATGTAAGTCTCTTGCATTTTTTATGAACAAATAATCTATTTATAGCCCTTGAAAAGATAATTATTTGAACTTTAAAAACGTTTAAAAACGGCTATAAACAGTCATAAATTTAAACTTTAAAATATGAAAAAACTGCATCTGTAGTCGACTACAAGACAGAATAGTCGACTACACTGAGTTTAAACAGACTCTGTGAAGTCAGAAAATTTCTCAGTAGTCGACTATAAAGGTCATTAGTCGACTATACTGTAATTAGACAGAAACTTGAAAAATGTATTTGGCCTTCAGTAGTCGACTATAAAGTCAATTAGTCGACTATACTGTAAAATAACAGAAACTTATATTTCTGTCATAAGCTTGAGTAGTCGACTATTATTCAAATTAGTCGACTATACTGTAAACTGGCAGAAACTTATATTTAGGTCATATACATGAGTAGTCGACTACTATTCTAATTAGTCGACTACTAAGAGTAAAAAAATATGAATTAAATGTTTTGATACTCATTTATTAACTATAACTCTAATGGTTAACATAGGGGATTTCTATAGTTAACCAACACACTAAGCCTGTGTTAGTGTGTTCTAAAATTTATGTGTGTGTGTGAGTGATCAAGGCTTGTACAATAATTCTAAGTAAAGAAAATGTAAAATACATTATCTCATATGTTCTTCATCTTCTGCACTTTATAATGCATTGAACTCAACTTGCACTTATTCATATTTTGATATTGAAAGCTGCATATAAAAGTTAGTGCATTTGTATAACACACATTGTATAAATTGTTATCATCAAAATAATATTATGAAGACATGATATTCAACATTCTCCACCTTTTTGATGATAACAAATAATTTATGCATATGTATGTATTTTATAAACAAATTTAAACATTATGAAATAAACATACTTACTCCCCCTGCATATATGCATATTAGAGTCTATAACATTACATAAATCTAATATTTATACCATTTCTCCCCCTTTGTTATCAACAAAAAGAGATAAACATTTATGCTAAACATGACATTATTTTTTCGACATGAGCTAATACTTCAAACAAATCATCCAGATTATGAACATAGTCTATAACTTCACCCATCCACATTGGTAGGCAAAGACTTACTATAAAGACCAAAAATTTCACAATGTTCATCACCATAATCTGTTTAAAATATATAGCACATATATTAACTGGCCAAACAATATCATAGTAATGTAAACACATAATCAACATACTTGACATTGTAACAACATAACACATTACATATGTCTTAATAACAACCCACAACTACATAGTTTTTGATACTTAAACATAGATAACTAACAAAAGAACATAATTGTTTTGAAACTAAACACTAAAACATCGATGGATGTAATATGATGCATGCATAGACTTCTAAGATGCTGGAGGAGGTTGATGTCTTTGAAAGTATGCGCTAAGCTTTGTGTCCAAGTCATCAAACTTCTTGATTAGCTCTTCTTGATTACTGATAATATAGGAATTCTAAGAATATAGAGCTCTTTGATCAGTTTCAAGTTCAAGAATACATACAGATAGTGTGTTGTATTGCACATCTAAAAAACATGCAGGTTCTGAAGGAAATGGTGGTGGTGGTTGACTAGTAGAAGGTCCTGCTTGAGTTGAAGATTGTGGAATATCTTGTGGAATTTCTTCTTGATGAGGATGAGGTTCATCTTGAGGATTTTGTTCTTGAGGATTTTGTTCATGAGGATTTTGATCATGAATTTCAAAATTTTTTAACTTCATCCTAGTTAGGGCATTGGAATCAAAGAATTCAATGGAACAGACAATAGAATTTTCAGACTGAAGATCCACATGAAATTTGTCAAAGACTTTTGTTAAGAAGGCACCATAAGGAAGAAATCCATTTGGTATTATCAGAAGATTGTCATAATAAACTTCTGCCCAATTAACTTGGATATTTTCCATTATAGCATATAGTGCTTTTGCTAAGTCTAGGGAAATGAAATAAAAACTCCCAGTTTTTGGAAACAAGTTATATGCTAAGATTCGTGTAATGAATCTAGGAATTGGACGAAGTTTGTTTGAATTATTTAAAGGTTTACTATAACCAGGAAGAAATATATGATTAGATAATAAATCTGAATCATTCATTCTAATTGACCTAAGAGAGACTCCTTGAAATGGAATATTAAAAAATTTTCCAATTGACTTTGTAGTCAATTCAATTTCTATTCTTTTAACAAGAGTTTTAAGCTTTTCAGTACCATCATTAGTTCCAACACGTTCTATATTAGTACAGAACAATTGAACAAGAAAAGGATATGTGGATTTTCTATTTTCAGCAGAGAATAATTCAAGCAATCCCACATTATCAAAATATGATCCAAAATTCCATGGAATAAAATCATCAAATTTCACAAATCGTCCTAGAAGAACTTCAAAAGTAGATATTTTGTTAAATTCTTCAAGTAAAGCAGGACTTTTTAAGTATATGATGATTTCATCGTTAACATTAGTATGAACTTGCTTAGCTTTCTTAGCTCTAGACATGATAAAACAGAAAAATATCAAAAGATACGAAGATCAAGTTGAGAAATTACCACAAACTGTTGAAACCCTAGATTAGTCGACTATGACTGGGTGTAGTCGACTACAGAACCTGTCAAACTTCAGAAAATAATGAATTTGATGAAGGTTTTAAGAAGAAAGATGATGTCCTAACTTGGAGTCAATGGGTTCTGAAGAGAGGAAGAAGAAGAATCGATTTTAGGATAAGTTAGTGGGTAGTTTTAGGTTTTTATCTTTTTTTTAAAAAAAATTGAATTGTATGGTCCAGATTGAATTGTAAAATAAATGAAAGGTGAAGATTTTATCTTAAATATGTGGCTAGGATTGATAGAGTTGAAATCTGTGGTTGAGATGAACTCTACTTAAATGAAACGGGTATTGGGTATTGGGTTTTGGGTTTTGGGTTTGATTTGTAAAAATCCAAGAAGCTTGAAAAAACTGTAAATCTGTGAAATCTGTATTAGTAGTCGACTAGTAAGGAAAGTAGTCGACTACACTGCAATCGACAGAAAGTTGAGTTTCAGATTTTAACACAGGGTAGTCGACTATAGGTGGAATTAGTCGACTACACTGTAATTTATAGAACATCTTATATGCAATGCTTGTGCATGTAGTCGACTACAGGTCAAATTAGTCGACTATTAAGGGTATGTATGCATATGTGTTTGTTTTAAATTTTAATTTAAATCTTCAATTGAATATATACCTAATTCACTTCTTAATTTAACATAAATTTCTTCTTTTAAGGGCTTTGTTAATATATCTGCTATTTGTTTATCAGTAGGTATAAATTCTAATGAAATATCACCCTTAAGCACATGATCACGTAAGAAATAATGTCTAATATTAATATGTTTTGTACGTGAATGTTGAATAGGATTTTTAGATAAATTAATTGCACTAGAATTGTCACACATTATGGATGATATGGGACAATTTATGCCATAATCAGATAATGTTTGTTTCATCCATAAAATTTGAGCACATGCAAGACTTGCAACAATATATTCAGCTTCAGTCGTTGATAATGATACTGAATTTTATTTTTTACTAAACCAAGATACAAGTGAATGTCCTAAGAAATGACATGTTCCACTTGTACTTTTTCTATCGGATTTACATCCGACAAAATCAGCATCACTATATGAAATTAAATCAAATGTGCTATATTTTGGATAAAACAATCCATAATTTATAATATCTTTAAGATATCTAAAAATTCTTTTCACTGCTTTAAGATGTGATTCTTTAGGATTAGATTGAAATCTAGCACATAAACATACACTAAATATTATATCAGGTCTACTTGCAGTAATGTAAAGAAGTGATCCAATCATACCTCGATAAAGTTTTTGATCAACATTCTTACCATTTTCATCTTTGTCAAGTGATGTAGTAGTACTCATTGGTGTTGGTTTGCTTGTTGTATTTTCCATTCCAAAGCGTTTGAGTAAATCTTTTGCATACTTGCTTTGATTGATGAATATTCCTTTTTTCAAATGTTTAATTTGAAGTCCAAGGAAGAAATTTAGTTCACCCATGTGACTCATTTCAATTTCATCCTGCATAGTCTTAGCAAACTCTTGACAAAGATTATTGTTAGTAGAACCAAAAATAATATCATCTATATATATTTGGATTAGTAAAATATCTTTATTTATTTTCTTAATAAATAATGTTGAATCAATTTTTTCAATTTCAAAACCTAAAGTTAAAAGAAACTTCTTTAATCTATCATACCAAGCACGAGGTGCTTGTTTAAGACCATATAAAGCTTTCTTAAGTTTAAAAACATGATTTGAAAAACTTTCATGTACAAAACCTGGAGGTCGTTCTAAAAAAACTTCTTCTTTTATAAAACCATTTAGAAATGCACTTTTAGCATCCATTTGAAATAATTTAAAATTCATAAAGCATGCAAATGCAAGTAAAATTTTAATTGATTCTAAACGAGCAACAGGTGCATAAGTTTCATCATAATCAATTCTTTCTTCTTGATTATAACCTTGAGCAACTAATCTAGCTTTGTTTCTAACAACTTGACAAGATTCGTCTAATTTGTTTCTAAAAATCCATTTTGTTCCAATAATAGATTTATTTTGAGGTCTTGGTATAAGATCCCAAACACTGTTTTTAGTAAATTGATTTAGTTCATCTTGCATTGTAATTATCCAAAAATCATCAAGTAAGGCTTCTTTTATATTTTTAGGTTCAATAGTTGAAATAAAAGCAGTATGAGCAATCAAATTAAAATAAGATCTAGTAGTTACTTTATCAGAAATATTTCCAATGACTAAATCATATGGATGATTTTTAACTTCTACAAAATCTTTAGGTAAATTATTTTGTAAATTATCATCTTTTGTAATATCTAACATTGGAGTATCATGAATAGTATCAATTACATCATCATCATTATTTAAAATAATGGGTGGTTTTGAAAAAATTTCATCAAAAGAAACATGTAAAGATTCTTTAATAACTAAAGTTCTTTTGTTATATATTCTATATGCTTTACTATGATTAGAATATCTAACAAAAATTCCTTCATCAGATTTAGAATCAAATTTATCTAAGTTATCCTTTGTATTTAAAATAAAATATTTACAACCAAAAACATTAAAGTAAGATACTTTAGGAATTTTATTATAAAATAATTCATAAGAGGTTTTCTTTAAAATAGGTCTTAATAAAACTCTGTTAAATACATAACAAGCTGTTGATACAGCTTCTGCCCAAAAATATTTTGGTAAATTATTATCATATAACATGGTTCTAGCACATTCTTGTAAAGTTCTATTTTTTCTTTTTATAACTCCATTTTGTGGAGCAGCTCGAGGAAAAGAAAAAATATGTGATATACCATGTTTATCATAAAAATTTGTAAATAATTTATTTTCAAATTCACCTCCATGATCACTACGTATAGAAATAATAAAAGTAGATTTTTTATTTTGAATTCTTTTGTAAAAAATAGAAAACTCATTAAAAGCATCATTTTTATGTTTAAGAAATATTACCCATGTAAATCTAGAATAATCATCAACAAGAACAAAAGCATATTATCTACTTCCATTAAAAGATGCTACTTTAGAAGGACCAAAAAGATCTATGTGAATTAATTCTAATGGTCTACTTGTAGATATTGCATTTTTAGATTTAAAAGAAGATTTGTGCATTTTTCCTTGTTGACATGCATCACAAAAATTGTTTTTAAAAGAAATCTTAGGTAAACCATTTACTAAATCATTCTTAGAAATCTTAGAAATGTGTTTAAAGTTAACATGTCGAAAACGTTTATGCCATAAAATAGAATCATTAGATGATGTAATAAGACAATATTCATTTGAAATATTTTTCATAGATAAAACATATATGTTATTCTTTCTATGGCCTTTAAAAATAATAGTAATCAAATCAATATCATAAATTAAGCAAGATTCTTTTTCAAAAACAATTTTAAAACCTTTATCACAAAGTTGACTAATACTAAGTAAATTATGTTTAAGACCATCAACTAATAAAACATTATCAATAATAGGTTTGTTTGGATTACCGACAGATCTAATACCGATGATTTTTCCTTTGTTGTTATCTCCAAAAGTAACAGTACCAACATCCTTGTTTTGAAAAGATGATAACAATTGTATGTTTTTAGTCATATGTTTGGAGCAACCACTATCCAAAATTCACCTATCTTTCTTGGGTACCTAAAATAATGAACATTTACAGTTTTAGTATCCATACTATGTTGGGTCCATTAAACTAGCCTTTAGGAAATCAAACACATGAAGAGTTTGATTTGCCTAAATAGTTAGTTGATAAACAAATATTTTTAATAAAATTAGAAATATAAAAATTCTTATGTAAAGAAGTTAATTCTTTTGGAACCCAAATAGAAAAGAATTTTGATTTCTTTTTACACAAATTTTCATTTCTATATTCATACAATTCACAAGAAGGTTTTACAAAAATTGTTTTCTTCAATTTATTTTTATTAAATTAAAAACCTAATCTTTTTGTCTTTTGTGATTCTTTTTTAAAAGAAAGTATATTATTAAGATTTTCTTTACCTTTATTGAATTTTCTAACATTCAAACATATATCCTCATATTTTGATTTAAAAGAAGAAATATCTTTATCTAAACTGTTAATACGAATATTGAAATCATTACATTCTGATTTTAAATAAATATTCTCATTAGATAAACATTCATTTTCTTTAAGCAAAGAATAATTTTCTTCTCTCAATTCAATTACTTGAGAATTAGAAATAGTAGAGGAATTAAAATCAAAAATTTCTTCAAGTAATCTTTTATTTTCACCTTTAAGAAAATTATGTGAAGCCTTTAATCTTACAAAAGTTTCATATAATTCATTGAAAGCATTTAAAAATTCTTCATTGTCACTTACTTCATCTTGTGTCATAAAACACATGTGAGCACTTTTCTTTTCTTTAATATCTTCATCTGAAGATGACTCATCACTATCATCCCAAATGACAGCCATTGCTTTCCTTTTCTTGTTATTTTGAATGTTGTTGAAGTTGTTAAAATAATTTGATTTTTGCTTATTCTTCAACATTAGATAATCTTTCTTCATATGACCTGGTTTATTACACTTAAAACAAAGAGGGTTACTTGAAATTAAACTTTAAGATTTAAAATTACCTCGTTTTATAAATTTTCAAAATTTTCGTGCAAACATGCTCATTTCTTCATCATCATCATTAGAATCTTCTTTATCGGAAGTAGTATTGAATGCAAGTACTTTCTTATTCTTTATTTTTTCATCATTCTTTCTATCTTCAATTTGAACTTCATACGCCATAAGATTTCCGATAAGATTTTCAACCGTAAGAGTTGACAAATCATTGGCTTCTTCGATTGTGGTAACTTTCTTTTCTCATTGTAGAGTAAGTGATCGAAGTATTTTTCTTACCATCTCCACTTGTGTGTATGTTTTTCCAAGACCAATGAGAGAATTTGTGATGTCGGTGAATCTTGTGAACATTTCTCCAATAGTCTCGTTTTCCTTCATCTTAAATAATTCAAATCTATGTACAAGAATAAAAATTTTAGATTCTTTAACTTTATTTGTACCTACATGAGTTACCTCAAGTGTATGCCAAATATCATATGCAGATGTGGCCGTTGACACCCTATTAAACTCATTCTTATCAAGTGTACAGAATAGTGCATTCATGGCTTTGGAGTCCAAATTTGCATTGTTTCTTTGAGATGTAGTCCATTCTGAGAAAGGGGTTGTTGGCTTCTCATATTTTGTTTCCACAATGTTCCAAAGTTCATAGCCAATTGATTGAAGGTAAATCTTCATTCGGTACTTCCAATAGTTGTAGTTCAATCCATCGAACGTTGGTGGACGATTTGTAGAGTGACCTTCTTTGAATTGTGATGTATTTGTAGATATTATCTTTCACCTTTCTCTAATACTAAATGTAGGATCTGAAATAGATACACTAGAACACTAGAGGGGGGTGAATAGTATTTTTTTTAAATTTATGCAAATTATAAATTATAAAGAAAAATGGCAATCTCAGAAATTCACAAACATAAACACAAAGTTTTATACTGGTTCCACCAATCCGGTGTACATCCAGTCCCCAAGCAAATCCCGCTTGAGAGTTTCCACTATGATTTTAAATAAACTTACAAAATCAAAAGCAAACCTGACCAATTTGTAAGTCCCTACAAATTGCAACACCAATTGACAAACACCTTGCCAATTTGCACATCAATCTCTAAACTAAGAGATTAACACCTCTCACAAAACGAGAGAACTTTTGAAGCAACAATTTCGATTCCTATAAGCCTTGATTTGTAGTGTAGTGTAGTAGTGGCTTAGGAATGATTCTAACTTTTGTAAATTGCCTAAACAATAAGTATTTGAATAATGTTCAAAGGAAATTTCAGAAACTTTTCTTTTTCTCAAAATCTAAATGTTTTACACTAGAAAAATGCACAAAGATCAAAGCTTATGGGTATGTAAGTCTCTTGCATTTTTTCTGAACAAATAACCTATTTATAGCCCTTGAAAAGATAATTATTTGAACTTTAAAAACGTTTAAAAACAGCTATAAACAGTCATAAATTCAAACTTTAAAATATGAAAAAACTATATCTGTAGTCTACTACAAGACAGAATAGTCGACTACACTGAGTTTAAACAGACTCTATGAAGTTAGAAAATTTCTCAGTAGTCGACTATAAAGGTCATTAGTCGACTATACTGTAATTAGACAGAAACTTGAAAAATGTATTTGGCCTTCAGTAGTCGACTATAAAGTCAATTAGTCGACTATACTGTAAAATAACAAAAACTTATATTTCTGTCATAAGCTTGAGTAGTTGACTATTATTCAAATTAGTCGACTATACTGTAAACTGACAGAAACTTATATTTAGGTCATATACATGAGTAGTCGACTACTATTCTAATTAGTCGACTACTAAGAGTAAAAAAATATGAATTAAATGTTTTGATACTCAATTATTAACTATAACTCTAATGGTTAACATAGAGGATTTCTATAGTTAACCAACGCACTAAGACTGTGTTAGTGTGTTCTAAAATTTATGTGTGTGTGTGTGAGTGATCAAGGCTTGTACAATAATTCTAAGTAAAGAAAATGTAAAATACATTATCTCATATGTTCTTCATCTTCTGCACTTCATAATGCCTTCAACTCAACTTGCACTTATTCATATTTTGATATTGAAAGCTGCAAATAAAAGTTAGTGTATTTGTATTGTTCGCGAGAAAAACTGATGCTTTCTTCATTGACGATTCCATTGCACTCTTAAAGAACAACTTTTTGCGTTACATAAAGATCCGGTCTTTTTATAAGATCCGGTTACAATGAAAATTAAACAAAAAAGAAAAAATTACAACTTTTCTCTTGTTTACCGAACAAATCACGAGCTCCTGTTATCCGGTCACTCGCTTACGTGGGTTGTTTGCCTGCGCCGGGGTTATTTGCCGTGGACTACCGCGTGATCTTGATCCGAACAGATCTACGCAATATTACGGGTATTATTTCACCAAGGAAATAATAGCCGGAGGGATTGTTTCACCAAGGAAACAACCGCTCAAATCTCGGGATCAAAGACCAAGCTTTGATCCGGAGTGTAGCAACGTAGATCTGAGATCTCGATCCTCTCGAACTCCTGCCTTTTGAGATGCGGGTGCTCGCCAAAAATCAGATCCGAATGTCCAAGTCTTCAAGCCTTCAAAAACTCAAGCACGAGGTCTCAATCCGGCAGAGTTTCGGCTCTCCAAAAGTTTTTCCAAAAAGTCCTCTCACCTGGCCTATTTATAGGCAACCAGATCTGTGCATTTGGCACAGATCTGGTTGGCCACCTCAGGGTGGCTCGGCACTGGGCCGAGCCACCCTGAGGTGGCTCGGCTTTGGCCGAGCCACCCCAGGGTGGCTCGGCCATCGAGCCACCCCGAGGTGGTTCGGTTTTTGCCGAGCCCCCTTGGGGTGTTTTCCGTCGTTTCGGTTCTGTATTTGATTTGTCCGGACTTTAATTTGACAGTCCGGGTCTTCATTTGGCAGTAAATCTACCTCGGTGTTTGAGTTCAAATCCATTTTGTTGTTGGAGGACTCGTTGACTTTCCGAACCGTTGGATTGGTTCCATACGCGAACGCATTCCGTTGTTTACGTGCAATTCGTTGACCTCGTCGCCTCGTCACTCGAACGTCCGTTGATTTGTTGAATTATCATGCCGAGCTGTGCTAAGGGACCTATAGGTAATTTTATACGCCCACAGATACCCCCTCCAAAGTATTTCAGCCTCGTTCTTTTATAGAGGAGTCTGGAATACTTTGGATATGATTGCCCTCATCCTCAGTCGGTGTAATGGGACCTGGAAATGACCTTTGTTCTGTATTCCTTCAATCCTTCAGGCTATTCGGTGCTTTGTCGAATATCTGTAGGGGTTCCGGTGCTGCATTTATTGTCTGACCGTTGTCGGAATTATGAACTTGAAGTCGATTTCTGATTTTCCAATCTTTAGCTCATGCTTGTTGGTTCAACATATAACTGACCCTCGATTGTTGGCGTTGAGTCTTTATTTGCGACGCGTTGTCCGGCGTAGTGTTATTGAGTTATCCTTAAGAATATTTTTAGAAGAATATTCTCCAGGAACTTCTCAACAAAAATAGGGAATAGTTTATACTCATATACCTTATTGGAGTATTTTTCGTGCCCGAATTAGTTGAACCGGTATGATAATTATCTGAACCGGTCCAAAAAGGCAACAATTTGGCTCAAAAATTCTTCCGCTCCTTCCGAATGCGTGGGAGAGACCAAAATAAACAAGGGATTGAATCCTCGGTCGATTTGAAGTTGTTTCGACGCTCAATTCAGCTTCAATTTGGATTCTGGTTCAATTCTGGTTCAAACTGGTTCAACCTGGTTCAAACTGGTTCAGGGCTGGTTCAAGACTGGTTCAGACTGGTTCATCCTGGTCTGGTCTGGTTCAGCCTGGTTCAGCCTCTTTTGAACTCATTTGGACTGGTCTGGTCTGGTTCACCTTGGTCCGGTCTGGTTCAGGGCTGGTTCACATTATAAAAGGGGTCTTTTTTCTTCTTTCTTTTCTTTTCTTTCTCTCCTCTAGGGCCGCCCCCCCCCTTTGCCTCTTTTCTTGATTTTCTTTCCCTCGAGCATCTTTTCTCCCCCAAACCTTGATATTTGTCTTGGATCTAGGCTTCCTTTTGATCTTGGACTGAAAAATCTCCCCAAACTTCCATATTTAGAGTTTCTCTCAGGCCCCTCAAGCACGTGGTTCGAGCCCTTTTCAAGATCTAATATTTGTCGGATCCTCAAGCTTTTCCTCAGGTAAACCCTCCATGATTTTTGGATATTTCATGTTTAATTTAATTTATGAATTCATGAGGTTGCCTATGAGGGTTAGAATTGTGATTTGGCGCCTCGAGCTTCTCTTTCAGGGGGGTAGAATTAATAAAAAGGGGGATCTTTTTTCTGGATCTGATCCCTCAATTTATTTTGCAGCTCATTATGTCGCGCGTCTCGAGAGGTTGTTCCCCTGCTACGTCGGCTGATGGCGCGCCTCCCTCTTATGCTGGTGAGCTATTTTTAGTAATATTTAGAAATTTACAAATTAGCCCCTTTTTTCTTAGAAATTTGCAAATTGGTCCTTTTACCCCACGTTGTTCTCCTTGGTGAGGCAATCGGGAAGAGCCTTGATTTTCCTTGGTGAGGACGACGCTTTAAAGATATGTTTTGCTTGGTCAAAACCATATCTCAAAATACAGGGGGCGATTTGAAGCTACATTGTGCTTTATAAGGCAGGGATATATTATCGATATACCCTATCTTGTGATTGCACAATGTGGCCAAATCGTCTCACCCTTTATAAGGCAATGACTCTATCTTACCCATTTGTAAGATGAGTTCAATTTCCTTTTATAATTGAGACTAACAGGTGTTTAACTGTTTTATTTCCAGTGGGATATCCTTCTGGATCATTCTCCTCTCATGCGGTATATGGGCGTCGTGGCGAGTACTATTCGACCTCCGACGACCTTTACCCCATTCCAGTTACTCCTCAGTTCGCTTCGGGCACATCGACTGAGGTTGCTCAAGTGGTGAAGGAAGGTGGGCATCGAGCTCTTCGACAGTTGATTACCGATGCACCTTTCGTGAAGGACGCCAGTTCTATTTAGCCTCTTCGGAAGAGCGATTTCTTATTTGGCGACTCTGTCGAAGACCCGGATGCCGTGTTTCTTGAGGCCGAGTAGTGGCTTCATAAGACTGGCAGTGGCTTCATATATTTGCCGAAGATTCCTCGGCATCATTCACTGACTGAGTTCAGGCGTCAGGCTGTGACACGGGAGATGTCGTGGCGCTTGACGGAGGAGCATGAGAGTGTCTACTACGGCTACATCACTCATCAGGCATTTCCTGGCTCAAGCAGGAGTCATATCACCGGATTGCATCCTGGGGTATTGGGGCTGGATGCACCACCACGTAATGAGTTCCTTGCCACCGCTTCTACCTTGAGGAATCGCCTCGCTGCTCTAGGACGAGAGATGCCTACGACGCGTCACAGGATTTATGGTTGGGTCCATTCTTTGGACAAGCTTTGGTGGACTCGCATGACGACGTACGTCTTGAGCCGATGGGGTGAGGAGTTGCACGCCTGTGGTTTATATGCAGCCGTTCGTGCCACCATGTATGGCTTGCCTGTCAGCGCGAGGCATTTCTGTGCTTTGTTCGAGCTTTATAATCCAGATTCGAACACTTTTCTTACCCGGCAAGGGGAGTTGGGCTTGGCTCTTCACGAGATGCACAGGATTTCTGGCTTGCCCATGGGACAGATGCTATACCAGGAGTACTTTCCCTCTAATCATGAATTGAATCAATTGAAGGATCGTATGCCCGACCGTTATGAGACTCTATGGGACCTCACTTGTCACTATCATATTGCTTTGACGCAGTCTGAGCCTTTAGCAAAGAGGACTAAGGTGTTCGTGAGTCTGAATCAATTTGCAAATTATTTGTTCAAGAATCTGGAGAATAATTCTGGCGAGGCTATTTGTGAGTTGGCCCCACTTACTCCCTCAGGGGTGAACAGTCTGCTGAAGAAGATTGACGCTCATTCTTATACCACTAGCAGTCCTGAGGGTGGCTTTCCTGCAGGAACCAAGTTCAAATCATTCTTATGGCATGCGACCGCACCGATTCGACCGATGACTCTTCTTGCCGGTTATCTCGCTATTTGGTTGAAGAAGTGTGTGGTTCCATATCAGTCTGGCGACGCCTTGCCCTTGGAGGTGCTCTATCCAGCAGTTCAGCTTGCTTATAAGAAAGAACTTTCACTTCTTCCGGTGATGGTGGCCAACATCCATCAAGGACTTCGACAGCTTTCTGGTGCCTTTACACGGAAGGAAAGTGATTTACCGGGTCAGATTCCCACCATTAAGATGGAGCTCCCGTACACTTATTTGATGGCCTGGTTCGTCCTTCACCGTTCGGATATGATGTCGGTACCGAACGCCACAGACCACTCCGTTCCCCTACTACAGTTGCTTGAGAATGGCAAATGGGAGGGGCGCGGATTTTCTGACGTCAGACAGCAGCTGCAGGTCCACAAGTGTTGGACATTTTCCACTTGCTTTCCGCAGTTCTCCGGCCGATATGGCGATTGTTTGATAGATGAGGAGAGGCCGAGAGAGTATCGAACTCACTTGGGCATCGGCTGCTTCAACTGGCTAGTGAACATTAGGCCAGGTTATCTGACTTTTCGGGTGAGGGATCAGTGTTTCATAGAGCCATATCTACCCTGCCGATTCGCTCGCCAGTTTGGCTATGATCAGCTTTACGTCGGGAATCCCCGTCAGCAGCTTCGGGCCCACGGCGGTTTGGTGGATGGTCTCCGTGCTTGGTTATGGACCGTGACTGGCTGTACTGGTGCCAAGTTCAGTCTCCCGAGTGCTGATCGGCAGTTGAACCTCACTTTCTTGAGCTGTAAGTGGTTGTTAGCAGCCAATAAGACTATCCCCGTGAAGCCGATTGCAGAGCTAGAGGCCGAGGAAGCTTCTCAGGTTGATTCCCGTAGGATTTGGAAACGCTCGGTCACAGAGGACACGGAACAAGACTCGTCGGATTGATGAAGAGGGAAAGAGGACTTTCCATTCTGCGGACGAGGCTTCAGGCGGAGATCCTGAAGATTACGAGGATTTTTCCGAACGAGGTTAACCATTCATCTTTTTCTTCTGCTTTCCAGAATTATTAAAGCTAACAATGGTTTGATATTTCAGGGACCATTGGTGACCAGGAAGAAGAGTTCCGTCCTCCTCCCCGAGCGAGACCTTCGATTATTGTCCCTGCTGCTAGGCGGAAGAGATTAGCCCGCAAGCCGCGTGCAGCTTCCCAAGCCTCTGATATGGACTTGGCTGGTGATGATCCTGCTAGTGACGGAGGTAACATCTACCCTGTAAACCATCCTCTTGATTATTCTGAATATTGACTCATGCTTTTCCATCTCTATATAGGAGAGCGTGTAGAGAGCGAGATGAGTCCCGATCCCGTTCCTGTATCTCCTGGTGAGCCTGACCCACTACCCCATGTAGAGAGGCCTACGGGAGTTGCTGACATTAGGGAGGATATCAATGTAGGGCCTGATCCCGCGGATCCAGGTACATCTACTATTGACAATGTATCTAAAGGAATTTGCGCATCCTCTAATCGTCTCTGTACTTCCTGCTCCTTCAGATAACTTGCAGGAGGCGAACATGGATTTTGGGAATAAAGAGGCTAATGCACCCGTGAAAGGTAACTCATTTCTATTGGTTGTAGTCTCTTCATTCTTCTTTGATACTTATATTCTCTTGTGCCAGACTTCTCGATTGATGATTTTGACGAGGACGGCCTGTTTGCGGACACTCCTATGCTGCACTTCATGTATAGCTCCCCTCAGATTGATGACCAGCTACCTGGAGATATGTTTCCTGAGTCCACATTCGCTAAAGATCCCGAGAATGGTTCCTTTGAAGGTATGTGCCTCCTTCTAAGTTGATTATAGGACTAGCCAATTTTGACTAATGCAGCTATAATGTAATGCCTCTGCGAATTCTATTTTGAATTTGACAGGAGCTTTTGTTGAGAATGACCCTGTTGAGCCGGCTGTGAGACCAACTACACCAGTTGATACATCTGCAGCCGTTACATCTCCACTACCCCCAGTGACTCAAGAGGGTATGAATTAAGCAACTGAGAATGTTGTTTATTCTTCCTCAAGGTCTTTTTCTGACGGATTTCCTCTTCTTTGTGTAGGGCCTTCTTCTCGGCTCTATGCTCTTGTGAAAGAGTTGCTATCAGACGACGATCCTGAGAAGATCGTTCTCTGCATAGAACTTCGCTCCTTCTTCTCCTTCATGAATGCTATCCTTGGCAAGCTCTTCCATGGTGGACTCCTTCTTCACCAATTCAAGCCTTTCCTTGATTCCAAAGTCAATTTGATAAGGGGAGCAGGATATCCAGATTTGGCACAGGCTATAGTTGACGACCTTGATTGCCTAGAGCATGAGCTTCAGATATTTCGTGAGCTCCGAGATGCAGGCGCTTCCTCATTTATTGCTGCTGAGCTGGATACCCGCTTACAGTCACTGCGCGAGACTCAGATTCTTGCTGAGCTTGAGATTCAGATGCAGCGAGACCGAGTAGATCGAGTTGAGACCGGCCTTGCTACTAGATTATCTTCACTTGCCGAGCTCAACTTTTCCATTACCTCTTGCGAGACCAAGATAGACCGGCTCAGAAGAGAACTCCGCGAAGAAGATGAGACTTTGGGTATTCTTCAGATGACGAAAGCACAGGATCAGCAAACCTGCACGGCTTTGTCTGATGAGTTGTAGTCCTTGAAGCAGAAGCTAGTCGAGACAGAGGAGACTGCTGCGAAGACTTCGACCGCCACCGAGGAGTCCATTAGAGCTGAACTTAGGCAAGCTTATGATGAGAAGCTGTCTAAGATCAGTCAGCAGATTTTTGGTGATAGTTTTGATGTATGATTTTGTTTGCTGAGTACTTTGACCTTTGATTCCTTTAGTGAAACTGGTTTTCATTTTTATCTTTATTATGATTCGTCATTCCGTTTGAAATGATTGACCATAATACTCATAGGATTTTTGGCAAACCCTCAGCCATCAACGGGTTTGATGAGCCTTTACCGACTACCGTTTGAGTCGGGCTATCATGCGAATTGTTTAAATCCGTTCGCATGTAACGTTGCGCTCAGAGATTGAATTCTCTGAGACTTCGTGCTATGATGTCGAATACATAGACTTAGCCATTGTTACGGGAATAGGCTATCCGGCGACACGTGTTAGGTGTTGTCTTTAGGATTTTTGGCTAACCCCCAGCCTTCAACGGATTTGATTAGCTTTTACCGACTACCGTTTGAGTCGGGCTAGCATGCGGATTATCTAAATCCGTTCCGCACATGACGTTAAGCTAAAAGAGTTAACTCTTTTAGTGCTACGACATTGAATACGTAGACTTCGTCTTTCTCCTGTGAAAAGACTAAACAGCAACGTGTATGAGACGTTGACTTAGGATTTTTAGCAAATCCTCAGCCTTTAACGGATTTGATGTGCT
>BQKN01066267.1:606282-672283 GCA_022839385.1 Asparagus kiusianus
GGTGTCTTCTTCTTCGGAGAAAGACTAAACCGGCAGCGCGTGTTAGGCGTAGACTTATCCCTGCTTAGGTTTCGGGATAAAATACCTAGGATGAATCCTAAATTGATAAATTTTGGAAAAAGGATCGATGTGGGAAGGAAGAATTTTATATTCTATTCCCCAAACAAGGAAGGAAGAATTTTATATTCTATTCCTTGATTCTGGAAAGGAAGAATTTTATATTCTATTTCCAGTGCAAGAAAGAAACTAGAAGTGGGATCTCCACTCCGAGAATCTGGAAGACCTAGATAAACTTACCTTTTATAGGATTGGTTATCTGATCGGAAGATGAGTCCTTCGTTTATCGAAGTGAAATTTCAACTTTAGTTATGACCATGAGAAGGTTTAACCAAAGAGAAAAGAAAGGGAGTTCTTTCGTTTATCGAAAGGGGACTCCGAACTGAAAGTGGACCTCTTGTTCATGGAAAGAGTCAAGAGGCCCAGAAGAACATTTTTTTGTGGACTCACTATCAATTGGACTTGATCAGTGAGGGATTTTGGTGGTGAAAATTAATTTGGGTTATCCTCTAGAATATTAAGTGTAATATTCTTCAAGGAACTTCCCGATAAATGAGTTATTCTGAATGTACTAGGGATAGTACTTTTTCAGGAACTTCCCATTTATTGGCATTAATTGCCTGACGTCCTCTAAAGAAATTAGGCGGTAAGCGCCGTTTGAATAGACTGTGTCTATTACAAACGGTCCTTCCCACTTGGGTTCGAATTTACCTTTCTTCTTAGAGTTGAGGATTATTGGTCGGCGAGCAGCGAGGACCAGATCTCCTTCCTTAAAGCTTCTTTGGCGGACTCTTTTGTCAAAAGCCCTAGATATCCTGGCTTGGTAGAACTCGATGTGTTGTTGAGCTTCCAATCGCCTTTCATCCAACCTCTCGAGTTCTTCGAGACGTTTTTGATGCTGCTCTTCGGTCGTCATCTCCGTTGCGAGAGCGATCCGAAGGGAGGGAATTTGAATCTCCAACGGTAGCACTGCTTCACATCCGTACACCAACGAATACGGGGTGGCTCCCGTAGGTGTACGTATGGTGGTGCGATAAGCCCAAAGCGCTTCGCCGAGTTTATCGTCCCAATCTCGCTTATTGGTTTTCACGAGTTTTGACAGGATCTTGATGATCGTCTTGTTGAAAGCCTCAGCTAATCCATTAGCGGCGGGATAATAAGCCGTTGATGAAACATCTTGAATCTTGAATTTGTCGCAGAATCTGACGAAAGCGTTGCTTATGAACTGCGGACCGTTGTCATGAATGATCCGCCTCGGCACGCCGTGTCGGTATATGACATGATGCTTGATGAAGTTGATGACGTTGTTCGTCTTCACTTCTTTAAGCGGATTGCTTCAGCCCACTTTGAAAAGTAGTCGGTGATAGCGAGAATAAACCGATCGCCTTTGACTGAAGGGGGAAAAATAGGGCCGACAATGTCCATACCCCATGTCTCGAATGGCCAGGATGTGGTTGACGTGTGTAACCGCTCCGGTGGTTGGTGTATATAATTCGCATGCACTTGACAGGTGTGACATTCTCGGGCGTACTCGATCGCATCACGTACCATTGTTGGCCAGAAATATCCCATTCTTCTGATTCGATCATAAAGTTTGGGACCGGGCTGATGTGCGCCACATTCTCCTTCGTGTGCTTCCTTAAGAACTTCTTTTGCTTCTTCGTTCGAAAGGCATCGGAGAAGCAAATCATCATACCCCCGGCGATATAACGTACGGGTCTCGGTATTGTAAAAGAACCGTGGTGCTCTTCGACGAATAGATTCTCTTTCTTTTACATCCTCCGGTAAAATGCCATATTGGATGTAGTCAATGATGGGAAAGCGCCAATCTCGGGACTCAGACCCGATTTGGGTTGAGTTCACCTCTTTGGCGTTTACGTTTCTATCATCCTCCTCTTCGATATCCATATCGTATATGGGTATACAGAGTTGGTGTGATCTTACTGTGACTAGTAGTTCAGCTTCGGGTGGTTGCGCGAGTGATACTGCTAGTGCTGCCAGTCCATCCGCATAAGCATTCTGGAGACGAGGGATGTATTCAATATAAAATTCTCTAAAAGAATCCGCTATTCTGACGGTCTCCTGGTGGTATGGAATCAGATCTGGGTTCCTGACTTCATACTCTCCACGAACTTGGTTGACTATCAATTGAGAATCCCCAAAAGCTTCGAGATATTCGACCCCCAGCTCCTTGGCGAAACTGAGTCCAATGAGGAGCGCGTTGTACTCTGCTACGTTATTGGAACATGGATTTGTCAGTGAATAAGCTCGAGGCATAACATGCTTCCTCGAGGAAACTAAGACGACTCCAACTCCGGAGGAGACCTTAGGACATCCAGGGGTTACTGCTTTATTAACTGCTCTCGAAGCACCATCAAAGTATAACTACCATACTTGTTGATGTGATGTGGTATTAACCTCGTGGGTTTCATCCGGCAAGTCATCATATACTTCAACTGTATCTGTTGTCGGGCTTGCCGCCAAAAGATCACAAATTGCTTGTCCTTTGACTGACTTCTGCTGTTTGAAGTGCAAATCATACTGGGACAAGAGAGGAGCCCACTTCGCTAATCGCTAATTCATCGAACCCGGTTGAGTCATGAATACCCGTACCGGATTAACATTAGCAATGACGTAAATCGTCTGTCCAACCAAGTAATGTCGCATCTTTTGCACTGCGAATACCAATGCGAGACATTCTTTCTCGATCATCGGATATCTAGACTCGGCGCCTATCAAGGTCCGACTTAGGTAATAAACTGCCTGTTCGTGACCATTATCATCGTCTTGTGCTAATAAAGCACTTATCGAATGGTTCATCGCCTTGATGTAAATCAAGAACGGTTTACCTGATTTTGGTGCAACAAGAACAGGGGGATTCATCAGATATGTCTTAATATCTTCAAATGCTTTTTGGCAGGCGTCGTCCCAAACAAACGACACACCTTTCTTGTTTAGTTTAGAGAACGGCTGGCACTTCCCGGAAAGATTTGAAATGAACCTCCGGATGTAAGCTAAACGCCCTTGTAATCCTCTGAGTTCTCTTAGATTTCTCGGGGGCTGCAATTCATTTATCGCCTTCACCTTATCAGGGTCGATGTGTATACCTTTAGTGGTGACGACGAATCCAAGGAATTTTCAGCTGGACATTCCGAGGAAGGATTTTGTGGGATTCATTTTCAATTGATGACTCCGCATGAGATCAAACATCGTTTTCAAGTCTTTGATGTGATCTTCTTTGTTGCGGCTTTTTACCACCAAATCATCAACGTAGCATTCAACCGTTTTCCTGAGGTGCTTCTGGAAAATCTTAGTCATTGCTCGTTGGTATGTGGCGCCTGCGTTCTTCAGACCGAAAGGCATCACCGTGTAGCAGAAGACACCGAGGGGCGTTCTGAATGCTGTATGTTTCTCGTCATCCGGGTGCATCTTGATCTGATTATACCCCAAAAAGCCGTCCATGAAGGACATTCTCTCGAATCCGCACGTATTATCGATGATGACGTCCGTGATTGGGAGAGGAAAGTCGTCTTTCGGACATGCTGCATTCAGGTCCCTGAAGTCAATGCATATTCTGATCTTGCCATTCTTCTTCATGACTGGGACAATGTTGGCCAGCCAGTCTGGATGCTGCTCCTCTCGGATAAACCCTGAGTTGATCAACTTCTTAACCTCTGCCTCGATGGCTTCCATAATTTGCGGACGAAACCGTCTTTGCTGTTGTTTGACAGGTTTGGCATCCGGCTTGATGTCGAGGCGGTGCATCGCCACATTGGGGTCGAGCCCTGGCATGTCTTCGTAATTCCAGGCGAAGACGTCGATATATTCCCTGATAAGGGCAATTAATTCCTCCTTCTCATCTGGGGGAAGACTACCGCTGATGAATATGGGCTTTGGATTGGCCTCATCGCCCATATTAATTTGGACTACTTCATCTTCGGTGGGTGGTTCCCTCTGTTCAAACCTATCTCCATACTGCAGGTTTAGGTGATGAACCCATGGGTCCTCCCATGTTGGCATTTGATCATCATCCTCCAACGTAGATGGATCAGCTATAGTCATGTTCGACATTAAGGTCTTGAACACTTCTCCCAAACTTGTGTCGGAGTCCCATCCTGAGGAATCTGCCGAGTACCCATCCTTAGCTTTGTTAGCAAGTTGATCGATGATTTGCCAACCACATTCATCATCAGACAAGGAAACGTAGCCTAAGCCTCTCTTGTGACGGTAATAGTCATCTGGTTTCCCTTTTGGTACATATGCCGCTTTGACTGGGATACGAGAACCTCGATCGAAGTACAAACCTTCTCCGAGCGTGAAGTCGTACCCTTGTTTTTCCATGAGTGTGCGCGCTTCCGGACTATTCTTAGATAAGTACAGACCAGATTTGTCATCATCTTCATCTTCTCTTAGGAAATGATCTGGCAACGGAAAGTTCTCTTCTTTACCATAAATCACTTCTTTTTGTCCCCCTCTTTTGGCAGGAACAATCTAGGTTGTTCCGGAAGAATGCTGGAGGCGTTTCTTCGTTACATAAGATGATCGGAGCGGCATACACAAATCAGGATTATCGTCTAATCCCTTTATCGCATCATCAAGAGACAAAGAGTACTCTAAATCATGATTTATTTTAATATCGACAAGTTGCCAGTTACAACCGCCATCTGACGATTGTTCATCGTCAAGATTGATTACAAAGGGTACAATGTTATTTAAAACAAAACCGCCATTGTAATCAAATCCGGCCTCGGAATCAGCTTCTTCTCCGCTGTCCGTGCCTTGGATCGATGGTTCCGTATCGGATTCATTACCATAAAGGAGAGAATCTGTGAAGTAATTCTCATACCCTTTGAATGGTTGCTTATCCGTGACCACCGTCCTAACCCTTCCATCAGTGTCGACATATTTCAGACACTGATGTAAGGTGGAGGGAACTATAACATTACTATGGATCCAAGGCCGACCCAGTAGTAAGTTATAGGATGTCTCAGCATCAATCACGTAGCACATGACCTCCGTCTTCAGATCGCCCATTTGGCACTTTATTCGGATCTTCCCCAAAGGCCTTGACCCGCTGGTGTTGAATCCATAAATGACCGTGCCTGTAGATGCCAACTTGCTGACTTGAATGCCAAGGCTATGCATTAGGCGAAGCGGCATAATACTCACAGCGGAACCCGGATCCACTTGGATTCGGTTGACTTCGCTGGAGCCAATGTACCCGACGAAGTACAGGGGCCGATCATGGTTTGAATTCTTCGTCTGCATGTCCTCTTTGGTGAAGGTGATGCAGGGAATGTTCTTAGCTGCCACATTGCACTGTTGAGCTAAAAGTTCCAATTCTTCAGGCGCCGTCTTGATCCGAGTGAGGAATGCTTCTGAATCAGCCAAGGCCTCCTACAAGGCTTCTCTAGTTTCCTTAGATAGCCGCAGCAACTCATATAGCGTTATCTGCGCTGGAATATTGGCTAGCTGAGCCATAATGTCGAAGGCGCGCGGAGTCTTTAAACTTTTCGGTTTATCTTTTCCAATCGGACGACTGAAACGAGACTGCTTCGGATTTGGAACCTCCTCGGGCCTCTTTTCTTTTTGTTTATCTGCCGGCTGTCGTCGAACCTCCTCAACCGGTTTAGGGACCGTAATCACCCCCAGCTCTGTGAGAGTCTTGGCTGGTCCCCGTTTTGTCACCCCCTGCTCAGCTAATTGATCGTCAGGAGATGGATATTTGAAGTGATATTCGTTTCCACTCCGGGTCGCAAAGACCTCCTGTTCTTCGTCGGAAAGTGGGAAAGCGGGGATTCTTTCGTCATCTTCTCCTGGGATAGCAGAGACTCCATAACAAGATTTCCCTTTCCCTTTGGACTTATTCTTGGATGACGATCCGGCCCATTGTTCATCTTCAATCAGGTCGGGGTGCACCCAGAGAATTTCACCGTTTGGGGCGGTGTGCGGCACAAGTCCCTTTTGGCGTTGTCCGTGCGGATCGTCATTCACCGTCTTCATCCCGACTTTGGTGACGCGCTTTGGCTCGAACCAAACTATAGGCACTGATCCAAAACTGATTGACACCGTGTTTGCTCCCACATTCTTAGCTGGTTTTGGGGTTATGACCCCTACGTCGATCAATGCCTGGATCTTGTCCTTGAGGTGGTAGCAAGACTTCGTTGGGTGGTGGACCGCTCTGTGGTACGTGCAGTACTTCGGGTCCGTCACCTTAGTGGCTCCTTCGTGATCTACGATCGCCGGCAGCTGGATTTTGTTGTTCTCCAACAGGTACTTGAAGATGCCGGGAACTTCATCATCCTTGAAGGAGTAGACTTTGGGAAACCTCGGCTCCAAAGACTTTTGCTTCTGAGGCCGTTGCTGCCAATGTGGCTGCGATTATTGTGGCGCTCGTTGCTGTTGTTGTTGCTGTTACTGAGGTTGCAATTGAAACGTTTGGTTAGCATCAACGGCATTAGCATGAGCTTTACCTTTCCCTTTTTGGTTGAAGTTCTGTTTCGGAGGATTTGTTGCCGGTTGGCCTCTCTCCGCCTTCTTTCTCCTGAGGAATCGCTCAGCTTGCTCTCCTCGAACCTTCAAATCCTTCCAGTCTTGGATGGTGCTGTACCCATTGCTTCCAACACATCCAGCGAAAGGTTGTTGTGGCAGGTCTGGAGGATGAATTCCTCAGTGATCGGGTCCCGGCAATTCATCGCCTTGTTCCGGAACCTTTTGACGAAGGTGTCGACTAACTCCCCGTCTTTCTGCTTCTCATCAAGTAACGATCTGATAGAGATCTCGGTGTCGTCGTCGAAGAAATTCGTAAGGAATTTAGTCTCCATGTCATCCCAGCTGTTTATGCTTCCTGGCTTGAGGCGACGATACCAATCAAAGGCGGCTCCGCGAAGAGTGCCAACGAATGACCGCACCATCAGAGGCTCATTACCAGAGATGACTCCCAAGTGCGATTTGAAGTAAATCAAATGCTGAGTAGGTGAACCCATCCCATTAAACGGCGTGAAGTTAATTAGACTGAACTTCGCCAGATATGGGATTGATTCCCACTCTCTTGGGTATGGACAAGGAATGCCTGTGTTTTTCGTCTCCTGAGCTGAAATCAATGTATTGATTTTGCTCTCGAGATTTTTAATTTTCAGGCTTTCACCCGTGTCTTCGCTAGCATTCTCGTTACCACCCCCTGGATTGATGGGAGGGTTATTGGTATTACGAGTTTCATTTGTGTCCTCATCTTCCAGGTTGTTCTGGTTATGACGACTTGGTTCGCCTTGTTGGTTCCTCAATGCTTGGATCTGTTGGTCATGCATCTCTCTCATGTTCTGCATGGCCATCTGCATTTCAAACCTAAAGCTTTCTTGTTGTTTGGCCATGGCTTCTTCGAGCATCTTGGCCACTTGCTCCGCGCTTATCATGAATGACTCGCGGGGCTGTCCTTCACTGGACACGGTATTATCAGATGCAACTGCTGAGCCGGCATCTGATTCTTCATCTCCCGAGGGTACTCTTATTCGAACCCTACTATACGTTGCACGAATGATAGCTCCGGACTAAAGACGAGTTACACGTCGGGGTATTTCTGGAATCGCCTCGGGGTTATCCTGAGTCGATGTTCCTCTGTTGGTCATGTTGGCGGTGACTCTTGAATGTTCACCGTCTTCGACCATCGTTCTTCTTCGTCGGAAACGCCTATGCCTTGGTTTTGGCGTTTCGGTACTAAGTCTTTCGAAGACCGAAACTCTCTCGGGGACTGCCTTGATACAGTTGCACTCAGACAGTACCGCCCGAATGAGCTTTGAACAAGGACACTGAGTTTCGAGCCTTCGAGGGCTTCTCTTCCTGGTTTTCCTCGTGCTTCCGTCACAATAGTACAACTCGTCAGCTTGACGATCAAAGTAACCTATTGTGTGTTGACACGACTTCTCAGGTATAACGTCCTCGTCATCAGACGAGAAAGTTTCCTTCTGAGGGCGATTTGCCTTCTTTGGGCTTTCAATAGTCACGCGCCTCGAGACGCGCCTTTGTGGGCGTGAATCTTCAGCGGGCGCCTACACTTCGATGCACAAAGTTGTGCGCTTGGGTGCCACGGTTTTCTCCAAATGTTGAGGGTTGCGACGACCCCCAACATGTTGAATTGTTTGGGACTTTTTCATTGGCCCTAAGTGTTCCTGGACTGGAGCTTTGCCTCGTTCCTTGGGAAGTGGACCGAGGCGCTCCAAAACTGATTTCCTCTTCTGGGATGGTCCTGCGGGATCTCCCGGAACAGTTGCGGAAATCACCGGCGATTTGGGTTGATTCGCCGGAGGTTGACTCTTTGGAGGCTGCGGTTGTTGCTCCTTGGTCTGAACCGTCGCTTCAGACTTCGGCCTCCAAACCCTACGAGTTGATGGCGGCTTTTTGACCACCTCCTTCTGTAGCTTCCGACGGGCTTCTTCAGCTTTGGCCCGTGCTTGCGCCGATAATGCGCGGCGTTTGCGGATACGCTCCTCCAGCGTCGAACGGTTCCGTTTGACACGGACCCACTCCATGGTTGATGGCTTGGAGGAACCGCCCTTCATTTGTTGTTGAGGCTGTTTGCCTCGTTTGCTCTTCAGATCCGCATGGTCGAACTCATGCTCGACCTCCTCCACGACCGGGATCAAGATCCGCGGCTACGACGCTCCGATCTCGGCAGCGAGATCGGTGGCTCCCACTGTGGTCGCCAGATTGTTCGCGGGAAAAACTGATGCTTTCTTCATTGACGATTCCATTGCACTCTTAAAGAACAACTTTTTGCGTTACAGAAAGATCCGGTCTTTTTATAAGATCCGGTTACAATGAAAATCAAACAAAAAAGAAAAAATTACAACTTTTCTCTTGTTTACCGAACAAATCACGAGCTCCTGTTATCTGGTCACTCGCTTACGTGGGTTGTTTGCCTGCGTCGGGGTTATTTGCCGTGGACTACCACGTGATCTTGATCCGAACAGATCTACGCAATATTACGGGTATTATTTCACCAAGGAAATAATAGCCGGAGGGATTGTTTCACCAAGGAAACAACCGCTCAAATCTCAGGATCAAAGACCAAGCTTTGATCCGGAGTGTAGCAACGTAGATCTGAGATCTCGATCCTCTCGAACTCCTGCCTTTTGTGATGCGGGTGCTCGCCAAGAATCAGATCCGAATGTCCAAGTCTTCAAGCCTTCAATAACTCAAGCACGAGGTCTCAATCCGGCAGAGTTTCGGCTCTCCAAAAGTTTTTCTAAAAAGTCCTCTCACCTGGCCTATTTATAGGCAACCAGATCTGTGCATTTGGCACAGATCTGGTCGGCCACCTCAGGGTGGCTCGGCGGTGGCCGAGCCACCCCGAGGTGGTTCGGTTTTTGCCGAGCCCCCTTGGGGTGTTTTCTGTCGTTTCGGTTCTGTATTTGATTTGTCCGGACTTTAATTTGATAGTCCGGGTCTTCATTTGGCAGTAAATCCGCCTCGGTGTTTGAGTTCAAATCCATTTTGTTGTTGGAGGACTCGTTGACTTTCCGAACCATTGGATTGGTTCCATACGCGAACGCATTCCGTTGTTTACGTGCAATTCGTTGACCTCGTCGCCTCGTCACTCGAACGTCCATTGATTTGTCGAATTATCATGCCGAGCTGTGCTAAGGGACCTATAGGCAATTTTATATGCCCACATGTATAACACACATTGTATAAATTGTTATCATCAAAATAATATTATGGAGACATGATATTCAACAAAATAGTCCTTATCTCTTCCACCTCTGCGAGCTTTCGCTTAAGCTCTGCTAACTCAGCGTCGGTAGAAGCTATGGAAGAATCAAGCTCGTATATATGGGCCAATCTCTCAGAGAGAACCTCCTTTACCTGGTCGACCCTTTTCCTTTGTGCCTGGATCCCGAGCTCGGCAGATGCTCGAGCCTCACATCGGGATTGTAGATGGGTCTCTATCCGGGCAGCAACATAACCAGGAGCACCAACGGAAAGGAGGAGCTCTTGTAGCTTTTCAAATTCATGCTCTAACCGCTTTAGGTCATCGATTAAAGCATCTGCAATTCTTGACGAGCCGGTGTCCCTCACCGAGGCTATTTTGCGCTCGAGTAAAGGTTGGAACTGACGGAAAGATAGCCCTTTCTGTAAAAGTTTGTCGATCAATGACCCCGCGAAGTTGAAAAAGTGGCTGACCTCCAAACAGAGGATGAGCTTTTCCGGATCATCATCCGACAATAATACTTTAACCATGTCCCGGAGTTGGGACGACAAACCTAAAAGAAGGAGAAGAGATGAATATTTTGAAATATAAAATAATTCTAAGTCAACTCGATGGCACGAGCTAAGTTCATAAATTTACACACCAGTCTCAGTTCAAGACTTCAACAGCGGTCTGATGATAAACGCAGTACTAAAAGAACTTCATCTATTCGACAAAATACCGAATAAGATCGAAGACTGAAGAAACTGAGAGCAGAAACCAATTACAGGTCTTATCACACCGATTGAAGGTTGGACCTATCATGTCTAAAGTATTCCAGGCTCTTCTATAAAAGAAACAAGACTGAAACACTTTGGAAGGGGTATCTGTAGGCATCCAAAATAGCCTATGGGTTCCCACACATAGTTCAAGACAAAGAGAAGATGATGAATAATATCATCCAAGTCAAAGAAGTTTTTCTGACAACGATGAAAAGCATTAAGAGAATCGGTAAAAGCGCACAACTCAACAAATTGACAAAACACGTGTAAAGGAGAGAGCAAGCGAACCGAAGGAATTGCAAACAGCCAAAAAAGTCAAAAAACATAATATTTGGCCAAGTGACTCGCATGGCGCCGAGTCACCAAATGGTGACTCGCATGGCGCCGAGTCACCACAACTATCTGGGCCTCCCAAACCTCCCAAAACATGGATTTCGATGTTTTATTAGAATTTTTACGTCCCAGGACCTCCCTAATTGTTCTGAAGTTATCCTTATGTGCGCCTAGGCGGTTATCAACTGCAGATAACGTCAAAACACTTGATCTTATGAGAAAATATGGTGACAAAAAGCCTATAAATAGAAGCCCAGGGTCTTCAATTGAGAGGATCTGAAATCTGAGGGCGAGATGCTATCCAATTGAACAATAGACCACGAATTTCAGAGGAGAATTTGCAGGTCTTAGCGAACTTTCTCAAAAGAGAAAGCCTTCGAAAGATTTGAGATTCTCTCCCCCTCTTTTCTCCGGATCAAACCTTGTTTTGATTTCGAGAAGAGCCACAATCTCGCTTGGTCATGATTGTCGCTGCTGTAATTGTTTCCTTCGTGAAACAAGAGCATAATTACACTTGTTAACTGGATCTAATATGTGATGGTCCACGGACTAACGCGTCCTCGGTATAGGTAAAGATCCCACACAAAACAGCGAGTGATAAACTTCCTCTGCGTTTTGTTTGATAAAGTTATAATCTTATTTTTCATTGTAAGAAGATCTTATAAAAAGATCAACTTTTCTTTGTTCTCTTCGAACTTGTAATTGATAAACGGTGTAACAGGTTTGATGACAATGAAAGCAACTTTTGATAGAAACAAATGCAAATTCTAACCCAAATGGGAAGGTCCATTTGTAATAGAAACAGTCTTTTCAAATGGAGCTTATTGCCTCGTCAAACCAAACATCGATAAGATTCTGATGCCTATCAATGGAAAATTATTGAAGAAGTACTACCCTTAGTCTTCTTCCGACCTTCTTTCCTTCCATTGGTGCACGAGGCTAAACTACTCCTTCTTTGCTTCGATAAGTATACGAGTATAAACTACCTCTCCCTACTCTAATGGGTGTACGAGTATAAACTGTTTCCCCCAACCTCCAATTGGTATACGAGGCTAAACTATTTCCTACATTTGTCGGGAAGTTCATGGAGAATACTCTTAAGGATAACTCGACAACCTCCAATTGGTATATAAGTCTAAACCATTCCCTACCTTTGACGGAAGTTCCTGGAGAGTACTCTTAAGGATAACCGAGCAACCTCCAACTGGTATACGAGACTAAACTATTCCTTACCTTTAAGAGGAAGTTTCTAGAGAATATTCTTAAGGATAACCTGGTAACCTCCAACCGTATATGAGGCTAAACTATTCCCTACCTTTGATGGAAAGTTCCTGGAGAATATTTTTAAGGATAACCCAACAACCTCCAACCGGTATATGAGGCTAAATTATTCCCTACCATTGACGGTGAGTTCGTGGAGAATACTACATATGATATTTTTAAGGATAACTCGGTAACCTCCAGCTGTGGCTGTTTAATCATGTCCAAAATGGGTAAAATCCTCCCACTGGTGCATGAGGCTAAACCACTTCTTCTTTCTTCCCACTGGTGCATGAGGCTAAACCGCTTCTTCTTTCTTCCCACTGGTGCATGACGCTAAACTGCTCCTTACATCTCCCACTCGGTCAAACCTTCCTACAGGTAGGAACAGAGCTAAAATCCCTTCTCGATTCTTTCCAAGAATGAGAGGTCCACTTTCAAGATGGACGACTAAAACTTTGAACAGTTAGGGTCATCCTAAATCTCCCACTTGGTCAAACTTCCTATAGTTAGGACCAAAACCAAATTCCCTCACCAATCCTTTCCAATAAGATGGCGGGTCCCCATAACTATCAAGTTAACTGTCATCTCTGATAGTTATTTTCCCATCAGTCTCATTCAATTGGATGATGGATCTTGTGAAACTATCAAGTTAGCTATTACCTCTGATAGTCTCCTCCAAATTTTCCACGTTGATCCTCTCTAATAGGATGATGAGACCACTCCCACTGTCATGTTAACAATTACCTCTGACAAATCAACCTGCCAATCCTCTCTAATAGGATGGCGAGCCTACAGAGTTGCTCAAATCGTAACAAACTCGCACTGTCATGTTAACAACCACCTCCGATAAAATCAACTTACCAATCCTCTTAAATAGGATGGCAGATCCTCAAAGTTACTCCAATCGTGACAATTTGATTTCCCTACTATTCCTCTTCAATAGGATGGTAGATCCTCGAAGTCGCTCTGATCGCGACAATCCTATCATGTTAACGATTATCTCTGATAGTCGACTTCATCATTCTCGCAAATGGTGTTGTCCGATCAATCTTCACACTCATACATCCCTGAACGATCTAGTCCATTCCGAGCATTCTAATATTCTTAGAACTATCGATGGGTAGTGGCCTACCATGCGATGGCTTTTTCATCAATCAATCATCACATGTATATGTCCTTGAACGATTTGATTATCCGAACATCGTTATTCCCGCAAATAACGTTGTTCATCGATAACAGTCTACCAAGCGATGTGCCTTATCGATTCCCAGACGGTGACCTACCAAGCAACGAGTCGTTATTCGGACCCTCTTCCGGTTGCTCCCGCAAGTGATCGGTCTTTTTAGGCTAAGTTGTTACACTTAATGACACAACCCAACCTAATTATGACTTAATGGTCGTAATTAACTCAACCCGACGCCTCAAACGGCTAAGGGTAGGAAAGAAATTTTAGCATTAAGTCTAAAAAAAACTTTTCAACATCTCATCATACTAAGGGGAATAGTATGGTTAGCCTAATTCAAGTGGTAATCGGTAAAGGCAAATCAAAACAATTGACAGCTGATGGTTTGCTAAAAATCCTAAGAGAAACAAGAGAAAAGGAGTATAGGCGCATGACATTGGACAACAAAAGCATAAACTTCATTCATAAGCTGATTTTGGAGACAATACATCTGAACAAAGTTATGACAATACGTTCGAATGAAGTCATAACAATGTACGCAAGCAAAAATAACAAAGTAGTGTCCCAAGATTAATCCACTCTGCCGAACCTAGTCTAGCACACTGAAGGAGGCGAGCTCAGCTTTAATAGCAGTTATCTCCTTTGCTCGGTCTACCTGGACATGGTCCCCTTCCTCCTTCCGGATCTTGGCCTCAAAGGATGAAACAGTGGCAGAGTCTTCTCGTTGCAGCGTCTGGAGGGTCTGCATCTCCCTTTCAATAGCACCATGAACATTCGCACATTCAAATTGCAAGCCTTTCAGGATCGACTCTTCCTCAATGAGCTGGGCCTTCATTCGAATGATGGTAAAGGATGAGGCATTAATCTCGGCCTGCAATAGGCATTGTCGATTAAGCAGATGTGCGACGAGAGTTTCTTTGTCTGATAGGTCCCTCTCTCGAATCTCCTACTCGCACGCCCCTCTAGTTCGAGCCTGAGCTATGAGCCACTCCACTTCGGGTTCCAAATCCGCATGCAACAGACCTTCTAAGCGCGTCAAACATAGTTCGAAGCCGAGAAGGCTTAACAGGCAACATGAAGCTTAACGGATCTCACTTGTAGTAGCTATGGCAGTCTCAATGGCGGCGGAGGAAGAGGAAGCTTCCTTCTTCCCCTTCGAAGCAGATGCTTTCACTCTTAGGGCCATCTCAGACTTGGGGAGCCTGAGTTTTCTTTGAGAAGGTTTGAGCAAGAGAGTTCATGAGTGTAGTGACCTCCCTACAAAGGAGACAAGCGCTATATATGCGAAATCTCAATGGTCGAGATTCGGCAGCTCCACTGAGGCGAGCGGTTCGGATTGCTTGCAGACAATTTGATTTGACAGTTCGAATTGAATGGACATGAGCGAGGTAGGATGTTCAGAATTCTACATGAATGCCAAGATCTAGCGGTTCAGACACGATCTCCCATCAAAGTGGCGATGAAGATTGAGAGCGCCGCTGAACCAACGGTTCAGATCAAGTGCATGAAGATGAGGCACCCCCTGCCAGATCATATTTAATGTGACCTAACGTGCCCACGTCACCTCAGTTGGCGAGCAGACATGTAGCTCGCCCAACACCCTTGTAAGCTCACTTGATAAGTAGCCCGAGCTTACCTGCTAAGCAGCTCGAGCTCGCTTGATGCTTGATCTCTCCTGCCAAACAGCTTAAGCTCGCCTGACGCTTGAGCTCTCCTACCAACGACTTAAGCTCACCTAAAGACTCGAGCTCGCCTACACCTTATTGAGCTCGCTTGAAAGGCTCAACTCGTCCAATGCATCCAAGCTCGCTTGGGCTAAGGAATACTAAGCCTGTCTCAAGCTATTCAGAAGGAATGAAAGCATATGTACAAGTCATTAAAGAACAACAGTAGAGAACAAATGCATAATTTCATTCATAATCAATAGGTTTTGAGACAACACCACAAAGCAAAAGCATTACAATGTAAAAAGATGTCTCAAATCAAATCCAGCAAGCTGAAGGAGGCGAGTTTAGCCTTAACAGTGGCCAGCTCCTTTGCCTGTTCCACTTGGATCTTCTCCTCCTCTTCCTTCTGAAGCTTGGCCTCAGCAAGAGCGGCGACAGCTTCAGCAGACACTTCTTCTCGACACAGAGTCTGGAGAGTTTGCAGCTCCTTTGTAACAGCACGGTGAACCCTTACGCTCTTACCTTAGAAGTCCTTCAGAGTCACCTTACTCTGGGTAGTTTTGACCCCTGTACGATTAGCAATGTTGTTATAAATATCCATCTTAGACTGCAGATGACGTTGCCGTCCGTACAAATCCGTGACGATGACTTCTTGCTTTGATATGCGTCTTGCTCGGACTTTGCGCTCATGCATCCTCTGAATCCGGGCTTTGGTTATAAGCGGCGTTACCTCGTCATGTTGGTTGGTGAACGCTAACCCTTCCAAGTGATGCATGGCTTCCTCCAGGTGAATGAGCTTTTCCTCACAATGCCTAGCCAGCCCGATACCGCCCTTGCACTGGATGTCCTTCAAGCTATCAGCTATGAAGGGGTAGAAGTAAAATAAGGTGCCCCACCCAACGCTAACACTAGAGATTGCTTGTTTCATAGCATTCTATAACCATTGTATGAGGCCCTACACAGATCAGAGGTCCGGAGAAGCAGATTCTTGACCTGGGACCATCACAGTAATAGGCTGCACCCGGGGGAGAGGCCCATCATCATCAACAGGTGGCCTCCTTCTGCCCCCTATGCTTGTCGGGGCTAGGAAACCAGGCTTAGGCGAAGGCTGTGGAGCAAATTGCAGAATGGATGCTCGAGGGGATAGCTCTTCTCCCTCATCATCGGAGATTATGATGGGTTCGAGATTAATGAGCTCCGATCATGCTGGCCTCCTCTTGAGGGCAATCTCTTCATATTAGTCCGCTTCCTCTATGGAGAGGGGTCTCTTCCCAGAAGATCTTAGGGTGTGAGGCACAATAGTTGGTGCTTCTTCTCGAGCTGCGAAATACAACAAGAGGAAATTAGAAACATTGACCAAGCCTTGAGAACAGGCGGCTTGAAGTGTGCAGGAGAGGTTCATTTAAGTAGGTGAGCTAACAAAGCTCGCCTGATAGCTAAACTTGCTTGACAAGGCAGAAGCTCGCCAGCCAGTAAAGCTCGCCTGACAGTTAAGTTTGCCAGAATAGCGGAAGCTCTCCTGGGTAGGCGAAGCTCACCAAAAGATGAACAGGAGTCTGTTCATCTCCTCTATTTTGATCCCACAATCCTTAACTTACTGTGACGAGGTCGAGTCATGCCAGATGGGACCATAGCAGCAGTGGCGGAAGAAGAGGTTGTCCTCTTCCCCTTGGAAGCAATCTTCTTGAGGCCCACATACGGACACGTGCCTTGCCCTCATAAACTTGAGTAGTGAGCTGACTCACCTGCAAGCAAAAGTTTGCCAGGTGACGTCTAAAGCTCGCCCTCACATTAGCTCACCTGCCAATGGTTTGAGCTCGCCCGAAGACTCGAGCTCGCTTACACCTTATTCAGCTCGCCTGAAGAATTCAACTCGACCAATGAGTAGTGATCACTTTCATTCAAAGTATTCCAGACCACATTCAACCTCATTTAGGTCTGAAAACTTTGAAGGGGGTCTTGTAGGTAGTAAAAATTGCCTAAGTGTCAAAGCTCATCTGACTGGCCCCACCCGCCGATAGCTTGGGCTCATCTACATTTAGCGAGCCCAGTAAAGCTCGTCTTCAAGCATGAGAGAGCTTGCAAACACACTCTGCTTAAACATCACCTGACTGGCCTAGCCTCCTTATTAAGCTCACCTATAGAGCTCAACCTCGTCTCCTTATTTGAGCTCGCCCGTAGAGCTCAACCTCACCTGTTTATTGAGCTTGCCCGTAGAGTTCAATCTTACCTAATTATTAAGCTTGCTCATAGAGCTCAAACTCTCCAGTTTATTGAGCTCGCCCGTAGAGCTTAATCTCGCCTAATTATTAAGCTCACCCGTAGAGTTCAACCTTGCATGTCTATTGAGCTCGCCCGCAGAGCTCTGTCGCTTCTCCCTATTGAGCTTTCCCGTAGAACTCAACCTCGCCTCTTTGTTGAGCTCGCCTATAGAGCTCAGCCTCACCTCCTTATTGAGCTCGCCCGTAGAGCTTAACCTTGCCTATTTGTTGAGCTTGCCAGCATGAGTTCAGCCTCGCCTGAATGCTTCGCTCGTCCGCACGAGCTAAGCATGCCTACAGGGACTTCGCCCGTACAAACTCCGCTTGCTAATGAATGCTAGTTCACACATTAGAGGGGCCCACCAGCCGACCCTACCTATTCTCCAAGCTCGCCTACAAGCTCACCTGAGCATTCAGACAGCTCTCGAGCTCGCCCATAGCTTTGCCAGCCTTGCCTGAACAATACAAGCGGGCTGCTTGCTTGTGGAAGTAGGCCTACCCACTTCCCACATCCTGGGTGATGATGAGGCATGGCTCTCATCTCCCCTATAGTGGTCCCCACAGCTACGGGAGGGCATAGTACTCCTCACCCTAGTGGTCAAATCCCACAAATCAAGGGATGGCACATGCCATCCCTTACCAATTTAAAGCCTCCTTCGGCCAACGTGAAAAGAGGTTGGTGGTTGATTTGTTGGGCATAGCATTCTGTTGGCAAGGCTCTTTAATCAGAGGCTTGTTTTGGCTCACTTGCTTAGCAAGAACATTCCTAGCTCCTTGCTTGGATTATTGAAGCAGACTCAATCTGAATTCTCAGATTGAGACTCATTAGCTCTTTGCAAACTCTTGCATTGTAGCTCTCTCCAAGATCGTGGCTTTGGTACGGTTCAAGCTCGGGTATAGTAAAACTCGATCACTCCGGAGCCTCTACTATGCACTGAAGCTCTAACACTCAACTTCGATTGGATTGTCCAAGGGAAGAAAACTCGGCGCGAGCACCGAGGGAGGTGTCCTACCGCTGCCAACAAACCCACATTAAACAAGAAGGGCCATTCCCTTCTCCTCTGTTGTAAAACATTGATTGTAGTTTGTAATAAGCCATTGTTATAAACACAAATGACCCCTTACTAGGAAGTCGATTTTTACACTCAACAGACTATTCGACCCTTCATTCGAAGACCTTCATCTGCTCTAACGGTCTACTTAGCATTGGGGTCTTTGGAAATCTCCTCCTTTCGAGTTTGAATCCAAGAGTCCTCCAGCTGAGTTGACCACTTTATCAGTCTAAGATGGTTGCACGACTAAAGCTCTAAAAAATGCATTGCTCCCATCTATCTTTGGCATCAAATCGAATTAGATAAGGTTGTGAAGATCTCGATATAATGAACATCTCTAAGCTAAAATCTGATGGTGATGCTTTCTACTCAATGCATCTGCTATAACGTTCGCCTTCCCCGGGTAGTACAGAATCACGAACTCGTAATCCTTAATGAACTCGACCCATCGCTGTTGTCTCTAGTTGAGTTCCTTTTAGGGCCTGTTCGTTTATTTCCTAAAAACCAAGAAATGGAAATGGAAAAGGTGGAAATCTCAAAATAATCCATTTCTTCCATTTCCATCCCTAAAACTCACCCACAACATCCAATAAAATATTATTTTCATCCAATAACTCATCCACATCATCTAATAAAATATTATTTTCATCTAACCACTCATCCACCACATCTAATAAAATATTATTTTCATCTAACCACTCATCTATCACATCTAATAAAATATTATTTTCATCCAAACATCACTCAACTCATCTCTTTTCATCATTTCAAATCACTCACATCATCGAATAAAATATTATAACAATTCACCTCATCTCATTAACATTTTATTTCTTTGTTTTCATTCCAAAAAGTTGTGAAAACACTTTTCTTAATTTTTTTTCACATCACCCAATAATACAATGACGACTCATCTCATCTCATTTCATTTCTTATTTTTTAGAATGAACCAAACAAAAGAAAACAACAAAACTACAGGAAATAGGTTTCTTATAATTCATTTCCTTATTTTTTTGGCCAAACGAACAACATCAAAACTAGTTTTCTTAAAAAATCACTCACATCATCCAATAATAATGTGACAACTCATCTCATCTCATCTCCATTTCTTTGATTTCCTTTTTTTTAAGCCAACCAAACAATTCAAAAACTTATTTTTCTTAAAAATAGTTTTCTATTTCTTTGATTTCCTTTTTTTTAAGGCAAACGAACAGGCCCTTAGGAGAAGAGATACTTCAGACTCTGGTGGTCCATAAACAGCTCAAACTACACTCCATAAAGGTAATGTCTTCATGTCTTTAGTAAGAAGACTACTACTGCTAACTCCAAATCATGTGTGGGATAGTTTTTCTCATGAGTCCTCAACTTCTATGAAATGTAAGCCACTACTCTCTGGGTCTACATCAAAATGCCTCCTAGACCTGATAACAATGCATCCGTGTAGACGATAAAGGTCTTATCACTGCTCGGGATAATCAATACTGGTGTTGTAGTCAACTTAGCCTTCAGAGTCTCAAAGGCTTCTTGACACTCTAGCCCCCAAACAAACTGTACACCCTTCTTTGTAAGGCATGTCAGTGGCGTAGTGATCTTCGAGAAGTCCTGTATGAACTTCCTGTAATAGCTGGCCAGACCCAAGAAGCTACGAATCTTTGTAACAATCTTTGGTGGTTCCCAATCAAGTATTGCCTCTACCTTAGCTAAATCTACAACTATACCCTCCTAGCTGATAACATAGCCTAAATATCTGACTTCGAATAACCAAAACTCACACTTACTAAACTTAGCGTACAACTAGTGCTCCCGCAAAGACAACAATGCCAATCAAAGATGCTGCTCATGCTCTGCCTCCGATCTTGAATAGATAAGAATGTCTTCAATGAATATGATCACAATCTGGTCCAAATATGGATGAAAAACCTGGTTCATCAAATTCATGAATACCACGTGTGCATTAGTCAGCCCAAATAGCATGACAAGGAACTTGAAGGACCTATATCGAGTCAGAAAGGCGGTTTTAGGTATAGCTATCTCCCGAACCCGTAACTGATAATAGCCAGAATGAAGATCAATCTTCGAGAAATACTACACTCCTTGCAACTGGTTGAATAAGTCATCAATCCTCGGTAGTGAATACCTATTCCAGATGGCAACCTTATTCAACTTAGGATAATCTATACATAAGTGCATACTACCATTGTAAGGACCGTGAATTTTGATACTAGTTAAAATAATTTTTTAGTATTTTAAAATATTTAATTATGATTTTTAAAAGAGTATTTATATTTTTCTCGATTTTTTAGAATTTTCTATGATTTAAAGTCCAAGTTTTATATTTATTTAAATGGTTTTAATATTTATAAATTAATTTAGTACAGTGAAATTTTTTGAAAATTATCTGTTGTGTTATGGATGCTATTACATATTATTTTAAATAATACATTGTGTTATTTTTATTATTACGTATATTTTCGTATAATACGTTGTATTATTAATTACGTATTATTTGTATAATTTGCTGTTTTATTTCTACTGTTACATATTATCTGCCGTGTTAGTATAACTTGTACGTTTTACTGTGTATATAATTATCCCATAATTGTTTGATTTTAAATATAAGTAAATATATTTTATTTATTAATAATTCTTATTTAATTGTACAATATGGGTATATTTTGACTATTTAATATCAACTATTATATTAGCTCAACATGTACGCTTTTAATTGTAGATAATTATTATGTAATTAGTTTAATTTTTAAGTACCAAAAAGTATTTATTTTAATTATTTTAACTTAAACCCTAACCCTAATTACAATCATATATATATTATATACCTCCTCTCTCTCTCTTTTCCTGTTCACAAAACAGCCGCTGCCCCCAACATTTCTTCCTCCCTCTCTTCTCTCTCCCCTCAAAAGAAACCTAACCCCCTGCTCCGCCTCCACCACCATGACCAGCAACCGCCGCTACTCGCACCAGGTCGCCACCTGAAACCTCGCCGTGCTCGCCTCTTCCGCTGCTCCTCCTCGCCGGCAGCTGCCGACAGACCCGAGCCCAGATCCGACAGCCTCACCACCCCACACCTCGCCGTCCTCCGCCTCGGCCAACCTACAGCCGCCTGCCCAGCACCCCTGATCTGCCGCCAACGAGCCCCACAGCTCCTCCCGCCGCCTGCACCCCTGATCGCCAGCTCCCTTCCTCTCTTTCCCGCCGGCGTCCCCTCCTCCGCCGAGAGCTACCAGACCGCGCCTCCTTCCCCGACCGCACCTCACCGTTCGCTGCTGCGAGCTCCTCTTGCCGTCGCCGCAACTCCGACGACCAGCAGCGACCCCACTACCCCTTGTCGTTCACCGGCTGCCCCTCCCCGATGCTCTAGTCGCCGTCTCATCCACGGGCCCGTAGTCTCGCACGACCTCATCGATCCGTTCAACGAAACCCCGAGGCAAGATCCCCTCTCTTGTCTCGTGTTAAAATTATTTATGATTAATTAATAATATTGAATAGTTTATTTCATGTGATAATTATGTGTGGAATTACTTGTGAATTGACGAATATAAAATAACAAATTTATATTTTGGAAAGTTGGATAAAATTTATGAGATATTGTTGAAAAGAAAAGAATAGAAATAATTTATAAAAAAATAGTTACTGTTCATACAGAATAAATAATAATAATATTATATTTTAAAGATTATTTTTGAATAATTTATGAGAAATAAATTAAAAGGATTTATTTTTGGAATTAATGAATTTGTGAGCATGATGATTGGAAATTGCGACATTTCATGTGTATTTATTTGATAGTTGTAGTTTCATTTTGTACTGTTATTAGTAGTTGTTCACATTTCATGTTCATGATTTAGACACTGTTACATAGTATTTATTGTATTTATCATCCCTTGTTATAATTGAGAATCGTTAGGATTTTATGGCTATAGTGACCTGTGTGACATGAATAAGACCTAGGGGCATGTGTTGTGTTGACTTAGAAAAGCGAGAAGAGTTGAGATGGGGAATTCTTGGTTTAGGTGATAGGATGTGTTTGATGTATATTCCAGACTCGCGCCGGTGAAGTTTGTGTAGTCACCGGGGTGGGTCTGAGGGATGAGATTTGGGATTGTTGATGTATATTCCAGGCTCGCGCCGGTGAAGTTTGTGTAGTCACCGGGGTGGGTCTGAGGAGTTGAGACATTTGTGATTGTGGTTGTATTCCGGACTCACGCTGGTGAAGTTTGTGTAGTCACCGGGGTGGGTCCGAGGAGTTGTGATATGTGATTGTTGATTATTTCCAGGTTCGCACCAATGATATTCCTGTGTAGCGTTGGGGTGGGTCTGAGGTGATGTGATTGTTGATTATTTCCAGGCTTGCACCAGCGATATTCCTGTGTAGCGCTGGAGTGGGTCTGAGGGGGACAGTGAACCGTTACGTGTGGATGATTTGTGAACAACCGGTTATTCGTGAATATGAGTTTTGACTATATGTGAGAGGTAGACCAGTGACTTGATATAGGATGATTAGCTACATGACTTTGTTGTTTGCATGTTTATGGGTTCTCGTGAGATGTGAACCTGTTATATTTCTTTCCATACCTATATTAGGATTAATATTTAATTATCTACAATTCGAGACATATGGTATATACATGAGGGTTTCCTTGTTTGGATTATTTCACTCGACGTACTACGTCTCGAGTTGTAGATTTTTAAGTATTAATTCTATCTAGGGGTATGTCCTTGTTATGCAGATGATTATGAATTCTTATGATCGTTATACTCTAGTGATGGATTGTATCTAGCTTGTTAGTATTTCAGTTGCATACTTCTATTGTTACTACTATCATCACATGTTTCTATTTATGCTATCGCTTTGGTCACTCTTCTATTATTATTACTACTGTTACATCTGTTATTGCATTGGTCATTCGACTGTATTATTATTTTCCGAGTGGGATCTTGCCGTGCGTCATGCACCTGACGTACACCTGTTTTCTCTAGTGTACGTCAAACTTAGGAGAAGAGCAGGTTGAGCAGGAGTCAGATGATTCTCAACAGGAGTGCCTTGAAGACGGTGTAGCAGAAGAAGCTGAAGCTTAGTTATTTGATCTTAGTTTTCTTTTATAGCATTTCTTTCTGCTGGATTATTGTATTTTGTATCTTTTCAGTATTCATTTGTTCAGATTTGTATAAGGGTGTGTTTGACCCGTATTTTATGTCTCGGATGTTATCCCATTTGTGATATGTATCATTTTGTTCTAAGTTTGTTCATTATATTCTTGCTGATTGTGATCGGGGACCTGTGACTACGCATTGTATTGATTTCCAGACGCTTAGCGTATTAGATTGAGGAGAAACTTTTATTTTTATTATTCTCCTTGATCTAATACGTCGCGGGCTTGCTCACGTTCTGGTTCCTGGTATTTTGGGAAGCGGGGTGTGACAACCATCATTCTTCTTCACGAAGAGGACTGGTGCTCCCAATAGAGAATGACTCCGATGAATAAAACCCTGAGATAAAAGCTCATACAATTGAGTCTGTAGCTCTCTCATCTCAGCAAGTGCCATACGATAGGGTGCTCGGGATATCGGTGCTGTGCTCGACTGTAACTTGATGCAAAACTCAACCTCTCTCATAGGAGGTAACCAGGTATGTCCTGAAAGACATCCTAATACTCTGAGACGAAATAGCGGTGTCAGCTACCTCTCATACTGAACAAAATCTTCTAGAAACAAGGTAGAGACGAAGGCTTGGATGAAGCCCTAAATATCTGAGCTTAACGCTCTCTTGTATGCCACATGCCCATGAATTGAAGCAAACTCATGAATCTTCTCTCGTAGTCAGCTACGGACATGTCCCCCTACTCCAATCTGGATAGCTCTAGCTCTTTCCTGGCCCTTGCCGCTGAAGAGATGTACTGCTCATTAAAAAAGTATATGAAGTCCTTCCAAGTGAGCATCATCCACTGCTCAGGGGTGAATTGAGCCTATACCATCAGCGTGTTCGTGTCGAAAATCGTTTTCTTCATTGTGGGACTCATTACAACTTCAGTCGTTATAATAAGTTAAAAAAAGACTTTTTATAAGTCTCCTTACACAATGAAAATAAAAAGATTATAATTTTCTTGAGAACACACATAAATAGATCGTTTATCGGTCTTCTGCTTGTACGGGATCTTTACTGATATACTAGGGTTAATTAGTGGACCACCAACTGATCAGATCCAAATAATGATTTTGTTGCCTCGCAAAGGAGATAAGAAATTAAAGTGACTATCTCGGCAATAGTGAGATAATCACTCTTCTCAAGAATCACAACTAGATACGATCTAAAGGAAAATGGATGAACGAGATGCAGATTTCTCGAACTCACCAAGATCTCTTCCTCCTCTCTAAAATTCATGGCCCTCACTCTTTAATTCGACAGGGCTTCGCTGAGGCTCGAGAAATCCGGATCTGTGTAAATGAAGGCCCTAGGGCCATATTTGTAGGCTTTAGAAACTCGGTTTTTAGATAAGAATGATTGATTTGATCTTATCCTTAGTTGTAATAACTTAACCACATTCCAGGATAACTTTAGATTAGTAGAGGAGGCTTTGGATCAGATTAAATCAAAATCTTGGTGGTTAATGGGTGAAATCAGCTTTTGTAGGCATGAGACAGACTTTGTGTCTCGGCCTTGGTCGAGACAAAATTTGTGTCCCAGCCTTGGTCGAGACACAATGTGTGTCTCAGCCTTGGCCGAGACACATTTTGTGTCTCGGCTTTGGTCGAGACACGTCATGTATCTTGGTTGCGCGCCTCGACTAGTTTTCCCATAACTCCCCGGTCCGATCTCGAAATGACACGATTCAAAGTGTGTTGGAAAGCCAGAGAGGAGATCTACAATATCCCATGAGTGAATCATGTGTGGAGTGGATGAGACACAAGTGATGCTTCGTCTTTCGTGAGTGAACCATAACTCTCGATCGGATCGTCTCTTTGTTATTTCACCGTCCTGTTGATTCGTACGCTTCGTCGACTTGCTTCATGCGCTCGTCGATGTTAAATAATACCCTTTGACTTGGATAATGATGCACATTATCTTCTATCTCAAGCTACGCACGAGAATCTATAGGTAATTTTTGACGCCTACAGATACTCCCTCCAAAGTGTTTCAGTCTCGTTTTTTTATAGAAGAGCATGGAATACTTTGGATGTGATTGTAGGCGTATAAAATTGCCTATAGGTCCCTTTTCACAGCTCGACGACGCCAATTCAACAAACGGACCATCGAGCGACGTATCCAAGCACGACCGTTATCCCGCTAATGCCGAAGCCAAGCCATACGCAACGGAGCAGGTTAACGAGGCGACGAAGCCAACAAATCGCACCCAAGCATTGGAACGCATCCACTCGCACGCCGAAGCCAAGCCATACGCATGAGCCGAGCCACCCCAAGGTGGCCGGCAACCCCCCCTCTCCCTTGTGTCGTGTACACGTGCTCGTATGCACAGGTTCGTTTGGCTATAAATAGGGGGCTTGGTTCATTTGTGAAGAGGTTGGAAATTTTGGAGAGAGGCGAAGCCCTGCTGGATTGAAGACTCAGATCTAAACAAGATTCAAACTTCGAAGGCTTTGAAGACTTGGACTTCCAGATCCGGTGCTCAGCGATCGTCAACGCCAAATAAGGCAGGAGTTCGAGAGGATCGGATCTTTAGATCTACACGATCACACTCCGGATCTAAGCTTGGTTCTTAGATCCCAAGATTCGAGCGGTTGTTTCCTTGGTGAAACAATCCCTCCCGGCTATTATTCCCTTGGTGGAATAATACCCGTTATATCGTGTAGATCCGACCGGATCGAGATCACGCGGTGGTCCACGGCAAATAACCCCGGTGCAGGCAAAGAACCCACACAAAGCGAGTGACCGCAAAACAGGAGCTCGCGATTCGTTCGACAAACAAGGATAAAAGTTGTAATCTTTCTTTTTCGTATTTTGATTTTCATTGTAACCGGATCTTATAAAAAGACCGGATCTTTTGTAACCGATAAACTGTTATCAAGAGTGCAATGACATCAATGAAGAAAGACCCGATTTTTACCGCGAACAATCTGGCGACCACAGTGGGAGCCACCGATCTCGCCGACGAGATCGGCGCGTCGCAGCCGCGGATCCCAATCCCGGTCGTGGAGGAGGTTGAGTACGAGTTCGACCAGCAAAAGTTCGAGGAGTACGTGTCCTCGTCCGGATCAACCTCCCCCCGTAAGTCCAAGTCTCCAAAGTTCTCCCCCAGGAGAAAAATTCGTTGGTACGAAGATGTTGAAGCTACCAACGAAGATCTCGCCCCGTTTGATGCCGAAGCTGCATTGGGTGAGATCTCCCCAACCTCCAACCAGGTCGGATCTACTCTGGCCAACCCTTCTGCCGCAGGGGGCGTAGTGATTCTCTCAAAGAGAGCCCGCCAAAGGCAACGCCAACGCCTTGCGAAACAATTCGCAAAGGCAATGGAATCTGTTGATGGAGTCCGCTACAAGGCGGAGCTGAAAAACAGAAGAGGCAAACAGCCTCAACAGCAGATGAATGGCGCATCTTCCAAGCCACTAACAACGGAATGGGTCCGTGTCAAACGGAATCATTCAACACTTGAGAAGCGCATTCGCAAGCGCCGTGCACTCTCAGCGCAAGCACAGGCTCGAGTCGAGGAAGCCCGTAGGAAGTTGCAGAATAGAGTGGCCAAGAAATCACCACCAACTCGCAAAGTATGGAGGCCTAAGTCTGAAGCGGCGATTCGGACTAAGGAGCAACAACTGCAGCCTTCGAGAATTCAACTCCCGGCGAATCAATCTAAATCGCCGATAATCCCTACAATTGCTCCGGGAGATCCTGCGGAACCATCCCGAAGAAGGAGGTCAATTTTGGAACGCCTCGGTCCAATCCCCGAGGAGCGAAGCAAAGCTCTAATCCAAGAACGTTTGGGTCCACTGAGACAGCTCCGAACTAATCAACATGCTGGGGGTCGACACAACCCTCAACATGACAAAGAGTTCACGGCACCCAAGCGCACTACCTTGCGCATCGAAGTTCGGGAGCCCGTTGAGAATTCACGCCCGCAAAGGCGCGTTTCAAGACGCGTAACCTTTGAAAGCCCAAAGAAGGTGATTCATCCTCAGAAGGAAACGTTGTCATCCGATGATGATAACGTTATACCTGGGATATCGTGCCAACACGCGATAGGTTGCTCCGACTCCCAAAATGACGAGCTGTACTATCGTGCTGGGGGTACGACCAAATCCAGAAAAAGGAATCCCCAGAGGATAGAGACTCAGTGCCCCTGTTCCAAACTCATTCGGGCAGTATTGTCTCAGTGTAATTGCACTAAGACGGTCCCCGAAAGGGTTTCGGTGTTCGAAAGGCTCAGCACTAAGACGCCAAAGCCAAGGCCTACGCGTTCCCGACGAAGGAGAGCGGTGGTTGAAGATGGAGAATTTCCAAGGGTCACCGCTAACGTGACCAGCAAAAGGACATCGACACGAGATGATTTCGAGTCGATTTTGAAAGCGTCGCGGTGTCTAACCCGTCTGCAGTCCGGAGCCATCGCACGAGGAACTTATGGTAGGGTTCGGATAAGTCCACCTTCAGAGGATGAAGAATCAGATGCATGCTCTGCGGTAGCATCTGATAACACCGTATCCAGCGAAGGAGAACCCCGCGAGTCATTCATGATAAGCGCGGAACAAGTGGCCAAGATGCTTGAAGAAGCCATGGCCAAACAACAGGAGACCTTCAGGCTCGAGATGCAGATGGCCATGCAGACCATGAGGGAGATGCATGAGCAGCAAATCCAGGCACTGAGGAACCAGCAAGGCAAACCAAGCCACCGTAATCAGGTTGTTCAAGAAGTTGAACATACGGATACGGATGAAACTCGCAATGCCGATGACCCTCCCATCAACGCAGGGGGTGGTAATGAGGATGCCAACGAAGATACAAATGAAAACTTGAAGATCAAAAGCCTCGAGAGCAAAATCAATACCTTGATGTCAGCTCAAGAGGTGAAGAAAACGGGCATTCCTTGTCCATACCCAAGGGAGTGGGATTCAATCCCCTATCCGGCGAAGTTTAGTCTAATCAACTTCACGCCGTTCGATGGAAAAGGTTCCCCCACCCAGCATTTGATTTATTTCAAATCGTACCTGGGTGTTATCTCCGGCAATGAGCCTCTGATGGTGCGGTCATTCGTTGGCACTCTTCGTGGAGCCACCTTCGATTGGTACCGCCGCCTCAAGCCAGGTAGCGTGAGCAGCTGGGACGATATGGAGACAAAATTCCTCACCAACTTCTTCGACGACGACACCGAGATATCCATCAGAACGTTGCTCGACGAGAAACAAAAGGACGGGGAGTTAGTCGAAACCTTCGTCAAAAGGTTCCGGAACAAAGCATTAAATTGCCGGGACCCGATCACGGAGGAGTTCATTCTCCAGACTTTCCACAACAACCTCGCATTGGACGTGTTGGAAGCAATGGGGACAGCACCGTCCAATACTTGGAAAGACTTGAAGGTCCGAGGGGAACAAGCCGAACGCTTCCTCCGAAGGAAGAAGGCCGAGAGGGGTCAATCGACGACGAATCCTCCGAACTCAAACTTCGCCTCCCGTGGTAAGGGCAAGACACCTGCAGCAGCTGTTGATGCCAATCAAACGTCACAACAGCAGTCCCGGAGACAACAGAAAACTTCGGATCAGAGGCCTCAAAAAGAGTACTCCTTCAAGGACGAAGATGTTCCAGCCATCTTCAAATCCCTCCTTGACAATAACAAGATCAAGCTCCCACCGATCACGAATCAGGAGGAAGCTGACAACACTGCGGATCCAAAGTACTGCGCATACCACAGGAGGATCCTTCATCCCACCAAGGCGTGCTTTACACTCAAAAATAGCATCCAAACCTTGGTTGAAGCCGGCGTCATAACGCTAGAGTGAGCCAGTCAAGAATGGCGAAAACTCCAGTGGGTGCACGAGTATAAACTGTATCCCAAGACTCCAGTGGGTGCACGAGTATAAACTGTATCCCAAGACTCCAGTGGGTGCACGAGTATAAACTGTATCCCAAAACTCCGACCGGTATATGAGTATAAACTGCTTCCTGACACTCCAAAAAGTATACGAGTATAAACTGCTCCCTGATACTCCAATAGGTATATGAGTCTAAACTATTTCCTTTCTTCCACGGGAAGTTCCTGGAGAGTGCCGTGCGTGGTACTCTTAAGGATAACCCGATCGTGCACCCAGTTTTGTAAAAAAAGCTGGGGGTGGATAATTCATATAACGGGAAGCTCCCGAAAGAATATTAAATGTAATATTCTTAGGGATAACCCGGTCATGATGAATAAAGTGATAAACACTAAACTCTTAATTTCTGAACACTCTTTTGCTGAGATGAAAGCCGATCACTTCGTTGGATCGCTTTTCCCTCACAAAACATTCAGTGGTGTTTAATGACTCATAGTCTCCACCACACAATTCCCACTTGGTCAAATCTATAAAAGTTAGGACCAAAACCAAACTCCCCTCTCGATTCCTTCCAATGAACGAGAGGTCCACTTTCAAATCGAGCGATCAAACCTTCCTACGGTTAGGATCGTCTCAAATCTCCCTTGGTCAAATCTATAAAAGTTAGGACCAAAGCCAAATTCCCCTCTCGATTCCTTCCAATGAACGAGAGGTCCACTTTCAATTTGAGCAATCAAACCTATAAAAGTTAGGGTTGCTTGAATCTTTTCGATTCTCGGAGTGGAGATCCCACTTCTAGTTTCACCTTTCTGGATTCTGGGGGTGGAGATCCCATCCCGAGTCTCCTTCGCATCTGAAGATAGAATATAAAAGTCTTCCTCTTCAGCTTTGGGAGATAGAATATAAAATTCTTCCTCTCCCGCATCGGATTCGTCTTTGCCCTAAGAAATGACACCACCTTTTCAATCCTCAACATCCGTGCCTCACCGGTACGGGGAATTTTATCCCGAATCCTAAGAAGGGATAAGTCAACGCCTAACACGCGTTGCCGGTTTAGTCTTTCACCGATTGAAAAAGACACCAGAATTCGATTCTGGGGTATTTTATCCTAAAACCTAAGTAGGGATAAGTCAGCGCCTCACACGCGCCGCCGGTTAGTTCTTAACCGTCAAAAAGAACCCCCGTCCGCATATTCAACATTGCGGCAGGTTGTTATTAATAATACCGAAATCCATGCCTCACACGCATGGGGAATTTCATCCTGAATCCTAAGAAAGGATATGTCGATGCCTAACACGCGTCGCCGGTTTAGTCTTTTTCCGATTGAAAAAGACACCAGAGTTCAATTCTGGGGTAGTTTATCCCGAAGCCTAAGTAGGGATAAGTCAGCGCCTCACACGCGTCGCCGGGTAGCCTATTCCCGTAACAATGGCGAAGTCTATGTATTCAACATCATAGCACAAAGTCTAAAGGAGTTCATTCCTTTAGCACAACGTCACATGCGGAACGGATTTAAACAATCCGCATGTAAGCCCGATTCAAACGGTAATCGGTAAGAGCACCTCAAATCCGTTGAAGGCTGAGGATTTGCCAAAAATCCTAAGTCAACGTCTCATACACGTTGCTGTTTAGTCTTTTCACAGGAGAAAGACAAAGTCTACGTATTCAATATCGTAGCACTAAAAGGGTTAACTCTTTTAGCTTAACGTCACATGCGGAACGGAATTAAACAATCCGCATGCTAGCCCGACTCAAACGGTAGTCGGTAAAGGCTTATCAAATCCGTTGAGGGCTGGGAATTTGCCAAAAATTCTATAAGTTCGAGTCATTGACGCATCAATTCTATGGGTTGGTCTCGTGACTCGAGTATCCGCCACGCTCCAATACCTTAAGAGCTTAAACTGTGCATACTCCAGCAGACGTACGAGTATAAACTGTGTCAAACGTCGAACAGCGCATTACAATGGAGCCTGGACGCCGGACAACGCGTCGCAATGAAGCTCAAACGCAGGACAACGCGTTGTAAATGGAGATTCAACGCAGTCAATCGATAATCAGTTCTATGTTGAAGCAACCGACTCGAGCTAAAAAAGCAAGAAATCAAGAATCGGTTTCAAGTTCAAAATTCCAACAACGGTCAGACAATAAATGCAGTACCGGAATCCTCACAGGCGTTCTACAAAGCACTGAATGACCTGAAGGAATTGAAAGAACCCAGAACAGAAGCCGTTCCAAAGTCCCGTTACACCGACTGAAGGTTGGGACAATCACATCCAAAGTATTCCAGACTCTTCTATAAAAGAACGAGGCTAAAATACTTTGGAGGGGGTATCTGTAGGCGTATAAAATTGCCTATAGGTCCCTTTTCACAGCTCGACGACGCCAATTCAACAAACGGACCATCGAGCGACGTATCCAAGCACGACCATTATCCCGCTAACGCCGAAGCCAAGCCATACGCAACGGAGCAGGTTAACGAGGCGACGAAGCCAACAAATCGCACCCAAGCATTGGAACGTATCCACTCGCACGCGGAATCAAACCAACGTTTCGGGGAATCACCGAGTCATCTAAACAAGAGCGAACTCGGTGATACAACGATCGAATCAAGATCAATTCCGGACTCGAACTCAGAAGCGGATTAACTGCCATATTTGGAATCAAGTCAACAAATCGATTCCAGATCAAGTCAACCACAAACCGAATCAAATCCAAACACTGGAAAACCCGAACGACGGACGAAACGAACACACCCGGGGGGACTCGGCCCGAACCGAACCAACCCGGGGTGGCTCGGCCCAAGCCGAGCCACCCCAGGGTGGCCGGCAACCCCCCCTCTCCCTTGTGTCGTGTACACGTGCTCGTATGCACAGGTTCGTTTGGCTATAAATAGGGGGCTTGGTTCATTTGTGAAGAGGTTGGAAATTTTGGAGAGAGGCGAAGCCCTGCTGGATTGAAGACTCAGATCTAAACAAGATTCAAACTTCGAAGGCTTTGAAGACTTGGACTTCCAGATCCGGTGCTCAGCAATCGTCAACGCCAAATAAGGCAGGAGTTCGAGAGGATCGGATCTTCAGATCTACACGATCACACTCCGGATCTAAGCTTGGTTCTTAGATCCCGAGATTCGAGCGGTTGTTTCCTTGGTGAAACAATCCCTCCCGGGTATTATTCCCTTGGTGGAATAATACCCGTTATATCGTGTAGATCCGACCGGATCGAGATCACGCGGTGGTCCACGGCAAATAACCCCGGTGCAGGCAAAGAACCCACACAAAGCGAGTGACCGCAAAACAGGAGCTCGCGATTCGTTCGACAAACAAGGATAAAAGTTGTAATCTTTCTTTTTCGTATTTTGATTTTCATTGTAACCGGATTTTATAAAAAGACCGGATCTTTTGTAACCGATAAACTGTTATCAAGAGTGCAATGACATCAATGAAGAAAGACCCGATTTTTACCGCGAACAGTGATAGGCCTATCCTTCAGTCGGTGTAAAAGGACTTACAATTGGCTTTGATTCTTGACTTCTTTGATTTTTAGTCTATTTAGTATTTTTTCGAATAGTTAAAATTCTTTCGGCGCAGCGTTTATTGTCTGACCGTTGTTGAAGTCTTGAACTGAAACTAGTGTGTTGATTTCTGATCTTAGCTCGTGTCGTTGAGTTGACATTAAACTGACTATCTTCATTGAGGATTCATATTTGAATTATGACTAAACTCCCTGGGGTTGTCATACAATCTCAAAGAATCAGAGGGCGTGTCAACTGATACCGTAGGGCGTGTCAACCCAAGAGGCGTCGTCTTTTCTGGTTAGTCAAGATGTCGAGTCGACACAGGGGGTGTCATTTCATCTGGTCAAACTTTGTGTCGACTGGTTGGGCTTCGTGTCGACTGGCGGATTTTCATTATAAGCATTGACGAGCGTTGACCTTCATCGCAATGCGTTGACCGACGTTGACCTGTATCCCAACACGTTGACTGGTGTTGACCTAATGCAACACGTTGACTTGCATTGACCTTCACCGCAACGTGTTAACCGGTGTTGACCTACATTGACCTTCATCGCAACACGCTGACCAGCATTGGACCAAGGCTTCATGTTGACCGGCATTGAGCTTTATCGCAACGTATTGACCGGCATTGATCTTCATCGTAACGTGTTGACCAACATTGATCTTCATCATAATGTGTTGATCGGTGTCGACCTATATCGCAACGCATTGATCGACGTTGACCCAAGGCTTCACGTTGACCAGCATTGATCTTCATTGCAATATGATGATCGGCGTTAGCCTTCATCGTAACGCGTTGACCGGCATTGATCTTCATCACAATGCATTGACCAGCGTTAACCTTCATCGTAACGCGTTGACCAGCATTGACCTTCATCGTAACGCGTTGACCAGCGTTGATCTTCATCGCAACGCACTGACAAGCGTTGACCTAAGGCTTCACGTTGATCAACGTTGATCTTCATCACAACGCGTTGGCTGACGTTGACCTTCATCGTAGTGTGTTGGCCGATGTTGACCCTAGGCTACGCGTTAATCAGTGTAAACACAGTTTATACCATATGCTAACTGGAGTCTATAAAGTTTAGGCTCTTAAGGCATTGGAGCGGGGAGGACCAGTTTATACTCATATACTCCTGAGAGTTTCGGGAATCAGTTTAACCTTGTGTACTCATTGGAGATTCAAGGAGATGCAGTTTATACTCATATACTCATCGGAGTGTGAATACGGGTATTGAATACATTAAAACGAGCGAAAACAGTCGAAAGCGAGCAAAAATATACTGCCGAAAACACCCGGGACCTTGTTTTAGACACGGGACATAACTTGTGTCTCGGCTCGGGCCGACACACAACTTGTATCTTGGCCCTGGTCGAGACATAATTTGTGTCTCAATTAGGGATGAGAGAGAGAGTATGAGAGAGAGAGAGAGGAGAGAGAAGATAGAGAAGAGAGAGGGTGGCCGGCCTAAGGCATGAGTGTAGGGTGTTGTACAGTAGATATTTGTGTTCACCCTCATATTTTGAATTCCCTCTCTTTTTCATCATCTTCCTCCTCCAAATTTCTTGTCCAAATCCACTTCTTCATAACCCATAACTCTCCTCTTTAGGAACTCTTAATCCCCCTTCAATGACTCTTAAACTCTTCTTATAAAAGGATTTGCAGCCTTATCTTCCCCTCTTATTGTTCTTGGCCGAAAAATCACTCCCAAGCTCTTGATTTGGGTAAGTTTCCTCCACAACTTGTATGCTTGATTTTATTTCAAGAACTCATGTGTTTTGATGTAAAGATTAGAACTTTGATTTGTAATGTGGGTATGTATCAAGAATTCATGAACTTATATGCAAATATTAAGTTTTGTAGGAAAGATTGAAATTTGATTGTGGGTTGTGTATGTGGCCAAAATTTTGATGCTTTTTTGGCATGAGGATGAAGTTTGAAATTTTTTTTTGATAGGCTTGAGGCTATGGCCGAATTTTCTTAAGGGGTTATTTTGCATACATGGCCAAAATTTTGAGGTGTTTGAAGGGCTTATTGGTGGCTAAAACTTTGAGGGGGTTATATGCAAAAGTGGCCAAAAGTTTGGGGGCTTAGGTTGCATACCCATGGCCGAAATTATTTGGGTGTTTGAAGGGCTTATTGGTGGCCAAAACTTTGAGGGGGTTATATGAAAACGTGGCCAAATTTTTTATGTTGACGGTGATGGGTTTTCCCCCTTTAATCATAATCAAATTTTTAGTGTGCTCATGGTTAGCATTGGGCCTTAGGCATGAGGGGTATTTTGGGAATTTTGACCAATAGTTGATCATGAGGGTCTTAGATGCAAATTGAACATGTTGTTTGCATGAGGGTCTTAGTTATGTTCTCGGACGCTAGGAGAATGAACTGAAGCCCAACGGATTGTATGCATCGGTACGTGCCATTATGTACGGATTACCGATCAATAGACATCATTTCCTAGAATTGTTGAAGCTTTATAACCCTAACACTAACACTTTCTTGACTCGCAACGGGGAGTTAGGGTTAGCTCTCTATGAGATGCAGAAGGTTTCTGGACTTCCGATGGGAGATTACCCGTAGCAGGAGTATTTTCCTACCAATCAGCAGCTAAGGTAGTTGAAGAAAGCTTCTTCCGACATGTATGATACATTCTGGGATCTTACATGTCACTATTATACTGCTCTAATCAATATAGGCTTCCTGGCGAAGAAGAAGAAATAGATAAGCTTGAAGCAGTTTGCTAACTATTTGTTTCAGCACTTGGAGAGTAACTCTGACGAAGCTATCTGTGAGTTAGCCTCTCTGACTCCTTCTTTGATTAATGACCTGATTGAGAAGACCGGTGCTCAATCATTCACTAATACTACTGTTGAGGGCCCTTTTTCGGCGAGGACCAAGTTTCAAATATTCCTGTGGCATGCGTAGAAGCATATTTGGCCTATGACTCTTCTGGCGGGGTATCGCGCCATTTGGTTGAAGAAATACGTTGTTCCATATCAATTTTTTGACGCTTTGCCGATTAAGGTTCTCTTCCCGGCTATCTAGTTAGCTCACGGGAAGGACCTCTCTTTACTTCTCACGATGGTCGCCGATATTCATTGTGGGATTAGATACATGATCGATGGTCTTTCGTAGATGGGGCCCGAACTGTCAATCGAGATTCTTCCCATGAAGGTCGAGTTTCCATATACATATCTGATGACATGGCTCGTCCTTCATCGCCCTGATTTGATGTCAGTGTCGATTACTGCCAATACCTCCGTCCCCCTCCTACAATCATTAGAGGAGAGCAAGTGGTTTTCGAAGACTTTCACTAAGGCGAAACAAGAGCTTCAGATCCATAAGTGTTGGGAGTTCTTTAAATGTTTTCCTCATTTCTCGGGCCACTATGACGATGTATTAATTGATGAAGAGAAGCAAGGGACTGGTCAGATATGGGTTGTTTCTGTTGGTTGGTGAACATTCGCCTCAGATATCTCATCCTTCGGGTGAAGAGTCGCTGTCATATTGATCCTTATTTGCCTAGTCGGTTTGCTTGTCAGTTCAGTTACGATCAACTGTATGTTGGGAACTCGAATCGAGGCTTGCGGACCAAGGGGGTCTTATAGACAGTGTTCGAGCATGCTTTGGAGCATGACAAGTTGTACGGGCTCTATCTTCACTCTCCCTGCATCCAGGCGTAAAACACAACTTACCTTCCTCAGCTGCAAGTGGCTCATTTCTATGAATGAGCTCTTAATCATGAAGGACATCGCAGAGTTGAAGGCCGAATATTTAGTTCGAGCTATTGTTAAGGCCGCTCGTGATGTTGAGCTTTTGAAGAAGTAGGGGAAGAAGCCTGTCAAACCCTCTCACAGAAGCAGAGGTAGAGTGGAGGATGAGGAGGAGCTCCTTCCTACTGATGACGAAGAGGAGACTTCCGAAGAAGACCTTGGGGGTATGGACATCGGATTTGGAAGCACTGAGGAAGAACTTGAGACAAGTTTGTCAGATTCTTTCTTCTCAGAATAACAAAGTTTGGCGCTTTCTCGATGGGCTCAACGCTCTATTTTCCCTAAACCTCCACCGGCTCCATCAAAGCTGAGGTGAGAGGTTTTGTTTACTTATCCTAACAAGATGACTCTTGTTACTCCAGGTGTGATGGTTAAAGAAGACGAGCCTCTTATCTCTCGTTGTACGAGATTATGGTCTACTGCTGAGCCTGCTACACAGGTTAAGGTGCGTGCCAAATCCAAAGACATGAGACCTAGTACCCACATGGAGACTCGCTCCCCTAAGCGGAAGAGGATGGTGAGCAAACCCTATGCCGTTCCGCGCCCTCGCCAGGCAGAGTTACTTAGTCACGTACCTATTAGCAGAGAAGGTAATCCCTCACTACCATACAACCTTTAATTAGTTCTCTTATGGCTTCTTAGAACTTAATCATGTCTCGTGTTTCAGGGGGTCATGAAGAAGGTGAATTTCCGTACGACTCTATCATCTCCAACTTCAACAATTTCGAGGCCCGAGCTTCGTGCAACAGATGTGTGATGCTATTGATGATGAGCCCGTGCCTACCGAAGTTGGCGAAAGAGTTGGCTAGGGTACCAATGTTGAGCCGAGAATTCCAAGTTTAGGTATATCTTACATCGGTAGTACACCATTCAAGTAGCAATTAAGGGAGTTAGGCGATTCAAAATTTGTTCCCCCTTTAATTGTTTCCGCGTTTCATTCTCTTTTAGACAAATTGAAGGATGTGGGCATTAATATCGGGGTAACAAAATCTTCTATAGCTACCAGAGGTGAATCTGATTCCTACTGTCATGAATTCTAGCTTCTTTCTCTTTACACAACATTTAGGCTCTTATGTAGATGCCATCGTGGAGGGTCCGGTTGAGGAGGAAGCATTTCATGGTGTGGACCCTGGAGGATTCAGCGAACATGTATTTGTCTCAGCGGCGAGCTTCTCAGGATTCGATAACAGGCTTTTTATTGATATGTTGGTAGAACAGGCCACTCGAGAGGCTACATGACCATCCGTCGAAGGTGGTTCTTCTGCAGGTATGCATCTAATTCATAGATCACCTTCCTTCCTCTGTCAATGTCTTGCTTAACCACAGAGGAGTTTTAGTTGTAGGACCAACTACTAGGGCCGATACAGCTACGATCATTGGCATTCCTGACCTACCAGAGTGTTTTATTCCTTCATCATCTGAGGGAGCCACGGCTACGGCTCAGCCGCCTAGTTCTTAGTTTTAGGATACTATTCCTTTAGATCTGATGGACACAGTCAGCATGATGTCACCTGGAGGAGTCGATATACCGACGACAGTTATGCCTACCACCATTGCGGGAGTTTCCGAGATTAGGTTAGTAGAGCCAAGTATGGAACGCCAAACTGAAGGGATTTCTGCTGGCGTTGGTAAACTCATAATTTTCTTTGAGTTTCCCTGCCCTATTCTAGAATTTCTTATTCTTTTGCATAATTATTTGCAGGGCTTCTACCGTCTGCATACGAGCGCATCGTGGTCTTACTATCTGACACTAATCCAGATAGGGGCATATTCTGTATAGATCTTGAGAGTTTTGTTACTTTTATGGACAAAATGATCAAGAAGAACCTTCATCACGGATACTGTTTTGATAAGTTCAAATGATCTCTTTCTCATCATCTGACGATTATCAGAGAGGATGGGTACCCGGAGCTAGTTTACTCCCTCTTTGCAGATTTTGTCATACTGGAGTGTGAATTCCAAGAGCTAGGGGAGCTGAAGGCCAAAGGTGTTTCTTCTTTTGTTGCTATTCAGTTAGAGTCCAAGCTGAAGCAGTAGCACGACAGTAGATCATTCATTGGGCATGAACTTCAGACCCAGGAAGGTTCTGTCATGTAGATGAAGGCTAATCTCTTGAGGAAGGACAAGGTTAAGGCTGAATTACTTAGCTCTTTAGCCTCGGCGGACGAGGAGATAGCCAAACTCAAGAAGGCCTTGAAGTATGCCGAAGAATCTCACACTATTCTTGAAGACGACTTAGCAAATGCCGAAAACTCTCGAAGAAAAACACTTGAGAAGTTGGAGCTCACAGAGGAGAAATTGGCTAAGTTGAAAAGCGAAGCTGTGAAGCACATGGTATATACATGGGGGTTCCTTGTTTGGATTTTTTGCCTGACATACTAGTTTCGCTTAGTTAGGGGTCAAGTGAGAATACTTGCATTCCAGAGTGTTAGATATAAATACCACTTGTGTTTCATATCTAGAGACTAATGATATGAGATGTGTATATGAGGGTTACCTTTTCTGGATTATCCCTTCAACGTGCTTTTCTGGCATTATTAATCTCTAAGATACATTACGAAATTTTGGAGATGAAATTCTCTTAGGGGTGAAAGCCCTGTAATTTTTGATATATTATGAAAAATATCATTTTTGTGCTGATTGAGTATGCTAGAAATCGATTTGAGATCGATTAAATACATATAAGTGTGTGTATAAGAGTACAAGAGCGAAGCAAACACAAAACCATGCACGGACACAAACCTGTAAGTCTATCTGCGTTCTGGTCGATTGACCAGCCTAGGCCTATTGACCGACCGATGTCACCCGATTGGTCGACCGATGCCTAGCGGCCAGTCGACCGACGGGCTTCTAGAGCTCCAGCGTTTTGTTTTCAGGTCGTTTTTGTTTGTCTTTGAGCCCAGTGTATACCTAAGTATATATACTCATTTTAAACCTCTTTTGATCATCTTTCACGAATATATCAGCATCCACCTTCCCTCTCAAACCCTAACCCTAAATTATGAGTTTCTAGGAGTTTTCTTGAGGCGTTTGTCTAGAGGAAGACAGGATTCGCGATCTTAGTGAAGGAGGATCTTGCATGCACGCGTGTTTGGGAGTTTTAGCACATCATTGAGGTGATATCATCTTCCTCCAAACCTTTCCTGTAGTAACTCATGAGGTAATGTGTTTAATTGATTAATCTACTGCTTAAAGTTTAATCAGATATGATAAAACCTAGTTTGTGATGTTAAATCTAAAACCAATGAAAAGATCTAAAATTTTAATCTCTGCTTAATAAGAATAGTTGATCATGATCAGTAGGATTGTATTAAATTTGTAAATTCATGTCTTAATATGGTTAAAAAAACCCTAGTTTAATCTTTTAAATAAATTTTTGGCTAATTAAGATGTCTAAACCCTAAGTTTATGATACATAGGCAATGTGATCTTGTTTAAACAAATCTATATTTATGGAATAATTAGAACTAATCTTTGTTTATTAATCATGTTGGTGAAATATGTATTTATTCAAGAATTTTGGTTAAATAGGATGTTAAACCCTAATTAGTTAATTCAAAAGTTTGTAACATGTTAAGTTTAATCATTGTTAATTAATTCTGAAAGTTTAAATCTTATTTTACATGCTTGTTAACAAAATATGTCGTTATGGTAAGATACAAAAAACAAAACCTAAAAATAAAACCGTTTGAGTCGTCCAGGATTTTTCTGAATCCTCTCTGGTCGGTCGACCAGCTAGGAACAATCGGTCGTTCGATAGAGTCTTTCTCGCGTGCACTTTGTGCACATTGCCGTCGGTCGACTGATGCCCTAGGGGCAATCGACTGATACCTGTTTTGTTGTTGAAGTGATTTGTTCTTACATTTTTAATTATGAACGCGGGGTTCGAGCCATACGATGATACATGTGCAATCATGAGTATACACGAGTAGAGTCGTAACATGCATACAGATATCCCGCAGAGGATTATTACAGGTATTCTTTCTATCATGTTTGAGTTAACAATTGCTTATAATATGTATGCATGTATGGATATCGTTGATGAGCACAGCTTAGTACTACTTATGATAGTGCGTCGATATACCGTTAATACAGGCCATTGAGTCGTGATTTTAGGATACTTGATTTGGTAGTTCGTCTCGTATGATGATGCGATGAGGCTAGAGAGTTGTACTTCTAGGATACCTAATGTGGTAGTCCGTTCCACACGATGATGTGATGAGACTAATGAGCCATGTACATATTTAGGATGCCTGATTCGGTAGTCTGTTCTGTATGATAATGCGATGAGTTATAAAGCCGTATAAGATATTGTATTGCAATATATCTGATAGTCTGAGTCTTTGGTGAAAGCCATTTTTGAGTACGATTCATCGCTGAGTTATATTTTGATCGTATTACTTCGTGTTTAGGAGTTACAGGAGATTTAGTTATTGTTCCCATATCATCTACCCTAGGGTAGCTCGAGTTATATGGTCGATATTTATGACATTGTGGAAACTTTACTTTTCTGTATTGTTTTCCTTTATCTTTTATTCTTAGTTTGGAATTGATATTTATCGATTCACAATTTGAGACATATTGTATATACATGAGCGTTTCCTTGTTTAGATTATTACGCTCGATGTACTACGTCTGGTGTTGTGGGTTTCTAAATATTAATCCCATTTAGATACATGGTAAATGATTTAGGTAGACTATGCATAATAGATAGAGCCTCCATCACATTTAGTAGCCCTTCCCCTGGGGGCGGATGGAGATGATCTAGTTAAAGGGCTCTGACGCTGTTGTTATTTTCTTTTTGTTTTTCCTTCTTTTTAGGCAGCGGATCAGAGTTCCGAAGAGCCGCAAGTTGACAGATTTATAGAATAGTTGTCGTCATTTATTTGTAGTAGTTGGTGCTCCACCATAGTTTAGTGTTTACTTTTAGACATTTGGAGTTTTGTTTCATTTTGTAAGGCTGTGTGCCTTAGTACTATTTTCAGTTGACTCTTATGTATTGAGATATTTCACCTTTATTTCAGACATTAGTTATATTTCATTTTACTCAGATTGGGACATGATCATATTTATTGGATATTTCTTTCTATGTCATGTCCATTGCATCTATTTCTCTTATTTTGCCTGTTTTGTACCTACACTTATTACCGATTTCACTAGAGAGATATTACTATAATGGTAAAATATGTTGTTGCACAGTATGAGGGCATGGCAGGTTTGACATCTTTGGGTTCACCTTAGACTGTAGCCATGTGTGAAAACATGGGCGTCACAGTTGTGGTGGAGCAATTGGAACATAAACCGCACATCTAAAAATTCTTAGATAGGAAATATTTGGTTCCTGATCATAAACCAATCATAATGGGGAGAATTCATGATAACTTATTACCTTGATGTGAATAAATGTTGTTGCATATAAGATAGCATACCCCCATGCAGATATAGGAAGTTTTGCTCTCATAAGTAATGGTCTGGCAATTATTTGAATTCGTTTTATAAATAATTCTGCAAGGCCATTCTGAGTATGAACATGTGCTACAAGACGTTCAACGGTTATTCCAATAGCATTACAGTAATCATTGAACACTTGAGAAGTGAATTCACCAGCATTATCAAGTCGTATTGTCTAGAAAGTGAGCTCGTAGTTAGATTAGTTGAGCTAGTAATCTCGTAAATGTCAAATTGCGAGTTGATAATAAGCATACATGTGACCATCTAGTTGAAGCATGAATTAAAACCATAAAATATCTAAATGGTCCACTTGGTGGATATATAGGTCCACAAATATCACCATGTATGCGTTCCAAAAATCCAAGGGATTTAGTTCCAATCTTAGCCAGTGACGGTCTAGTAATTAATTTGCCTCGAGAGCAAGCAGCACATAAGAATTCATTTGTTTGTAATATTTTCTAATTTTTCAGTGAATGTCCATATGAATTCTCTATAATCCTCCGCATCAATAATTGAATTGGGATGACATAACCGGTTATGCCAAACTATAAACTCGTTGTTAGTTAACTTCTAGTTTACTGTAGCACGTGCCTCAATTTTGCCAATATTAGTGTAGTATAAACCAGAAGAAAATGCAGGCAATTTTTCTAGTACACTTTTCTTAATTGAAACAATAGTCGTAATATACAAATATTTGACATTGCCTTCATTTGTTGTCTCAGTATGATATCCATTCTTGCGAATATCCTTAAAGCTCAATAAATTTCGTTAAGACTTTTCAGAATATAAGGCATCATCAATTACAAATTTTGTTCCTCTAGGCAATATGATATGAGCTCTTCCGGAGCCTTCAATTAGGTTTGCACTGCCACAAAGTGTAGTGACATTTGTTGCTTGTTTCTTTAAGTAGGAGAAGTATTTCAAATCCTTACGTATAGTATGTGTTGTTGCACTGTCGATGAGGCACAAATTTTTGTCATCAACAAAAGGTTCAATCGGAGATAATTCCATATTCTTCATTGAAAAAAGAGTTACATGTGCCAAAGCAAAGAAAATAGATAAATTATAATATATAGGAAATGTAAAAATAATGAAAGTCATAACTCATATTGCACCTAAAACACATAAATATTGATTAAGACGTTTATTTTATTGCATATGTATTTATTTGATAGCATAAACATTACATAGATATTTATTTGATAATGTAAACATTCTGCTTATGAAAATAGTATTATCATCCTTGAACAACATTGCTATTAATCAAATAAGAAATATCTTCCTCCTGCTGGATGAAAAAATCAGCAACATCCACATGAGTGATATCATTAGAAGGACAACACTTAGTAATGAAATTTGTTTCCACCTTTTTATCATTCTTTTTTAGTGATTCTTGATAGAGCTCGATAAAATACTTCGGTGTACGGCAGATACGCGACCAATGGCCCTTCATTCCACAATGATAACATGAGCTTTCCACTGAATTTTTGTTTGAGTCCTTGTTTGAGTCCCCTTTATCCTTCCTAATTTTCTACTCATTTCTCTCCCACTTCAGGTGGCGAGATGGATTTTTGAAATAATCACAACAATTATCAAAATGACCTGAACGACCTCAACCACATTTGCGCCCACGTCTACGACCATGACCATGACCTTGTGTTTGATTATGATGCTGATACGAAGTCACATTCACTTCAGGGAACAGAGCAGAACTAGTTGGACGTGCTTCATGATTTTTCACCAGGAGCTAATTGTTTTATTTAGCCACGAGAAGACAAGAAATCAATTTAGAATATTTCTTAAAACCCTTTTCATGATATTGCTACTGCAGGAGCAAATTCGATGCATGAAAAGTAAAAGTCTTTTCCAACATATCATCATCAGTGATTTTTCCCACATAATTTTAACTGGGAGCTAATTCAAAACATAGCTAAATTATATTCACTTACTGTTTTATAATCTTGTAAACGTAAGTGCATCCAGTCATAACGAGCTTTGGGAAGAATAACCGTCTTTTAGTGGTCATACCTCTCTTTTAGGTTATTCCAAAGGACAAGGGGATCCTTTACCGTTAAATATTCCGCTTTCAGTCCCTCGTGAAGGTGGTGTCGAAGCAAATTTATTGCTTTTGCTTTGTCCTGATTAGATACATCATTACCATCTTTAATTGTATCACCAAGGGCATTAGTTTCCAGATGGATTTTAGCGTCAAGTATCCATGATAAATAATTTTGCTCGTGATGTCTAATGCCACAAACTCTAGCTTTGCCAAATTTGTCATGATGCTATTATCAAAAACAAGTTAGCATATGATCAATTTATAGTTACAAAAATTCATAAGAATTTACAAATAAACAAACAAGATAGAGTTGATAAGACGTAGTTGATGGCATGTGCATGCATCCAATAATTATGCAACATAAAATATGAATAATCCAACTAGAAAATTAGATTAAGTACCCCCTTTTTTTATTACACTGACTGAAGACAAGACATTTTCTTTTTGAATTAATAAGTTATTTATATAGAATTGAGCATATGAAGCATGATAGACGATTTCATAACAACAAAAAAAATCTTATATCTTGCATCGAATAAACCTATTATCAATGTAAAATTTTACATGATGGAAATCGAACCTTAACTGAACTAATATTTATATTAGTAAAATATATTAATCCAAGAAGAACCAAGAAAAGTTTCTCAATGCGTCAATATGTCCAAATTCTCAATCAATATAATATATAATATAGAGATTAGAAGTCTTTACCCCAAAAACAAATGTTGTGCTACAACGGGATAGAATCTCATGCTAATAACGTGTTATAAAGCTAATGGATAGCAATATGAGTAAAGAGAATAGAGAGAAGACAATGAGCACTCAATCCTTCAATTCTTCTATTTTCTTCACTTACAAATACAATTTCATGTCATCTACTTATAAGCATGTGAAAGGGAGATATTACATGCATCATATTTATGAGAATTTACTTGGGAATATCGATAGACATCTACAATTAGTACTACTATAACTCATTGGAATACCAATGGACGTCTATAATAATATTATAACAGAATTTGGTTATTTTTCCATATAAAATAATATGAAATTGACATTAAATGTTGATATCACTACCTTAATGTCGTCAGTGCAAAAGAAAATACCATATTTTGAACAGTTCTTGTAAAATTACGAATGATAATTTAGCCAATTTTTCAATGACCTAAATCTTTTTCAGACATGAAATAGACATTTGCTAGATGGTTTGGTATTACTAACAATAATTATCTGTTAATTACTCAAAAGCAACACCTGATATTTAATCGTCGAACCAGAAACTTTAAAAAGTAAAAAGAATCAAAGTGTCATCATAAGATTATTATTTTGTTTTGCCAAGTTTCACGTTTCTTGTTTATACCTAATCATCCCACTTGCATATTTCACTTTAAAAAAATTATCCGAACTAAAAAAATCCTAATTCTGCTGGAAAAAGTTCCAATTGACAAAAAGATCTAACATAAATGAAATTAAATAAGCATAGGTCATACAGAATCTTTTAGATGATCAGGGAAATATCACAATCAGAAAATATAATGCACCATATGCAAAACGAAATTCTTGATAGTGATAAGGAAAAGTTTAAATATTAAGAATATTGGAAGATCATGCTAACTAAAGGTATGCAAGCGATGTCTCGTTTTGCCAAGAAAAGCAAGGGAGAAATCTTAGGACAATATCGCTATTATCCTTCTTTCTGGGAATCAAACTGCTTGACACTTTGCATTCAGGTTGATTCTTTTGTGTGTACAGTGTACTGACTTCATTGGTCAGTGGTCACAATCCTTATTAGTGAAAATCCAACTGTTGGTGGGTTGGAAAGATCTATCTCGCCAACTGCAAGTCAAGTCTTAGGGTACAGTTTGAGTAAGCCATAGAAAAGATGCAGCCATGATTGAACTCTTTGATCATTTTGATGGAGAAAGGCTCTCATTGAGGGGAATTTCTCCACATATGACACTGTCATTTTTATCATGGTCCAAGCTCCACTACATAAATGGCTAGCCACCTTAGGCTGGTTTAGTCCTAATAATTGGCTCAAATACTTTAGCCCTTTCAACGTTGGAGAATGATTAGGTTTTCTTATGAGAAATTTATAGTTTTTTCCTTCCCATGTGAATATAAATAGCATTAAAACTCTTCTATCTATGCAAATAGTGAAATAGATATATTCAAATATCTGCATTGGGTGTTTATACAATTAGGGGGTGTTTGTTTCAAATCATATAATTTTAGGATGTGGATTTCACCATGGGATTTGAAATCCATAGGTGTTTTGTTATGCGTTGGGATTCCTAAAATGTTGTTTGTTTCATTAATATTTTAGGATTTGGAATACTACAATTTGTATATTTTGTTTGTTTCAAGCTCAAATTGTGGCATTACCAAATGCCAAAATTTTATAATATGATGAATATGCAATCTTGGTGAGGTTACCTCCCATAAAAAGACAAAATTGTGATTTGTCAAATCCTCTCCAATTGAGAGGTAAGCACACCCATTTATAAGATTTGTCAAAATCCTCTCCAATTTAGAGGATTTGGCAAATTCTAAAAATTGGGCACTTTTTACACTTTTGGGATTCAATATTCTAAAACATTTCTTAAAGCAAATACCGTATATGGAATCCCAAAATACAAAAGAAAACTCACTTTTTGATCCCAAAACTTGTAATCCATACCAAATGCTAAAATTTTTGGTGAAACAAACACCCCCTTAGATCAGTCGAGTTTAAAAAGCACAAACGGCGTTACTAATATCGATTAAAGTTTGGTTTGTACTACATAATACAACATATATAATGATTTTTTTTGTTGCACTTAGAGATGCATTAAAATCGAATGGTGAACTTTTCTTCTGTGCTTCAATCATATTTAATAAGGCTAAAATACCAAATTGGTATATTTATACGAACGCATTTGCCAGTCTGGTATATAAAAAAACTCTGGCGACAACAAGACATTAAAGATGGACCTTTTTGTCAACAAGGCACATTCTGTTCGCCGGCGGCCAAAACTCAAAATCTCGTGGCTCACGTGGCATTTAAAGAGGTGATGTGGATAATGATTTGGCGTTTACTAAAGAAAAGATGGGAAATAAGCGAACAAAAAAGCCCTAAATCTCCAAATCAACCCTTATTGCCAGATTCCCCCTTCCCCCTTCCCTCCCCCTCCCCCTCCTCCTTCCCCTCTCCCCCAAGACTCAAACTTTCTGCCCAGGAGAGAGTTCTCCCCCAAATTGGCAGTTGTAGAGAATCTCTCTGAGGGAGAGATCGTGGGTGAGGGTGGTGGGTCTTCTCCTTTGCTGCAGTCTTCAAGTCGTGGAGGCAAAGGTAAGACATTGTAATTTTTTTTCCTATTTTTATGGCGATGGAGGGTGGTGGGTGGGTATTCATTTTTGTAAATAAAATAGTCTTCATTATCTTTAGTTGATTGCATGCATATGCTCCGTGTTTACTTGCCCCCAATTTAGGGCTTTGAAGTGAAACCTAGTTTTTTTTTAAATTGTTCATATAAATTATATTGTTTCTAATTAAGTTAATTTTAAATTTATGCAGATGGGAGTATTAATTATGGTTAAATTCTGACAAGGTGGCTATTTTAATTTTAATAATTATGATTACAACAATGGTATATGGATGTTAGGTTCGTAGACGATGATACAATGTCTATTGAATATCTCAGAGAAAAAATTGTAGAACTTGGTTACACGAATCTGTTCACAGTGTGGTATTGTATTCCAGGCAGGGGTTTGAGCCAAGGTCTGTTGCCTCTTACTTTGGAAGACAATTTGAAACTTACGTTACAATATGCTCGTAAGGAAAGGGAAATTGAGATATTTTCAAATCATGGGGTTGACATGGATGAGTTGGTTGACATGGATGAGTTGGTGGTAGATGAGGATGATGTGGAAACAACCAATGCACAAGATGAAATAGATCCAATACAAGAGAATCAACCAATGCAAGAGAATAAAACAATACAAGAGTAACCAATGCAAGAGAAACCAATGCAAGAGAATGAAGCAGTGCAAGAGATACCCAAAAAGAGAAAGAAACTGACACCAATTAGGAAAAAAAGCACAGATGAAGCCTAAGTGGAGGACGAAATTCAATCCAGTGATGATGATGACTCAGTGGAAGATGAGACATATAAGCTAGACCCTATAGAGGCATTTGATAATGATACAGATGAGGATGATGAGAAAGGGTATGTTGATGAGTTCATTAACAAAGTAGAGAGTGGGAAAGTTAACCAAAAAGGTTTGAATGAGGGGAGTACCAGTGCGGTTGGATATGCAAGTGAAGATTCAATGTGTGCTTTTGATAGTGGGGCTGAGGGGGCTTTGGACAGTGATGTTGAGGAGTTGCATGAAATTAGAAGGATGAATAAGGATAAGGTAAGTACTGCAATTGGTATAATAACATTCAATGCTGGTGCTAGATTAGCAGATGACTATGAGGGACCTCCTAGAGTGGGGGTGTTTCAGCCACTTAACACAGAGGAAGTTCAAGGTAAGGCAGTACACAATGATAGAGCTACTGACATGAATGCACAAGGGGGTAACACAAAGGAAGTTTAAGGTAATGTAGTACACAATGATAGAGCTACTGACATGAATGCACAAGGGGGTAACACAGAGAAAGTTCAAGGTAATGCAACTTCAAACACAGTAGAGGAAGGGGGTGTTTCAGACAACACAAGGGGTACTGTAGGCTACAGAGATAAATGACCATCTTTCTGATTGAATTATGAGGGAGGGTATGAGTCAGAGCAAAGAGATAGTGAGGATGAAGGCCGTTAGATGAAACTGATATAAAAGAATTCAAGAACAAGCTCCAGCCCCATCTCAGGTTAAGAAAACTCAGGATGAGGAAGAAGATTAAGTATCCATTCTTCAATGAGGGCATGGATATGAGTTAAGTGTACTTTGCACCTGGATTGAAGTTTACATCAAGGAAGGTATTGAAACAAGCTATTCTCAACTACTCTATTCAAAATCATTATGACTTGTTTTATATGAAAAATGATAAAAAAAGAATAAATGTTGGTTGTTCATTGTGCTACTGGGAAATAAATGGTGGGCCTGACTATGAAGATGAACAAGCTTGGCAAATTAAAAGCATTCAACCATTGCACACTTGCAGTAGAACCTTTAAGAATAGGTTAATTACAGAAAATTAGGTGGCATATGAGTTCCTAGATAAAATTTTAAGAAATCCCAAAATGAAACCAAGGGAAATCTGTGAAGAAATAACTATAAATTATAAGATCAATGTCACTCTTAGAAAATATCAGAGGACAAAGGATAAGGCATTGAATGCTATAGAGGGACAGATGGCAAGACAATATGGGTTGCTTAAACCCTATGTGAATGAAATCTGTAGATCAAATGAGGGGAGTACATGCGTACTTAAAGTGGTGGGTGGAGGATCAGGCCCATGCACATTTCAAAGAATCTATGTATGCTTTTCTGCTTTGAGGGAGGGATTTGTCAAGTGTTATAGACCTATTTTTGGCCTTGATGGATGCTTTCTAAAGCATGCTTGTGGTGGTCAATTACTGTGTGCTGTTGGTAGAGATGGTAACAACCAAATGTGACCAATAGCATGGGCCGTGGTTGAGGGAGAGAATAGGTCATCATGGGAGTGGTTTATAAGGCTGCTGACCACTGATTTGAGGATAGGAGATGGTGAAGGTTGGATTGTTATTTCAGATCAACAAAAGGTATGTCTGTAGATACTAGTTCCAGCTATTTGGCGGTTGATTGATTTATTTTTGCAATTGTTTTTTATGACAGGGTATTATTCTGATATATTGTTGTTTTTGTAGGGACTAGTTCCGGCTATTCATGAAATCTAGTCTTCAATAGAGCATAGGCAATGTGCTAGGCATATTTACTCTAACTGGAGGCAAATTTTACCTTATAGTTTCGGCATCTGTAAAACCTCCTCCCGGGGTTTGCATTTGTCATCGTTGTATAATAGTCACATTCAGCTCCACAAGAACAGTTTTTTACCCCGTACCTCTTTGCTGCTTCATTCCATTTCCGAATACAACTCATATTGTTGAATCCGCAACAAATTTGGTAGTTTACTCCATATCTAAATATGCTTGAACCTCTAGATCTGTTCCTGCTTGAACCTGAGCACTTGACAAGGCCATGTTGAGACTGCCACTAATTTGAAGATCTGAGTGAAAGGTGAGAAGGAAGGATCTGATGAAACCCTAACATCAAGTTCATCACCAAATTTGATCGCAAGTGGGGAATGAGGAAGATGAGAATTTCAACGGCATTATATATTCACGTCATTACTAAACTGCCAACTCATCATCCGCGTCACCTCTTTAAATGCCACGTGAGCCATGAGATTTTGAGTTTTGACCACCGGCGAACAGAATGTGCCTTGTTGACAAAAAGATCCATCTTTAATGTCTTGTTGTCGCCGGAGTTTTTTTATACACCAAACTGATAAATGCGTTCATATAAATATACCAATTTGATATTTTAACCTATTTAATAATATCAGGATGATACTTTCGGTTTGAAGCCATTTTCACTTATCCACTTTAAATAATGTATTTAATATCCAGACAATATTCATATTTCTTTAAACAAATTGAAATTGCACGATACCATGATTATGAGAAGCTAGCGTCTAGTTCAAGGGGAATAATTATGTTTACTTATGTAATATTAAAACTTATGATGGATAGACGTGCAAGTGATGGTGCCTATAACTGTTTAATATAAATAATGCATCTTAGAATAATTTTATAGTCAAAAGCGACAGCAAACTAAATTAATATATTATTAGATATTATTGTGCTCTCATCTTCACATTACAGGTGTTATGACAAATTATTAAGAAAAGCTATTATGCTTTTTTGTGGGATAAAGATAAAGATCCCCCCAGTATGCGGAATCCAGTCCAATCATCTTAGGCAACATAATTTTTGGCCACATACGTGGAGATGTTATATTTCGTTAGTATTTTGACCTCTGCTTTTTTCTTTTTGGAAAAAGCTTGGGATGTAAGGAAACTCGCCAGCATAGAGGCGGCGGTGATTGCAGGGCGCAATTCTACTTTCTACCACTACCCACCTTTCCCCTTTGAACCTATCAAAAGTTTTTGCCTTCCGAAGATTGAAACTTGCAATTGAATTCTTACTTGTAGTTTTAACTATTAAGCAAGATGAATATGACTTGCAAAGAGTTTTTTTGAAGGCTCTGAGCTGCTAATTGAAATTTTAAGAAACTATAACATAAAGCTCAAGTCCGCTCCTCTCAATCATTCATTTTAGGAGGATTAAGAAAGTGAGAAAGTTATGAGTTTTTACATGAAAATCACCTTTACTTTTATTGAAATTGATACTTATCTTCTTTGGTTCTTTTCTTTAATAATCAAAACCACATTATACCCTCCAACTGAAATATGAAATCTGCATATGACTCTTCGATAACTCACCTAACTTAATCCACATTGATCAAAACATGTGAATCTTACATGATGTCTTCTTCATCCCAAAATCTAGTATCGCTCGCAAATAAAAAACCATGCCCTAGATTTAGATTTTTTTCTCAAAATTTTCTTCAAATCTTGCTTAAATTTTTTCTTTCCCCTTTCATTTTAATTGTTTCTCGTTTCAAGAAGCCATGGGTTATCAATGCCTTTTGAAAATTCAAGTTAGTTAAAAGACAAGTTAGTTACCATTGATGGTGGTGCAGATGATGATTCAATAGTGTTGCTCCCTCCACCATTCATATTATGTTATAAATTTTTTCGTAACACATGGTTTTGGTATGTATGGTTTCTTTTATAGAGGGAAATTAAGATGTGTTAGGCTGTAAAACACCTCTCTCATCAATTCCAATCCACAGAAACCAGAAATACTATTCATTCTTTATATAGATACCACCTTAACTTTTGACAATATAAACAACCCTGACATTTGATAATTGCATTAACTTTTCATACATACTGGCAATGTATGTGATTGATTTTATACCTGTGAATAACAATTGAAATCATAAATTTGAGCACAATAACCAAATAATCACATGAATCATACTTCATAACTTTAGACAAATTACCAACAAAACCTAAATCCATGCTTACCACCATAACATGTCATAATATCTGCACATACCACCTTGAGTTTTTAGTCACAATACATATACAACCTTTAGTTTTCATAAATTGGTACTATTTTTTATACATTCGGTGTTCAGTAGTATTTATAAAACATTGACTTCAAACTACTTGTTCATTAAGTTCACAAAATATTCACAAAAATATCACCAAACATGTACATCAAGGCTTCCACACTGGTTTTACTGCATTCTTTCTCTCTAGTTGCAACTTTAATGCTGCCTCCCTAACTTGTGCTATAGAAATGCAAATATTACTTTGTTGTTCCCTTGGTAAGATGTAGGTTCTTGTAAAGACCCTCTTCTGCTCCTAATAATTTTGACTATAGATCCAAATAGAGTAGTTTTAAATTGTTAGATTTCATCAAGCTCTGAGATATTGACACGTATAACATAAACTTTTGCTTAAAGCGGTATTCAAATTTGTTTTATGATTTTTCAAATTGGGTTTTTGGGTTTCAAAATGAGCTTCTTTTGCCAATTAAACATAATGGGTTGGATCCATTAGAATGGTGACCCATTTTTACCCAAACTCTTAACTAAGCTCTCATATAAAATCTCAAAATTTCTCCATCAATTTAGTTAGGGCTGGGATTAGAGAACTTGGACGCTAAATAGAGGATGCATCAGTATTCCAAGACAAGTGTTTTTTTACCAAAATATTGGTCCTTTAGAAAATTTAATTTATGGGTTTTGGAGATCTCTTTGTCCTCTTTCTTTTCGTGTAATTTTTTTTTGAAAGATTTAGTTTTCTATTTTCATTGGATTTAATCAAAAAAATGATATCTCAAAGAGATGGATTCAATCCTCAATCTCTTTTAAGGAGAAAGGCCTATTATCGTAGAACAATGATAACTTAGCAAACTTGAGTCTTTGATCCATGTTTTGATAAGATTTTTTATGAGTTTTGAGTAGATCTTGTTCTCTATAATTTTTTGATTGATTTCGGATCGATTTGTATAGTTTTGATAAGGGGTTGTCCCCATTTATAGTTTGAAAGGCAAACTCAAGAACTCTAATGGTGATTTTCAATATTCTTGGTTATTTGATGCGAAACATGACGAAATAGATTCTCTTTTGTAGTAGAAAACAATGAGCGCACACACCAAAGTGGATTTTTTTTCCATAGATGATTTCAAATTTAATTTTTTAGTTGACTGTCAGAACTTAGTTGACGTGGCATCATGGTGAGGAAATGCGTCCAACCTCTCAGCACATCCGGTCAGCTCAAAAGAATAAATTCTCTCATTTTTTGGTTTTGTTCGAGCTTTTTTCTCAAGTTCTTTGGCTTTTATTCATGTAGTTATGAGAAATGCAATAATGCTTGTTCATACCACTTTAAGATAAAATAGATGATAAATTAGCCGTTTGTCTATAGTTCTTTTGGCTTATGTTTAATTTTTAAAAACCTGCTATATTCATGTTTAGATTCAAATAAATCTAGTAATGCTAAGTTTTTGCATAGTGATATATCATATGTTTTTGCTGTGCTATGCCATATTATACTATACTCAAAATCCATGGACATTATGCACGTTAGCCTAGGTGATTTCATGGACTTTTGTTTTGCTCCGTTAGTAATTTTGTGAATTAGCCCTAAGGATATGCATGATTACCATGATGTGGTATATACATGATGATGATGATTGTTTATATTTGGATATTGGGTGTGCCTCTTATGACATTAAATCAAGAACGAATTCTATTTGAATCAAGAAAGTTCTAGGTATGGGACGCATTGTGACTGTGACTGGAAGTTCATGATTCTTCACCACCAAAATCTTGATCAAGTATAAATTATGATGAACCAAGAAAGAGAAATCAATAAAGAGATCAAGGATATATCTGTACCCAGTCACAATTGACTTGAGGGCACCCATATTGATCCACCTAGTGTATTGGATGGAAAAAAAGAGAAGGTAGAAGACAATTATAACTGCAAGAAATAAAAAGTAAAATGCATGATAGATTTTTACCGAAGTGAGAAATGCTCTACTCCTAAGATTTTTTTTTGTTTTGCTTCTCAACTAACTTGATTTATAGATTATAATTTATGACTTTAAATGGAGACCACAAATCTGAATAGTACTCTAATTAGGTTTACTATATGAATAGGATTTGCTATTTAAATAGAATGCTCTTGTAGAATTTCTATGTAAACAACAGCCAATATGAATTCGATTGCAACTCCTAATAAATTAGGACTCCTTTTAAAAATGAAATTACAAACTCCTAATTAAGATAGGACTCATATGTAATTATCATCTAGATTTCTAATCATTATTACACTCAATTCTCCCAGTTAGAATAGAATATAATACTCTTACCTATATGTGACGCCCCTGTTTTCACACATGGCTGCAGTTCAAGGTGAACCCAGAGATGTCAAACCTACCATGCACCCACACTATGCAACAACAAGCTTCATCAATCATAGTAAAATCCTCTAGTGGAAACAAGAAATAAAGTGTAGGTACAATATAGGCAGAAGAAGGAAATAAACACAGTAGACATGATGTAGAAAGATAAATCTCATAAATGAACTCATGTCTCAACCAACAAGTCTGAAATACATCTGATGACTGAAAGAAAATGTCTCATCACAAACTAAATAGGAATCATACTACAATAAGAAAATAAACTCTAATGTTTGGATATAAAAGCCAACCACAGTGGAGTCTCACTACTAAAACTAAATGACGGTGACTATGCTGGAAGACCGTCAACATGCGGCTCTCCGAAGCTCTAAACCTCCTGAAAAGAAATTTAAAACAAAAAGAGCAACAACAAGAGCGTCAGGAGAAGGTCTTCTAGATGTAATGGAGGCTCTATCTATTAAGCATAGTCTAACTACATCATTTTCTCCGTATCTAATAGTATCAATATTTAGAAATCTATAACACGAGACATAGTACGTCGAGCAAAATAATCCAAATAAGGAAACCCTCATGTATATACCATATGTCTTAGACTGTAGATACCTAAATATCAATACCGAGCTATGGAAAGAAACATCACTAGAAAATAAAACACCATAATGGACATCAACATATAATTCTCATGTACTCACAAGAGTAAGGTATCTCGGTCATATATATATATATATATATATATATATATTCAGCAGTGTAATAGAAACACTTTTGGCATCTACCAAAACTCTTTACAAGATTCTGATCTCATCGCAGTATCATGTAACACGGACTAACCCGTAGGTATCCTAAAATAATGTAAACGGCTTATTAGTCTTATCATGATCTTAATGCGTAACATGAGTGCGTGACGCATACCATATAGGTATCCTAAAAGACGGCTCACAAGCCTCATCACACCCTCGTGCAGACGGACTGCTAGACAAAGCATCCAAACCCAACTTAATGGCCTGTACAAATGAAATATCGACACAATACCCCCACATAGTACTGAGCTGAGCCCATCAACGATATCCATCACATGTATAAACTGTATAAATTTAGCATATCGATGCACTATCTCATATAGTACTGAGTTGAGCCTATTAACAATATCTGACATATGTATAAACTGTATAAATCTAGCATATCAACGTACTATCTCATATAGTACTGAGTTGAGCCTATTAACAATATTTGACATATGTTTAAACTACTTCAATTCAAGTATAATCACTCAACACTTATCAGATCCGATTTTAGGATACTCATATGCGTGCCACAATACTATTCACGTATATTCATGTCTACACGTGTACTATCATGTGACACAAACATCGCGATCGCATCTCAAAATAATGCAACAATATGCTCAGGAAAAGTCTTAGTAGTCGACTACTAATCTTAGTAGTCGACTACACTGAGTCTATCCAGACTCTGTAATACCTAAATCAATATTATTAGTCGACTATATTGTACACTAGTCGACTACTTTGTAATCAGGCAGATTCTATAAAAAACCAAACTAGACATTAGTAGTCGACTACTACTCTTAGTAGTCGACTACTACTCTTAGTAGTCGACTATGTAGGCGTATAAAACTGCCTATAAGTTCCTTAACATAGCTCGACGATGCCGATTCGACAAACCGACCATCGGGCGACGTATCCAAACACAACCGTTAGCCCGCAAACACCGAAGCCAAACGATACGCGACGAAGCGGACTAACGAGGCTACGAGGCTAACGAACCGCACGCAAACAACGGAATAAATCCATTCGCGTGTGGAATCAAGCCAATGGGTTGAGGAATCAACGAGTCATCCAACCAAGAGCGGACTCGGACGAATCACGATCGAATCAAGATCAGTTTCAGACTCGAACTCAGAGGTGGATTTACTGCCAAATCAGGAACCAGATTCACTACCAAATCAGGTCAACGAATCGAGTCCGAAAAAATCAGCCACACAACCGAATCACGGACAGAACCGGGAAACGAAAAACGACGGAAAACGCCTTAAGGGGGCTCGGCCGAAACCGAGCCACCACAAGGTGGCTCGGCTTGGGGCTCGGCCGAAACCGAGCCACCACAAGGTGGCTCGGCCCAAGCCGAGCCACCTTGAGGTGGCTCGGCAGCCTAGCCACCTCGAGGTGGCTAGGCGTGTTGGCCACCTGTGCGTAGGCACAGTGAAGAGAGGCTATAAATAGGAGAGGTGGTTCATTTGTTCAAGGGGGGAATTTTTAGAGAGGCGAAGCTCTGCTGGATTCGAGGCTCAGAACTTAAAAAAGATCCAAGCTTTGGGACTTCGAGGACTTGCTCTTCCAGATCTGGTGCTCGGCGATCGTCAACACCAAAAAAGGCAGGTGTTCGAGAGGACCGGATCTCAGATCTACGCAAGCGTACTCCGGATCAAAGCTTGGTCTTTGATCCCGAGATTTGGGCGATTGTTTCCTTGGTGAAATAATCCCCCCGGCTATTATTTCCTTCGTGAAATAATACCCGTCGTACTTCGTAGATCCGACCGGATCTAGATCTCACGGTGGTCCACGGATAAACCCCGGCGCAGGCAAACAACCCACGCAAGCGAGCGACCGAAAAACAGGAGCTCATGATTTGTTTCACAAAAGGAGAAAGTTGTAATCTTTTTTTATTTTTCTTTGATTTTCATTGTAACCGGATCTTATAAAAAGACCGGATCTTTGTAACTCAAAAAGTTGTTAACTAAGATGGCAATGGAATCAATGAAGAAGAAAGATACGATTTTCACCACGAACAATCTGGCGACAACAGTGGGAGCCGCCGATCTCGCTGCCGAGATCGAAGCGTCGCAGCCACGGATCTCAATCCCGGTCGTGGAGGAGGTCGAATACGAGTTCGACCAGCAGAAGTTCGAGGAATACCTGTCGTCCTCGTCCGGATCTACCTCCCCCCGCAAGTCCAAGAAGTTCTCCTCCAGGAGAAAAACTCGTTGGTATGAAGATGTTGAAAATACCAATGAAGATCTCGCCCCGTTTGATGCCAAAGTCGCATCAGGTGAGATCCCTCCAATTCCCAACCAGGTCGGATCTGCTCTGGCCAACCCTGCCACCACAGAGGGCGTGGTGACTCTCTCGAAGAGAGCCCACCAAAGGCAACGTCAACGCCTTGTGAAACAATTCGCAAACGCCATGGAGTCCGTTGACGGGATCCGCTATAACGCAGATCTGAAGAACAAGAGAGGCAAACAGCCTCAACAACAGATGAGCAGTGCCTCTTCCAAGCCGCCAACAATGGAATGGGTCCGTGTCAAACGGAACCGTTCAACGCTTGAGGAGCGTATTCGCAAACGCCGCGCACTATCAACGCAGGCACGGGCTCAAGCCGAAGAAGCCCGTAGGAAGCTGCAGAAGGAAGTGGCAAAGAAGCCGCCACCAACCCGCAAAGTCTGGAGGCCCAAGTCCGAAGTGGCGATTTAGGCCAAAGAGTAACCTTTGCAGCCTTCGAAGCAGATTCAACCTTCGGCGAACCAAACGAAGTCGCCGACAATTCCCATGGCTACTCCGGGAGGTCACGCAGAATCATCCTGGAAAAAGAAGTCAGTTTTGGAGCACCTCGGCCCACTTCCCGATGGACGATGCAAAGCTCCAGTTCAAGAACGTTTGGGCCCAATGAAAAAGCCCCGAACGATTCAACACGCTGGGGGTCGCCGTAACCCCCAACATGACGAGGAAATCAGGGCAACCAAGCGCACTACGCTGCGTATTAAAGTTCAGGAGCCTGTTGAGAATTCACACCCACAAAGGCGTGTATCGAGACGCGTGACTCTTGAATGGCCAAAGAAGGCAATTCACCCTCAGAAGGAAACGTTGTCGTCCGATGACGATGACGTTATACCTGAGAAATCGTGCCAACACACGATAGGTTACTCCGATCAAATTGATGAGTTGTACTATCGTGTCGGGGGTACGAGCAAAGCCAGAAAGAGAAGTCCTCGAAGGCTAGAGATTCAATGCCCTTGTTCCAAACTCATCCGGGCGGTATTGTCTGAGTGCAACTGCATTAAGGCAGTCCCCGAAAGAGTTTCGGTGTTGGAAAGGCTTAGTACCGAAACGCCAAAACCAAGGCATAGGCGTTTCCGACGGAAAAGAACGGCGGTTGAAGATGGAGAATTTCCGAGGGTCACCGCTAACATGACCAGCAAAAGGACGACATCGACACAGGGCAATCCCGAGCCGATTCCGAAAATACCTCGGTGTGTAACTCGTCTGCAGTCTGGAGCCATCGTACGAGCAACCTATGGTAGGGTTCGAACAAGACTACCTTCAGAAGATGAAGAATCGGATGCTGGCTCTGCAGTCGTATCAGATAACACAGTGTCCAGTGAAGGACAACCCCGCGAGTCATTCATGATAAGCGCGGAACAAGTGGCCAAGATGCTCGAAGAAGCCATGGCCAAACAACAGGAGAGCTTCAGGTTTGAAATGCAGATGGCCATGCAGAACATGAGGGAAATGCATGAGCAACAAATCCAGGCACTGACGAACCAGCAAGGCGAACCAAGCCGCCGTAATCAGGTTGTTCAAGAAGATGAGCACACGAATGCGGATAAAGCTCGCAATGTTAATAATCCTCCCGTTAATGCAGGGGGTGGTAATGAGGATGCTAGTCACAATACCACACTTCCACCTCAGAATCGTGCTGACGAGAACTCGGGTGAAAGTCTGAAAATCAAAAACCTCGAAAGCAAGATCAATACGTTGATTTCTGCTCAAGAGGTGAAGAAAACGGGCATTCCTTGTCCATACCCAAGAGAATGGGAATCAATCCCATATCCGGCAAAGTTCAACCTAATCAACTTCACGCCGTTTGATGGGAAGGGTTCACCCACTCAGCATGTTATTTATTTTAAATCATACCTGGGGGTAATCTCCGGCAATGAGCCTCTGATGGTGCCGTCATTCGTTGGCACTCTTCGCGGAGCCGCCTTCGATTGGTATCGCCACCTCAAGCCAGGTAGCGTGAACAACTGGGACGATAAGGAGACTAAGTTCCTCACTAATTTCTTCGACGACGACACCGAGATATCTATCGGATCGTTGCTCGATGAGAAACAAAAAGACGGGGAGTTAGTCGACACCTTCGTCAAAAGGTTCCGGAATAAGGCGATGAATTGTCGGGACCCGATCACGGAGGAGTTTATTCTCCAGACTTGCCAAATAACCTCGCATTGGACGTGTTGGAAGCAATGGGGACAGCACCGTCCAACACTTGGAAAGACTTGAAGGTCCGAGGGGAACAAGCCGAACGCTTCCTCCAAAGGAAGAAGGCCGAGAGGAGCCAATCGACGACTAATCCTCCAAACTCGAACTTCGCCTCCCGTAGTAAGGGCAAAACACCTGCAGTGGCTGTTGATGCTAATCAAACGTCGCAACAGCAGTCCCGGAGATAGCAGAGGACTTCGGATCAGAGGCCTCAAAAAGAGTACTTCTTCAAGGACGAAGATGTTCCAGCCATCTTCGAATCACTCCTTAAAAATAACAAGATCAAGCTACCACCGATCATGAATCAGGAGGAAGCTGACAATACTGCGGATCCGAAATACTGCGCGTACCACAGGAGGATCCTTCATCCCACCAAGGCCTGCTTTACTTTAAAGAATAGTATCCAGACCTTGGTTGAAGCCGGCGTCATAACGCTAGAGTAAGCCAGTTGAGAACGGCATCACTCCGATAAGTATAAGAGTATAAACTGCTTCTTAAGACTCCGAAGAGTATATGAGTACAAACTGCTTCTCAATCCTCCGACCGGTATAAGAGGTTAAACTGCTCCCTGATACTCCAATAGGTATATGAGTCTAAACTATTTCCTTTCTTCCACGGGAAGTTCCTGGAGAGTGACATGCGTGGTATTCTTAAGGATAACCCGATCATGCAACCGATACGATGATAAACCCAGTTTCGCAAGAAAAGCTGGGGTGGATAATTCATGTAACGGGAAGTTCCTGAAAGAATGTTACATGTAATTTTCTTAGGGATAACCCGATCATTACAAATAAAGTGATAAGCACTAAACCCACCGTTTACCTGGTCAAATCTTAGGACCACAACCAAAATCCCCTCTCGATTCCTCTAATGAACGAGAGGCCCACAAATCGAGCGATCAAACCTTCTTACAGTTAGGATCGTTTTAAACCTCCCACTTGGTCAAACCTTCCTACAGTTAGGACCACAACCAAAATCCCCTCTCGATTCCTCCAATGAACGAGAGGTCCACTTTCAAATCGAGTGATCAAACCTTCCTACAGTTAGGGTCATCTCAAGCTCCCGCTTGGTCAAACCTTCCTACAGTTAGGACCAAGACCACGATTCGCTCTCGATAAACGAGAAATTCATCTTTAGTTCGGTAATCAAACCTTCCGACAGTTAGGGTTATCCGAATCTTTTCGATTCTCGGAGTGGAGATCCCACTCTCAGTTTCACCTTTTCGGATTCTGGGGGTGGAGATCCCACCTCGAGTCTCCTTTCCAACTGGGAATAGAATATAAAATTCTTCCTTCCTTGTATTCGGGTTCGCCTTCACCCTAAAAGAAGACCGGGAAATAGAATATAAAATTCTTCCTTTCCCACACCAACCTTTCCAAGAATTTATCAGTTTAGGATCCATCCTAGGAAGTTTATCCTGAATCCTAAGCAGGGATAAGTCTGCGCCTAACACGCGCTGCCGGTTTAGTCTTTTTCCGTAGAAGAAGACACCAGAGTTCGATTCTGGGGTATTTTATCCTGAAACCTAAGAAAAGATAAGTCTGCGCCTAACACGCACCGCCGATAAGTTCTTAACCGTTAAAAAGAACACTCGCCCACATATTCAACATTATGGCAGGTTGTTATTAATAACACCAAAATCCATGCCTTATACGTATGGGGAATTTCATCCTGAATCCTAAGAAAGGATATGCCGACGCCTAACACGCGCCGCCGGTTTAGTCTTTCTCCGCAGAAAAAGACACCAGAGTTTGATTCTGGGATATTTTATCCCGAAGCCTAAGTAGGGATAAGTTAGCGTCTAAAACACGTTGCCGGGTAGCCTATTCCCGTAACAATAGCGAAGTCTACGTATTCGAAGTCGTAGCACAAAGTCTAAGGGTGTTCATTCCGTTAGCGCAACGTTACATGCGAACGGATTTAGACAATCCGCATGCTAGCCCGACTCAAACGGTAGTCGGTAAAGGCTAATCAAATCCGTTGAAGGCTGGGGGTTAGCCAAAACTCCTAAAGTCAGCGTCTAAAACACGTCGTCGGGTAGCCTATTCCCGTAACAAATGGTAAAGCCTATGTATTCAACATCATAGCACAAAGTCTAAAGGAGTTCAGTCCTTTAGCATAACGTCACATGCGGAACGGATTAAAACAATCCGCATGTAAGCACGACTCAAACGGTAGTCGGTAAGAGCACGTCAAATCCGTTGAAGGCTGAGGATTTGCCAAAAATCCTAAAGTTAACGTCTCATACACGTTGCTGTTTAGTCTTTTCACAGGAGAAAGACGAAGTCTACGTATTCAATATCGTAGCACTAAAAGAGTTAACTCTTTTAGCTTAACGTCACATGCGGAACGGACTTAAATAATCCGCATGCTAGCCCGACTCAAACGGTAGTCGGTAAAGGCTTATCAAACCTGTTGATGGCTGAGAATTTGCTAAAAATTCTATAAATACGAGTCATTGACGCTTCAATTTTACAAATTGGTCTCGTGACTCAAGTATCTGCCACGCTCCAATACCTTAAGAGCTTAAACTGTGTATACTCCAGCAGACGTATGAGTATAAACCGTGTCAAACGCCGGACAACGCGTTGTAATGAAGCCTGGACGCCGGACAACGCATTGTAAATGAAGATTCAACACCGACGACCGATGGTTAGTTCTATGTTGAAACAACAAACTCGAGCTAAAAAGTCAGGAAATCAAGAATCGACTTCAAGTTCAAAATTCCAACAGACGGTCAGACAATAAATGCAGCACCGGAACCCTTACAGATATTCGACAAAGCACCGAATAGCCTGGAGGACTGAAGGAATTAAGAACAGAAGCCATTCCAAATATCCTGTCATAACCGATCGAAGGATGGGACAATCATATCCAAAGTATTCCAGACTCTTCTATAAAAGAACGAGGCTGAAATACTTTGGAGGGGGTATCTGTAGGCGTATAAAACTGCCTATAAGTCCCTTAACACAGCTCGACGACGCCGATTCGACAAACCGACCATCGGGCGATGTATCCAAACACAACCGTTAGCCCGCAAACACCGAAGCCAAACGATACGCGACGAATCGGACTAACGAGGCTACGAGGCTAACGAACCGCACGCAAACAACGGAATAAATCCATTCGCGTGTGGAATCAAGCCAATGGGTTGAGGAATCAATGAGTCATCCAACCAAGAGCAGACTCGGACGAATCACGATCGAATCAAGATCAGTTTCGGACTCGAACTCAGAGGTGGATTTACTGCCAAATCAGGAACCGGATTCACTGCCAAATCAGGTCAACGAATCGAGTCCGAACAAATCAGCCACACAACCGAATCACGGACAGAACCGGGAAACGGAAAATGACGGAAAACGCCTTAAGGGGGCTCGGCCGAAACCGAGCCACCACAAGGTGGCTCGGTGGCCGAGCCACCTCAAGGTGGCTCGGTCAATGCCGAGCCACCCTGAGGTGGCTCGGTGGCCGAGCCACCTCAAGGTGGCTCGGCCAGAGCCGAGCCACCTTGAGGTGGCTCGGCAGCCTAGCCACCTTTAGGTGGCTAGGCGTGTCGTCCACCTGTGCGTAGGCACAGTGAAGAGAGCCTATAAATAGGAGAGGTGGTTCATTTGTTCAAGGGGGGGAATTTTTGGAGAGGCGAAGCTCTGCTGGATTCGAGGCTCAGAACTTAAAAAAGATCCAAGCTTTGGGACTTCGAGGACTCGCTCTTCCAGATCTGGTGCTCGGCGATCGTCAACGCCAAAAAAGGCAGGTGTTCGAGAGGACCGGATCTCAGATCTACGCAAGCGTACTCCGGATCAAAGCTTGGTCTTTGATCCTGAGATTTGAGCGATTGTTTCCTTGGTGAAATAATCCCCCCCGGCTATTATTTCCTTCGTGAAATAATACCCATCGTACTGCGTAGATCCGATCGGATCTAGATCTCGTGGTGGTCCACGGATAAACCCCGGCGTAGGCAAACAACCCACGCAAGCGAGCGACCGAAAAACAGGAGCTCGTGATTTGTTCCACAAAAGGAGAAAGTTGTAATCTTTTTTTTATTTTTCTTTGATTTTCATTGTAACCGGATCTTATAAAAAGACCGGATCTTTGTAACTCGAAAAGTTGTTAACTAAGATGGCAATGGAATCAATGAAGAAGAAAGACACGATTTTCACCGCGAACAGACTACTACTCTTAGTAGTCGACTACTAAGCAGAAACATGCACACATCCGTGTACATATAACAGTTCACGTGTAAATCATGCTTTAATACATTACCAAACTGGTAATTTAAAATCAAAAGAATCATCTCCGTGATTATTTAAACCCATAATTCAACAAATTGGATTTAATCTTCTCATTAATCAAGAAATTGACATAAACCCTAGTTTTCGATTAAATTAACATAACCATACTTACATATTAAGCTTGAAACTTATATAATTTCGTTAAATCACATTCGCAGAACCAAAGATACCCCAAACCTAGGGTTTAATCTGATTTAATTTACATGTAAGCTATTTATATCACAGGATTAGGATTTTGAGCATGAATATAACATAGAACCCTCAAATAAAGGTCGAACTAGGGTTTAAAATTGTCCTAAACATTATTTAACCATTACAAACAAAATTAGAAACAATCCTAATGATCATGATCACGTTTCTATCATAAACAGCAAGAACACCATGTATATCTAACATTTGTTTACCGTTAATATCAAAATTCTTATCTTTTTCACATTAGATTAAGATCTAAATATGTAAAACATCGATTTAAATATCTTAAATCATTCATTAACTAAGGGTGCAGGTTTGGATGCAAGTGATCTTGCCTGAAACATCGTGTCAAGCCTCTGTACACGCACGCAAGTTCCCTCCTCTACCGAACGCCACAAAACCTCGCCCTCCGCTCAACGATTCGCCTCGAATATCCTCGAGGAACACCAAGAACAAGCTCTAGGGTTTGAGGGGAGATGACGGTTGTGTTCTTTCGTGAAATATCTCAGAAATTAGTTTTAAAACACATTTATATAGTTAGATTATCAGTTGGGCTCGAAGAAAAATGAATTCGACCTGAAATCTACAACCTGTTAGCCCAGAAAAATTCTCGATAGTCGACTACTCTGAGTAGTAGTCGACTACTATAAGTTTCTGAAAATTATACTTTGTACTTTGCCTGTAACTTTCCTCGGAATGAGGTAATTTAAGATTTGTTGGAAAGCTGTTGAAGATACTTATAACTTTTGTCTTTGTGGTTTCCCATATTATAATTGTATCAGTATGAAAAACATATAAACTCTTGACTGGTCTTTTTTTCGGATTTCTTCTTCGTACATGTTTTGTGCATTTGCACTCATATATCCACACATATACATTGAATTGATCTCAAATCAATTCCTAGCATATTCAAACATCAAAATAAATTATTTATCACATATAACATATTTATTATTATTTATCATAAAATATTTAAATTTTTAGGGTTTTACATTCTTCCCTCCTTAAGAGAATTTCGTCCACGAAATTTTGCAAATGTATTACAGAAGTATCTACACTTAAACAGTCTAGAATGTGAGTACTCTCATTTAACCCCTAACTAAGAGAAATTAGTACGTCAGGCAAAAAATCCAAATAAGAAACCCTTCATATATATATCATGTGTTCCAAGTGATAGGAGTTTGTAGGCGTCGAAAATTGCCGATAGGTCCCCGAACATAGCTCGGTGTCAACGAGCGGCGATCGAACGTCACTACCCGGTTCACAAGAGCTCAAATGACGCCAGTGAGCGACTGAAGCAAACCGACGGATTACGTGAGCCGACAGAATGTCAGAATCACAAGGATACGGGTTGACCGAAAACCCCGCTATCACTGCAATCAGACCAACGCCCGCTGCGCCTCGATCACCCCACAGATAATCCAACCATCGGGGCCTACAGAGCTCGCCGTCACGATTCCAACGCATCCGAAATCACCCAAATCCGAGTTCGGACGAAAAGTCAACGGCGAGTCAACAGCGGGACAACGGCACAGCCCCGGGCTGAACCAGTGACACGCGAACGTGTCTTGGCCGGCTCGAGACACCCCCAAGGGGTTGTCTCGGCCAATGGCCGAGACACCCCCCCAGGGGTGTCTCGGCC
>BQKN01066267.1:696752-724336 GCA_022839385.1 Asparagus kiusianus
TCGTGTTTATTTTCGTTTAAGTTGTAATCTTTTGTTTTCATTTAAACCCTGTTGTAACGCTCAAAGTTGTAACAGATCTCAAAAAAAGAGAACATCAATGAAAACAGCAACTTTTACCGGAAACAGAGTTAAGTATTAATACCCTCATTCTAGTGTCAAATATAAACATGGCCACATAGACAATCATGTGTATAAGAAAAACATAATTAAAATTACCTGCTCAAATAGGTGCGGGTAGTCATGACGCATATCCTCCTCACGCTCCCAAGAAGCCTCCTCAGTTCCACTTCGGTTCCACTGAACTTTCACTAAGGGAATCACCTTATTTCTTAATTTCTTGTCCTCTCTTGAAAGGATGCAAACCAGTACCTTAATGGTGGATAAATCTATCTGAATCTTAATCTTAAGTGTATCAATCACTCTCTGCTGCTCCTCATCATGCAGGTGCTTCTTGAGCATCGACACATGAAATACACCGTGCACACTTAACATCGATGTTGTAAGATCTAATCTATATGACACATCTCCAACACGCTCTAAAATCCTGAGTGATCCAACATGTCTTGGGGCAAGTTTTCCCTATCTACCGAATCACTGAACGCTCTTCATTGGCGATACCTTCAATATGACAAAATCTCCAATCTGAAACTCCAAAAGTAGTCGTATCTGATCTGCATAGCTCATTTTTCTGACTTTGATCGGCAAGAATACGCTCTCTAATCAATAATACCTTCTCTATAGTCTGCCTCATAAGCTCCGGTCCAAGTAATAAGCTATCTTCCGGTTCTACCTAACAAATCGGGGATCTACAGGGCCTCCCTTACAATGCTTCATACGGGACCATACTAATCGTCGCTTGATAACTATTGTTATAAGCAAACTCGATCAAGGAAATATGGTCCTCCCAGCTATCCTGGAAGTCTAAAATGCAAGCCCGTAACATATCCTCTAATACTTGAGTCACTCTTTCCGTTTGCCCATCTGTTTGTGTCTGGAACACACTGCTATATGATAATCTGCTGCCGAACGAATCCTGGAAGCTCCTCCAGAATTACGAAGTGAAAAATAAGCCTTGATCAGATACGATCATATCTGGAACTCCGTGAAGTTGAACTATCTCCTGAATAAAGATCCTCGCATAAGTCTCGGCGGTGTAGGTAGTCCTCACTGGTATAAAATTTGCTAACTTCATCAACCGATCTACTATCACCCAAATAGAATTGTTCCCCTTCTTCGATCTTGGTAACCCTACTATGAAATCCATAGAGATATCTGTCTATTTCCACTCTGGAATGGATAAAGGTTGTAGGGTTCTTGTCGATCTCTGGTGTTTTGCTTTCACCTACTAGCAAGTAAATCATTTAGCCACATATTCTGTGATCTTCCTACGCATACTACTCCACCAAAAGTGTCTCTTTAGATTCTTATACATTTTAGTTATGCCTTAATGCATTGTGTATCTGGTGCAATGTGCCATAACAAACAAATCCTTGTTCAGCTGTGCATTAGCTGGTATCACTAATCGGCACTTCATTTGAAGGCCTTTATCTGCTCCAATGGACCAATCTGCCTTGGGCTCTATGGAAACCTCCTCCTTTCGAGTTTGAATCCAAGAATCCTCTAGCTATGCTCTAACTACTCTATCACTCCAAGATGGTTGCATTGACACAGCTCCTAAAAATACACTGTTCCCGCTAACCTCTGTCCTAAATTTAAATTGGCTAAGGTTGTGAAGATCTCGATACAACAAGCACCTCAAAGTTGCAATCTCATATCGATGCTTCTTGCTTAAAGTATCTGCTATGACGTTCGTCTTCCCCAGATGATACTGAATCACGAACTCGTACTCCTTGATAAACTCAACCCATTATCGTTGCCTCTGATTGAGTTTCTTCTCAGAAAATAAGTACTTCAGATCTGATGGTTTGTGAATAACTCAAACTGTACCCCATACAGGTAATGCCTCGATGTCTTTAGTGTAAAGACTACTGCTATTAACTCCAAGTCATGTATGTAATAGTTCTGCTCATGCATCCTCAACTGACAAGAAATGTACGCCACTACTCTCTTGGTCTGTATCAAAACACCTCCTAAAACTGATAATGACGCATATGTGACAAACATCCTATATCTGCTCAGAATAGTCAACATCATTGTTGTGGTCAACTTAGCCTTTAATGTCTCAAATGCCTCCTGGCACTTCATGCCCCAAGTAAGGTGTGTAAGCGATGTTGCAATCTTCAAGAAGTCCTGAATGAACTTCCTGCAATAATTGGCCAACCACAAGATACTACTAATCTCGGTAACTATTTTGGGTGGCTCCCAATCAAGTACTGCTACAACCTTAGTTGAATCCACTGCAATGCCCTCTCTACTAATGATGTGGCTAAAAAATCTAACCTTAGATAGCAAAAACTCACACTTGCTAAACTTATAGCTGGTGCTCCCATAGAGCGTGCAAAGCCAGATGAAAATACTGCTCGTGCTCTACCTCCGATCTCAAATAAATAAGAACATCATCAATAAACACGATCATAAACTGGTCCAAGTACGTACGAAAAAACCCGATCCATCAAGTCCATGAATACCATGGGTGCATTGGTCAGCCCAAATGGCATGATAAGAAACTCAAAAGACTCACACCAAGTCAAAAAGACGATCTTAGGAATGTCCATCTCCCGAACCCATAACCGATGAAAACCAGAATGAAGATCAATCCTCGAAAAATACTATGCTCCCTGCAGCTAGTCGAACAAGTCAAAAATCCTCGTTAGTGGATACCTGATTCGGAGAGCGACCTTGTTCAACTCATGAAAATCAATACATAATCATATGCTACCATCCTTCTTCTCCACGAAGAGGACCAGTGCTCCCATGGAAACGACTCCGAAGAATGAAACTCTGAGATAACAACTCATCTAGCTAAGTCTGTAGCTCCCTCAACTCAGCGAGTGTTATATGATAGGATGCTCGGAATATTGGTACAGTGCCTACTGCAACTCGATGTAGGAAAACAACCTCTCTTACTGGAGGAAATCTTAGTATGTCCTGAAAGATATCTGATACCCTGAGACAACTCCGGTCTCATTTGAATCTGCACCCGATTCCAGACCATCACCTCCTCTATGTATGCCAGCAATGACTCTGCATTCTGATCACCCTACGAGGTTGCTACTATCTATACAAACCCAACGGATGCTCACAAGATAACTGTTTTAGTGAAACAGATTATACAAACATGGTAGGATGATAACCAATCCATACCGAGAATGACATCAAAACCCAACAGCCAAAAAAAGATTAAATCGATGATGAACTCGGACTCATCTAGTCTGATGATACATCTCCTACAGATACTCTCCATTAGGGACACCTCCCTAGTAGAGTAGAGACTAATAACAGAACATCTAAGGGATGTGCTACAAGATGAAGCCTATCCATGAAGACATGAAAGATAGAAAGAAAAAATGTGAAGCTCCTGAATCAAACAAGATCCGAGCTGGAAAGAAAATTACTAAGAAAGCTCCGCTCACATCATGATCACGCGGTATGACTACATAGACTCTGCTGGTGGCCGGCGTCTGCTATGCTGCTTGGGGTGGAAAACATGGGTCTATCTGACCCTGAGGAATACTTTGAATAACATAATTTTTGGCCTACCGGTCCCTCAATCCTCCGGATAACAGGCTCCCCAGTATCTTATAGATCTTATGGCTCCCATAGTCACTAGGATGGTAGTAATTGAGGAGCTTGTGGTGAATCATATCACGCCACCACCACCACCTCCAATAGATCAGCCACAGGGGATACCAGCTATTACTATCAGCGAGAGACTCCAAGAGACCACACCTATAGCTATTCCACCAGTAGTCCCGGATAGAGCCAAAGAGCAGGAGGCCTGGCTCCGTATGATAGAGAGGTACTAGAAGATGAGAGCACCAGAGTTTTAGGGGTCATCAGACCCTCTTGTAGACTATAAGTGGAAGGAGGATGTGAGTAACACCCTCGATATACTTAATGAGGATTTGGTACAGAAGCAGAGATCGGCATCCTACAATCTGAAGGGAGACGCAAGGAGATGGTATCGACTTCAGTTCACTCCAGAGCACCGGATGACCCTCACTTCGGAGGATTTCGTATATTTCTTTGATGGACACTATATTTCTTCTGCAGCACGGACTGGGAAGGAATTTGAGTTGTCCCGGTTGACTCAGGGGGATATGTAAGTGGCGGATTTTGAGAGTAGGTTCATGGAGTTTCTACACTTCACGGGTATGTGGTAGACAGGAGAGCGCTAAGCTCAGATATTTCTAGCAGGGCTTCGCCTAAGTCTTCGTCGATACCTCGTCTCGAGGAGTTCTATTTAGTTTGAGAGGAGCCGAGGCTGTCACCTCACAGGAGATTAAGACTGCCATGTTCCAGAAGGATAAGGAAGGGAAGACCAAGGCAGGACAGATAGGGGACAGGGGTAAGAACAAAAGATCTTTTTTGGGACCTCAGTAGCAGCATCAGGGCCCTCATAAGAAGGGACCCCAGCAGAATCAGAGAGCGCATCAATAGCACAAGTTTCAGGGAGTTTGCTATAACTGTCGCAAGGTCGGACATAAGGCATCGGAGTGCCGTAGCACACCAGCAGAAGCTCAGTAGGGCAAAGGCCTGAACCAGCAGCAGTAGAGAGTTTAGGGCAGAAGTCAGGATCAGCAGATGAGGCTAGAGGCACCGTCAGTAGCCCAAAAGATTAAGGGACAGATTCGTGTAGTTCAGGAGGTTCCTAAGGGGTAGATAGTCCCGTATTCTCCAGCACTAGCAGTAGAGCAGTCTTGAACCACAGGCAGAGTATATGCGGTAGTACCGCGTGATCATGGAACTAGCGGAACAGTGGTGGAGGGTATATTCCTTATGAATTCTTTTCCCGCCCGTATTCTCTTTTATTCGGGAGCTTCGCATTCCTTCATTTCGTATGTTTTTATGACTAGACTCTAGCTCGTAGCTCAGCCTTTAGACACCCCTTTATCAGTTTCCACCCCTTTAGGTAAGATATCACTTCTGGAGTGCGTTTGTAGGAGGTGTACTATCAATTTAGATGAGTCGAAGTTTGTTGTCGATTTGATAGTGTTGCATATGTCCGAGTTTAATGTTATCCTTAATATGGATTGGTTGTCTTCCTACCATGTTAGTTTTGACTATTTTGTGAAGATAGTCAATTTGCTAGAGTTCGATGGGTCCGAGATGACTGTACAACCTCTCAGGGTAACCGTTTTACGGAGTCATTTCTGGTGTACGTCGAGGAGATGTTGCGACGGGATCTGAGTATTGATTTATTGGAGACTAGAGTTATCTCAGAGTATCAAGATGTCTTTCAGGATATACCTGGGTTACCTCCTGTGAGAGAGGTCGAGTTTTGTATTGAGTTGCAGCCGGGCACAGTCCCGATATCTGGCGCACCCTATCACATGGTACAAGCTGATATGAGGGAGCTTTAGACCCAGTTGGACGAGTTGTTAGCTCAGGGTTTTATTCATCAAAGTCATTCTCTGTGGGGAGCGCTAGTTCTCTTCGTGAAGAAGAAGGACGGCAGTATGCGTTTGTGCATTGATTATAAAGAGTTGAACAAGGTCACTATCCGGAATAGGTACCCATTACCTAGGATCGATGACTTGTTCGACCAGTTGCAGGGAGCGTAGTATTTCTCAAAGATTGATCTTCGTTTTGGTTATCATCAGTTGCGGGTTCGGGAGATGGATATTCCCAAGACCACTTTTCTGACTCGATATGGATCTTTTGAGTTCATGGTCATGCCATTTGGATTGACCAATGCACCCACTGTATTCATGGATTTGATGAATCAGGTTTTCCGTCCTTTCTTAGATCACTTTGTGATTATTTTTACCGATGATATTCTCATTTATTCGAGATCAGAGGCAAAACACGAGCAACATCTACGGTTAGCTTTACAGACTCTGCGGGATCATAAGTTATATGCCAAGTTTAGCAAGTACGAATTTTGGCTTTCAGAAGTCAGATTTTTTGGCCACATCATCAGTAGAGAGGGCATAGCAGTAGATCCGGCTAAGGTTACAGTAGTTCTTGATTGGGAACCGCCAAAGACGGTGATAGAGATTCATAGTTTTTTTGGGTTTAGCCGGTTATTATAGGAAGTTCATTCAGGACTTCTCGAAGATTTTGATGCCACTTACACACCTTACGAAAAAAGGTGTATAGTTTATTTAGAGTGTGGAGTGCCAGAAGGCCTTTGATACCTTGAAGACTAAGTTGATTACAACATCAGTTTTGACTATTCTGAGCAGCGACAGGACATTTGTGGTCTACACAGATACATCACTAGCAGGTTTAGGAGGCGTCTTGATGCAAACTCAGAGGTAGTAGCATATATCTCATGGTACTTGAGGGTGCGCGAGCAGAACTATTCCACTCATGACTTGGAGTTAGCAGCAGTGGTATTTGCACTGAAGTCATAGAGGCACTACTTGTATGGAGTGCAGTTTGAGTTGTTCACAGACCATTAGAGTCTGAAGTATCTTTTCTCTCAGAAGGAACTCAACTAGAGCCAGAGGAGGTGGATTGAGTTTATAAAGGATTATGAGTTCGTGATCCAGTATCATCCCGGGAAGGCGAACGTCGTAGCAGATGCTTTAAGCAGGAAGGTCGACATCGAGTTTCGGCTTTGAGCTACTCATTGTATTAAGATCTTCTTACTCTTAACCAGTTTGATTTCAAACCCGAGATTAGTGGAACCAGTGTATTTTGGGAGCTGTGTCAGTGCAACCATCTTGGAGTATCAGAATTGTCAGAGCTTAGCTTGAAGACTCTTGGATTCAAATCCGAAAGGAGGAGATTACCAAAGAGCCTAAGGCTGATTGGACCATTTTAGCAGATGGAGGTCTACGGATGAAGGGTAGGCTGGTTATGTCATCCAATGCCGAGCTAAAGAGGGAGTTATTTGATGAAGCATATCGTACTCGATACACAGTGCATCCAGGGACCACTAAGATGTACAAGGACCTGAAGAGACACTTCTGGTGGAGTGGTATGCGTAGAGAGATTACAGACTATGTGGCTAAGTGTTTTACCTATTAGCAGGTGAAGGCAGAGCATCAGAGGCCGGCAGGAACACTTCAGGCTTTACCCATCCTAGAGTGGAAGTGGGCAGATATTTCTATGGACTTTATTCTAGGGTTGCCGAAGTTGAAGAAGGGTAATGATTCTGTTTGGGTGATAGTGGACAGGTTGACAAAGTCAGAACATTTTATTATAGTGAAGACTGCATATATAGCTGAGACGAATGCGAGGATGTTTTTTCGGGAGATAGTTCAACTTCATGGAGTTCCTGATATGATTGTGTCGGATCGAGGTTCAATGTTCACTTTGCATTTTTGGAGGAGTTTCCAGGATTCGTTTAGCAGCAGACTATCTTATAGCAGTGTATTCCACCCGCAGACGGATGGTTAGACGGAGAGGGTGAATTAGGTATTGGAGGATATGTTGCAGGCTTGTGTTATTAACTTCCAAGGTAGCTGAGAGGATCATATTCCACTGATAGAGTTCGCTTATAACAATAGTTATCAAGCGACAATCGGTATGGCCCCATATGAGGCATTGTACGGGAGACCTTGTAGATCACCGATATGCTGGGCAGAGCCGGAGGATAGCTTAATGCTTGGGCCAGAGCTTGTAAGGCAGACTACTAAGAAGGTAGCATTGATCAAAGAGAGGATTTTATCCGCTCAGAGCCGTCAAAAAGAGCTATGCAGATAGGGAATGATACATGTGTATCTTCTCTTTGAAAAAGCGATCCTCATGGGAGCTTGAGGATAGGTGATTCTCATGTTATCTTGAGAATAGTGGTGTGAAGCGATACAACGGAGCACAAGATGGAGCGTGAAGCATGATACAGGTGTATCTTTTCTTCGTGAGCTTAGCGAACCTCATGGGAGCTTAAGGATAGATGATTCTCATAATAGCATAAGAATAGAGGCGTGAAACAACACAATGGAATGCAAGTGGAAGCATAGAATGAGGCGACGAGCAGCAGATTCGAAGAATCCAGTTTTTAGCTCGTAAGTCGACTCATACGTGTACATGAGTCGACTCATCAGGTTGAGTCGACTCATGACTGTCATGAGTCGACTCACAAAATCAAGCCTTGTTAACAAAAAGTCTCTGACCAGTCGACTCATCAGTTATGAGTCGACTCATATAAGGTTAGGAGTCGACTCATAACTATTCATGAGTCGACTCATTGAGGTTTCCTGGGCAGACTTGGTTTTTGTTTTGAAGGAATTCTAGTTGGGTTTGGTTTTGGTTATTTATCAGATTGCCACCACGTTGTAAACCCTATAAATAGGGACTGTTTAGGGTTCTAAACAGAGAGGTGAAAAGCCAAGATGTAGATCTAAAGGGTTTAGGTCTAAGGAGATCTTGATCAAAATGATTAGGGTTTAGATTGTGAGAATCTATGAGATCTTAGATCAAAGAGAGATTCTAATCATTGTATTAGGGTTTAGAGTGGATTGAGAGGTTGTTCTCGATTCTAGTGAGATTGTGAGGGAGAGATTTGTAATAGTTGATTCTTTATAATCTAGAGAAGGTATTTTCCTTCGCCATACTGAATTGTTCTTGTGTTTTGGTTCTCTTCTTCTCAACCCACCATTTGGTAATTCCGCGACCAAAGGGTGCTCGCACGGTAACTCGTATCAAGTTGGTATCAGAGCGATTAGATCCTATGGAAGGGGGAACTTGTGCATGGTCCTTACTCGATCGCAATACAAGAAGCTTAGCGAGATCCTTTGCTTTGGAAGGAGTTCAGAGATTAAGGAAGAAGAAGATGATTGAAGTCAACAAAGATGTAGGGGCTCGAGAGTTTCCTCAGCTGAAGTTCTAACTTGAATGGGACTTCAAGTTCTAAAGGGGGGACCCATGATACATGTGTATCTTCTCTTCGGAAAAGCGATCCTCATGGGAGCTTGAGGATAGGTGATTCTCATGTTATCTTGAGAATAGTGGTGTGAAGCGATACGGTGGAGCACATGATGGAGCGTGAAGCATGATACGGGTGTATCTTTTCTTCGGGAGCTTAGCGATCCTCATGAGAGCTTAAGGATAGATGATTCTCATGATAGCATGAGAATAGAGGCGTAAAATAACACAGTGGAATGTAGGTGGAAGCGTGGAACGAGGCGATGAGCAGCTGATTCGAAGAATCTAGTTTTTAGCTCGTGAGTCGACTCATATGTGTACATGAGTCGACTCATCAGGTTGAGTCGACTCATGACTGTCATGAGTTGACTCACAAAATCAATCCTTGTTAACAAAAAGTCTCTGACCAGTCGACTCATCAGTTATGAGTCGACTCATATGAGATCAGGAGTCGACTCGTAACTGTTCATGAGTCGACTCATCGAGGTTTTCTGGGCAGACTTGGTTTCTGTTTTGAAGGAATTCTAGTTGGATTTGGTTTGGATTATTTACCATATTGTCACCATGTTGTAAACCCTATAAATAGGGACTATTTAGGGTTCTAAACAGAGAGGTGAAAAGCCAAGATGTAGATCTAAAGGGTTTAGGTCTAAGGAGATCCTGATCAAAAGGATTAGGGTTTAGATTGCCCTATGAGATCTTAGATCTTAAAGAAATTCTAATCATTATATTAGGGTTTAGAGAGGATTAAGAGGTTGTTCTCGATTCTAGTGAGATTGTGAGGGAGAGATTTGTAATAGTTGATTCTTCATAATCTAGAGAAGGTATTTTCCTTCGCCATACTGAATTGTTCTTGTGTTTTGGTCATCCTCTTCTCAACCCACCTTTTGGTAATTCCGCGACCAAAGGGTGCTCGCACGGCAACTTGTATCAAGGAAAGCTTGTACCGAGGTATATTGGACCTTTTCGGATTTTGAAGCGTATTGGAGCTGTGTTATACAGACTAGATCTTCTAGCATCAACGTCTAGTATTCACAATGTATTTCATGTTTCTATGCTCAAGAAGCACTTACATGATGAGGAGCAACAGAGAGTGTTGGATGCACCAGAGATAGAGTTTCAGGAGGATTTGACTACTATTAAGATTCTGGTTTGTATACTTGCCAGAGAGGACAAGAGCCTTAGAAACAAGGTAATTCCTTTGGTGAAAATTCAGTGGAACTGAAGAGGCGTTGAGGATATTTCTTGGGAGCGCGAAGAGGACATGCATCGCCACTACCCACATATGTTTGAGCAGGTAAATTAAATTTTTGGTATGACTTATAGTAATATGTTGGTGATGTTTATACTTAACACTAAAATGAGGGTATTAACACTTAATTCCTAAGTACTCGGAACATATGGTATATATATGAGGGGTTCCTTGTTTAGATTTTTCGCTCGATGTACTTGTTCCATTTAGTTAGGGGTTAAGTGGGGGTATTTATATTTTAGATGGTTAAGTGTAGACATCGAAGATGATTTTCGAGAGCGCGAAGATGCTATGTAGCGCTACTTCCTGCACCTATTGAGGAACTGGATTGATTTATGTGTGTGATTATTTGTGTGATTATATTTAGATTTAATGCTAGAATGAGGATATTTCCGCTTAATTCTTAATCTTTTGGAGCATATGGTATATATATGGGGGGTTCCTTGTTTGGATTTTTTGCCCGACGTACTAGTTCTATTTGATTAAGGGTTGAGTGGGAATATAGTCATCCTGGATGACTAAATATAAATATCGCTATATGCTTATCTAGTGTAATATTATTTGTTTAAGTATGATTTTTGAATTTTGAGGATGAAATTCTTTTAAGGGGGGAAGAATGTAAAACCCCATATTTTTTGTTATGAAGATATGTGAATTATTGATGATAAATAATTCTATTGTGGTAAATGACTTGAGATCATAGATATACTTGATAACATGTTATTAGAGATGTATGAGTGTATTTTTATAAAGTTTTGTGCATTGGTTTTGGTAAATAAGCAAAACATGCACGAATCTTGAAAATGTCTGCTCAGTCGACTTATGAGTCGACCTATGAGTCGACTGACGGGCTGATTTCTAGTTTTTCTTTTAGTTTGCAGGTCTGTTCGGTTTTGTTTCGGGTTTGACCGCTCATATATTATATCTCCTACCCGAGAACACCTTCAGATCCCAGAAACCCTAGCCCCCTTTCTCCCCTCAAATCCTAGCTTCGTGTTTGGTGATTTTTAGGGAATTTTCGGAGGAATTGCAGTGGGTTTTTGGCACGGTGCAGCGAAGGGGATTGTTCTCTCACAGATTTAGGAGTTTTGCAGTATACCAGAGGTGAGTAACATCTCGCCCAACCCTATACCCACTGTTTGTATGATTTCATTGAGTTTTATTTTGGATTTTTGAGCCTAAAACATTTTTTGTGCAAAAAGATACTTTATAATAGGGGTTGCAAGATTTAAATGTTTCAGTTAATAAAAAACTCACCAACGTTTTGTAATTTCGATCCAGATCTAGAATTAGATTTATACATGGGTTTCTTTGTGATTTATTGATTTTTAAATCCATTTTAAACATGTATAAATATGTTTTAGGGTTTTAGTGTAAGTAATTACATGCAAATCTTTCGTTTTAGTTTGTACACTTATGTTAGAATCGAAAATATGCTGCTGAAAATGATGAAAAGAATTATTTTAGTTTGAAAATTTTACAAAACACACATCATATGCGAAACTAGAAAATTGTCTGCTCAGTCGACCTATCAGTCGACTTGTCAGTCAACTTATGAGTTGACTGATGAGTCGACCAATGAGTCGACTGACGGGAAATTTTTAGCTTTCTTCTTTTTTGTCTGTTAGGTCGACTAATGAGTCAACTGATGATCCTAGTCAACTCATGGGTCGACTGACGAGAAAATTTCTAGTTTTCCTCGATTTGGATCTGTTTGGGTTGTTTCGTTTTAACCAAAACTGTTTAGGCATGTTTACTGTTATTGCATGCTTCTATGTGAATGAGGAGTCACCTCGAATATCTGATATTAGAAATTTATGTTTATTTTGTATCTCTACATGTGAGATGACTTGTAGACACGAGTTTAGGTTAGCACACCGAGACACGTGTGAAATTAGTGTATATGCATCTTTTCATATATTTTATTTAGTCCATGTGTTGGACATTTATCATGTTCAGTCCATGTGTTGGACATTTATCATGTTCAGTCCATGTGTTGGACATTTATCATATTCAGTTCATGTATTGGACGTTCATTTCTCAATCCATGTGTTGGACAATTTACATATGCAGTCCATGTGTTGGACATCCACTACATCTAGTTTTAGTCCATGTGTTGGACACCAGTTTATACCTTGAGTATGACACTTATACTCGCATAGGCTGGACATGACACTTATGTGAGTTGTGACATGACACAGTATTTTAACTTTTGAGATGGGTTGTCTTCTTTTTATTATTGTTTTTGTATTAGATTTTGGGTTTGGTGTTTAGGGATTTACAATTTGAGATACAAGGTATATACATGAGAGTTTCCTTGTTTGGATTATTTCACTCGACGTACCTATACTCGTGTTGTAATTTCCTAAATACGAAAATCCTCTTATTATTAGGGATTTACAATTTGAGCAACAAGGTATATACATGAGGGTTTCCTTGTTTGGATTATTTCGCTCGACGTACCTATGCTCGTGTTGTAATTTCCTAAATAGGAACAGTGATTTTATGTATATATATATATATATGTATATATATATGTATGTATGTATTAATTGTATTTTCTATATATAACAAGCCCTATCCCTTAGGGTTGGTTGTGATGTTGCTCACTAGTGCTTTGATGCTCATTGTCCCTCCCCTTTCAGTAACGAGCCAGGTGTCCGGAGAGTCACAGGTTGATGGCGATGCACTTTAGTGATTTAGCTGTCTATTTTAGTTATATTTTTCTTTTGAGCTCCACTTTAGACTTTTATTTAGACATTTGAGGGTTTTATTCTTGAAGTTGAAAAGGTTGTGTGCCTTATTTCCTCTTATTTAGATATTTTGTATTTGAGACTTGTTGAGAAACTCCAGTTTATTTATTTCAGACATTGACTTGTATTTCAGTATGTTAGATGATGGAATATTAATTTGATCACTATTATTTCATCAGTTGACTCTTGTATTATCTTTTACTTGCTTTTGTACCTACACCTGTTATTGACTCTACTAGAGAGATAATAATTATGATGGTGAAACATGTTATTGCACGGTGTGGTGCATGACAGGTTTGACATTCTGGGTTTCACCTTGGACTACAGCCTTATGTGAACCCAGGGGCATCACATTGGAGCTGCTAGGTATGTAAATCTTTGACTCGTTTTATGACCATCACCATCTCGATTTTGAAATCCTCCTTATGCTTAGCCAAGGCTTCTTGAAGGAGCTGAGCCATCTGCTCAGTTGATACGAGTTACTATGCGAGCATCCTTTGGTCGCGGAATTACCAAATGGTGGGTTGAGAAGAAGAGAACCAAAACACAAGAACAATTCAGTATGGCGAAGGAAAATACCTTCTCTAGATTATGAAGAATTAATTATTAATCTCTCCCTCACAATCTCACTAGAATCGAGAACAACCTCCCAACCTCTCTAAACCATAATACAAAGATTAGAATCTCTCTTTTAATCTATCTCTTTAAGATGATCTAAGACTCCATAGAAACCCTAAAACAATTCTTTATATAGGTGTACAAACGTGGATGGCAATTTGGTAAATAACCAGACCAAACCCCAACAGGAATTCGTGTAAACAGAAACCCAAACGAACCAGGAAACTATCGATGAGTTGACTCATGACCTCATATGAGTCGACTCATAACTGATGAGTCGACTGGTCAGAGACTTTTGTAACATGGCTGCATTTCGTGAGTCGACTCATGACAAGTATGCGTCGACTCAACCTGATGAGTCGACTCATGTACATGTATGAGTCGACTCACAACCTAAAAACTGGATTCTTCGAATCTGCTGCTCTTCGTCTCATTCCACGATTCCTCCTGCATTCTACTATACTATTTTACACCCCTATTCTCATGCTATCATGAGAATCATCTATCCTCAAGCTCCCATGAGGATCACTAGTTTCCGAAAAGAAGATACACACGTATCATGGGTCTCCTCTTTAGAAACTTGAAGTCCCATTCAAGTTAGAACTTTTGCTGAGGAAACTCTCGAGCTCCTCCATCTTTTCTGCACCACCTGGCCTTGCTAGGAATCCGGTCTCGACGTCCGATCGGAAATAACTCATTCGTCTCGCGTTTCGTCATAGTCACCATTCGCCCCAAGTTGCAATCCTTTATCGATGGTTTTTCTGGAAGTCTAATGCACAGCGAGACAAACTTCTTGCTTGCATTCACTAGTCTCTTCGCTCGCGTCACCGTCCCCAAGCTTGTCTCCCTCGGAAGAGATGCCGAATGAAATATGAACCTTTCACCACCTTTGGTGATGGTGTACTTCTAAGCCCACCTCTCGTAGATCGCATATTTATCCCATAAGTATGGATTGCCCAGTATAATCTGACAAACATCTAATGGAACGACGTCGCTCGTGACCTCGTCAATATATGACTCGTAGAGCACAAATCTGATAGTGCATTGATAACTACACTCAGTTTCTCCTCCTTCTGAATCCACCCCATTGGATAGGGCTTCGGATGCTTGACCGTCTTCAGACCCAGCTTCTGAACCAATGCCTCGGATATCAAATTCATCTCGCTGCCCGAATCAACAATGGCATCAACCAAACTGGTCTTCACTTACAACTTAAGAACAAAGAGCTGCTCCCTCGGGTCTTCGTCCTTTTTCGTGGCCTGTTTCCCCGCCATAAGGTTGAGACTGTTATTGGGCTCTGTCATCCCAGGAACTTCCTTCGGACCCTATGCTATCACGTATGCCTTTTTCTCCTCCTTCCTCTTCAACCCTCTTGGCTTCAGATGAGGATACTTCTCCCAGCATCGATCAGCTTCGTGCCCTGTCTTCTCGCAGTGACTACAAATCAGCCCTCTTTTCCCTGGATCACCCTACTTTTTCTCCTCCTTAGATTGAGAACCACTAGACTCTCCTCCTGTCTGTTCGGAGTCTCCCTTAGCCTCGTTGCCCTTCTTTTGCTTGCCCTCAATGGCAATAGCCTTCACGCTCGCCTCTATAATAGTCTCGACCGTGAATAACTTCATCTCCTTCCGGATGTAGTTGCTCAATCCCGTCATATAGTTCATAAACACGGAATATTCCTCCGTTGTAATGTTGAGGACCATCGCCTGTTGCTGGAACTCCGTGGTGTATTGTTGAACAGTTTAATTGACCCTTTAGCGCAAGCCGTACCACTTGTACCAACGCTTTTCAAGGAATCCTACCGGGTAGAACTGCTTCCTTAGTAACTCCTTGAACTTGTTCCACGACACCGCCTTCTTCTCCTATTTGCAGTAAGATTTTTACCATGTCAACGCGTGCCTTGAAAGCTTCAAAGTTGCGAACACAATCTTCTCTTTTGACGAGTAGCCATAAAGAGTAAAATACATCTCCATTCGCTCGATCCAGTCATTAAGCCTCTCGACGTCAACACTCCCATCATAAATAGGAATCTCTACACTGAAATCAATCTTCAAATTCTGGTAAGGATTCTTACCCCCTTGATACGGTGCAGCCTTGACGGTCTCGTCCTCCTCGTCGGAGCCAGAAAGCTCGCTCTCTCCATCGGACTCGATAGGTTTCTTCTTAGACTTAGAGGAAGATTCTCCCTTTCCGTTCCCTCCCTGGATGAGACCGACGAGTTTTGTGAGTGTTGTCCCTATCGCCTCGATCTGCTTCTCCAATATATCAATCCTCACTGAATTGTCTCCTTCAGCCATCTTCTCCTTCCTTAAAATCTGGACTCCTTCCAATGAAATAAGGATCTCGCCAAGCTTCTTGTATTGGGATCGAGTAAGGACCATACACAGGATGCCCCCTCACCAGATCTGATGCTCTGATACCAACTTGATACGAGTTACCGTGCGAGCACCCTTTGGTCGCGGAATTACCAAATGGTAGGTTGAGAAGAAGAGAACCAAAACACAAGAATAATTCAGTATGACGAAAGAAAATACCTTCTCTAGATTATGAAGAATTAATTATTATAAATCTCTCCCTCACAATCTCATTAGAATCGAGAACAACCTCCCAATCCTCTCTAAACCCTAATACAAAGATTAGAATCTCTCTTTGAATCTATCTCTTTAAGATGATCTAAGACTCCATAGAAACCCTAAAACAATTCTTTATATATGTGTACAAATGTGGATGGCAATTTGGTAAATAACCAGACCAAACCTCAACAGGAATTCGTATAAATAGAAACCCAAACGAACCAGGAAACTGTCGATGAGGCGACTCATGACTGAGTTGAGTCGACTCATGACCTCATATGAGTCGACTCATAAGTGATGAGTCGACTGGTCAGAGACTTTTGCTAACAGGGCTGCATTTCGTGAGTCGACTCATGACAGGCATGTGTCGACTCAACCTGATGAGTCGACTCATGTACATGTATGAGTCGACTCACGAGCTAAAAACTGGATTCTTCGAATCTACTACTCGTCGTCTCGTTCCATGATTCCTCCTGCGTTCTACTGTACTGTTTTACACCCCTATTCTCATGCTATCATGAGAATCATCTATCCTCAAGCTCCCATAAGGATCACTAGTTTCCGAAGAGAAGATACACACGTATCATCAGTAGTGATCATGAATGATTCTCGAGTCAGTCCCGTACTAGATGTCATATTGTCAGAAGCGATTACAGAGTTTACATCTAATGCTTCATCATATGAGGAATGCCCTCTCTGAATTCTCTGATAATCCCTTGGTCTGATAGTTCTGGACCATAGTCGAGTTATGCACTGGTATACCTCCATGAAAGGTTCGGGACTAAAGTGCTGTGTAGACTTTCCCTTATCGAACTTGTTGATGGTGACTTTTGGAAATTTGCCACACTGACCGGCTAATCTTCTTTTACGAAAGCGCCTTGGTTTAGATTTGGATGCTTTAGTAGAGATCCTCTCGAATACTGAGGCCCTCCGTGGAGTAGTCTTGGGGTAGTTACATTCTGATAGTACTACCCTGATTAATCTCTCATAACTATTGTCAGAGTCCGTTTCTAGGGTATTTCTCTTTCAAGACTCGCCCCCAGTATGATAGTACAACTCGTCGGTGTTGCATCCAAAGAAACCTATGAGCTATTCACTTGTTCTTTCAAGTATAACGCTGTCATCTGTCGGACACGTCTTCTTCTGATTAGATGACGCCTTGTTGGTGCTCATAGGAGTCACTCATTTGGAATCACACCTTTGTGAGGGTGAAACCTTAACGGGCTTCTAGTTTTATGCACGCACTCCTAAGTGGGTGGTTACAGGAATAGTCTTGTTGGGAGGTCATGTACGACCCCCAGTCTGAAGAGTCGCTCGGGATTTATTTATTAGATACAAGCATTCTTTGATAGGAGTTTTACCTTGATCTTCATGTAGAGGACCTAGGCGATCCTTCAACGGAATTCTAAATTTGAAGATATCCATGATGCCGTAGGGCTTCACCGAAGGTACAGGAGCAGGGGGAGTTAGATATGAAATTGATGAAAGCTGGGACGTAGCCTTAGAAGTGGAACTAAGTGAGAGACACGATTAGGGTCTCTTGTCAAAAATAAGCGCCTTAACTGTCTTTGGTACATTTTTAGGCATTGTCTTGGGATTTGGCACCCAAACCTACTTAGATTTTAGTGGCTCTTTGTCCACCTCTTCATTTTGCACTTCTTGTGCCTTTCGCATAAGGACCCGGGCATGCGCAAGAAGTGCACGGTGCTTCTAGATGCATTCCTTGAGAGTAGAATGGGTTCGTTTGATACGAACCCATTTGTTAGTCGCGATTGGGAGGAGGATCCCGATGCTTGCTACGGTGATGGTTTAGCCACTTGGCGCCTTCTAAAATCTAGATCCGCTTGGTAGCAAAGTCTATCCACCTGTTCCAAAGACTTGGCAAATTATCGGGAAAGACGTTAGTGGCGCCTTCGACGGGCAGCTCCGTGACCTTTGAAGAGTTGTCAAGAGCGTCAGATCCAGCTTCTTTGGAGGCCGGAGAGGAGTCTTCAATAGTATTCGGCTGAAGATTATCACCCTGAGTTTTCAGATCTGAAGTCCAATTAACCTTCTTCAAAGAAGTAGCCCTCTTGCGCTGGCAGGGAGAGGAAGATCTGGAGGAGGAGGATGAGACATACTCCTCGAACTTCTATTGGTCGAACTCGTATTCGACCTCTTTTATTAGTGGACTCATTACAACTTCAGTCATTATAATGAACTCAACAAAAATGAAAACAAAAGATTAAAACTCTATTAAAACACATGCAATGGACGTTTGTCACCTGTTGCTTGCGTAGGATCTTGGCCTATACTGGGGTTTATCCATGGATCATCAACTGATCAGATCCAATATAGATTTCATTTCCTCGCAAAGGAGACAAGAAACTAAAGTAACTATCTCGGCAAAGCGAGATAATCACTCTTCTCAAAAATCACAGCTAGGTACGATATTAAGAAAATGGATGAACGGATGCAGATATCTCAAACTCTTCCTATTTATGCTGAATAGCTCACTATGATCTCTTTCTCCTCTCTAAAATTCATGTTCCTCACTCTTTAGTTTGACAGGGCTTCGCTGAGACTCGAGAATTCTGGATCTGTGCAAATGAAGGCCCTAGGGCTATATTTATAGGCTTCAAAAGCTCGGTTTTCAGATAAGAATGGCCGATTCCCTCTTATCTTTAGTTGTAACCACTTAACCACCTTCCAAGATAGCTTCAAATCAGTCAGAGAGGCTTTGGATCATGATATAACAGAATCGGAGTAGTTAACAGCAAAAGACAACAAAAATAGCATTTTTAAGGCCCGAGACAGTCTTTGTGTCTCAGCTGGCCGAGACACAGTTTGTGTCTCAGCTGGCCGAGACACAGTTCATGTCCGGTTTTCGACCAAGGTGCTGTTTTGCACGTCTTGACTGTTTTTGCTGTAATTTTCCCGTTCGATCTCGGAATGATACGATTCAAAGTGTGTTGGAAAGCCAAAGAAGAGATCTACAACATTCTACTGGTGAATCATACATGGATTAGATGTTACACGAGTAGCACTTCGCTTTTTGTGAGTGAGACGTAACTCCCAATCGGATCCTCTCTTTGTAATTCTGCTATTCTGTTGATTCGTAAGCTTCGTCAACTCGCTTCATACGCTTGTTGGCGTCAGATAATCCTTCTTGAATCGGATAATAACGTTCATCGTCTTCTCTCCATCTCGAACTGCGTGCGAGAACCCATAGGTAATTTTTGACGCCTACAAGAGGTTATGATTTCAAATATACGCGAATTTTTGGTTTTTTAATATTTTTAAAATTAAAGTTCCCAAATTCAATTGTGATTTTTTATTTTCCATTTTTAGATAGCTGTGAAAATTTATCTTCTATTTTATTAAATACTACTTAAATTATAATTTTTACCCAAACAATTTGGTTTCTAAATTTAAAAATTTAATTAGAAATTTTTATTTTTTGATAGTTGTGGAATTTTATTTTCATACAAATTGGGTCAAAGATAAAATTAATTTTAGTAAAAATTAAATTAAGTAAGGCCAAAATTTTAGAAAAATTTCAAATTAATCTTAATCAAATCCAAGTTACCAAATTTAATTATAATAAATTCATATTTTAAGCAGTTTAATGGAAAAATTTTAACTACCAAATTGTTAATAAGTTCTTCAAATTAAATTAAATTATTTTAATTTGTAATAATGTTAAAATTTAAATTTTTACCAAAATAATTTATTATCTAAATTTCCTAAATTTAATTTTTATTTTTATTTTTCATTTTAGATAGTTGCAAACTTTTATTTTCATGACGATTTAGATTAAAAATAAAAGTAATTTTAGAAAAAATAAAATTACATAATACATAAGTTATATATAAAATTAAAATTATCAAATTAATCTTACCAATTTCAAGTTTCCAAATTTATGTTTAATAAATTCATATATTAAGTAGATTAATCTGGAGAAAATCTTATTTTAATTAAGCTACCAAATTTAAATAAATAAGTCTCTGAGAAGAAAACATCAGAGCTGAATACAAATGTCTCGATATAGGAAATCAAATGAAATGACATTAAGGCACATCACGTTTACAAGACTAGAAATAATATCTCAAATGTTCATAAACACACCTACTGTGGAGTTCTGGCATAACCTACTAACAATAACTATAAATAACAACTAGAGCAACTTCATCAAGCTACGACTCTCCGTGCACCTGGCTCCTTACTTGAAAGTGGGGAAACAACGAGCGTCAAACGCTAGCGAGTAACATCTCAACCAACCCTAGGGGGAAGGGCTAGAAGGATAAGAAAAATAGCTGTACGTACATAATAGATAGTCAACCAACAACTGAGAAATAAAATGGAGGTTTTATATTTAGAAACTTACAACACGAGCATACGTATGTCTCCCGTAGCTCAAATTGTAAATAGCTAAATACTAAATCCAAAAGCTACAACATGGAGAAATAACTCCATCTCCAACCATAATTTCAATGACCTGTCATATGTTAAATACATGCCCAACTCATGGTCTGCAATAAGTAAATGTCCAATACATGATCTGTAATAGCTTAAAGTCCAACACAAGGACTGTAGTGGATTATAGTCCAACACGAGGACTTTGATAGTTTTAGTTCAATATGAGGACTTTAATAGATTATAGTCCAACACGAGGACTTTAATAGATTATAGTCCAACACGAGGACTTTGATAGCTTATAGTCCAACACGAGGACTTCAGTAGATTATAGTCCAACACGAGGGCTTTGATAGCTTATAGTCCAACACGAGGAATATAACATGCAAATAATGTCAGAGACAATATATATATTGTTCACCCTCATGCCCCAGTGAATAAAACTAAGACTCATGTCTGTAGTCAACTCATGTACACCAATCTCAGTGTATAACAAACACATATAACCCTGGTATCTTGCCAGCCACACAAACCTATGCACGACATGACAATGGAGAAAAATCCCCAGCGGTCGATCGTCGTGCCCACCACAGTCGACCGCACAGATAGTAAAAAGTTTTAGCTCTTCTATGCTCCTAGCGGTCGACCGCCGTGCCCAGCACGGTCGACTGTGATCAAAATAATAAGCCTACTGCTTCGTGTGCACGCTACGCGGTTGACCGCCGCATCCACCATGGTCGACCGCATAGAGGTAGAAACCTTTTTCAGGTTTCTGTTCTACATGCACTAAATCTCAAACTTTGTGTGTGACATGATTATATACTAACAATCCTAAATATGTGATTTAGCATATCAAAACATGTGAAGAACAATTTAGCATATCAAAACATGTGAAGAACAATCTAATCACTATAGACAAATCAAAATTATATTTAAACACACATAAACATGTCGAAACCTTCGAAGACAAATATTTTTCTTTCAAAACTCTTTTTTAAAATATTTTCAGATCTAGATCTGTATTAAGAAATTCGTGGGTGATCATATTAACTAAGGACTTGTTCTCTTTGCAATATACAATAATAAGATCTGTTCTCTTTGCAATATACAATAATAAGATCTATCTTTATACATAAAATAGCATGTTAGGCTCATAAATCACATGAAAAACTTTATTAAAAATATTTAAAATATGGGTGTAGGATTGGGCGAGATGAATCTCACCTGAGGGGTGATGAAAAACTCTAAACAATGTTGTAACAAATCCTCCTTTGTTGCAAGCCGCCGGATCTCGCTCAAACTCCCCAAAATCCGCCAACAAACGCCAAAGAAAGGGGTTAGGGTTTGCAAGAGGGGAGAAGGAGGCTGTTAGGGTTTGGGCTGATGAAGAAGAGGGTCTCCCGAATATAATAATATATATTTGAACTCAAAAACCAGACCTAAAATTGTATGGCTGATGCGCAGTCGACCGCCACGGTCGACCGGACAGGAAAAATCCTGTTTGTGCATGTTTGTTTGTGTGCTGGCCTTACACTTGTTCTCTCTCACATAAATAAACTTGTTTGATCCCTAAACACTTGCTATCACATTCATCTATGATATAAGCATATATTTCACAATAAAAACTCATTCATTGTATTTATTGGGTTTTACAAATTCTTAATTTTTTTTGTAATTATTTAGTTTTGAAATTTCAAATTTTAATTTGAATTTTGTATTTTTTATATAGTTGTGAAAATTCATTTTTCTACCAAATTACCATATATGTTACCACATATAAATATAATTGATTCATAATTTAAGTAAATTAATGGAAAAATATTTAACTTTAATTAAATTGCTAAATTTAGATCGTATTCACATTTTTTAGCTTATTGTAGATAATAGAATTTTTTAAATAAATAAATTTATTCATTATTTAAAAATGGTGATTATGAGATTAATGAATAACTAAATTAATTTAAATTTTCAATTTTTATTTTTAAATGCATCTAAAAATTAATTTTTATTCGTTGTTTTTTTTGAAATTATTTAGTTCTGGAATTTTAAATTCCAATTTGAATTTTGTATTTGTTTAAGATAGTTATGAAACTTTATCTATATACCAAATTTAATACTAAATTATAAGTATAGGTTACTGAAATTATATGTATTGTAATATGAAAAATATCATGATTTTCAAAATTTTTAAAATTTCTTGAATTCCAAATGAAAGGTATTCTGAATAACCAATGTAGTTACTTAAATTTACTTATTTAATATATAATTATAAACCTAAAATTATATTATTATTTATTTAATTATTTAATAAAATATTTCTATTACATCAATGTTTTTTCAATCTTTTGTAGAATTTATATATATGATCATTTGTTATTTGGCAACATGATTAATATACATAAAGATTAAAATTTTTAGTTTTTCATTATTTTTCTTTAAAGCATAATATTTTTTACAATGAAATATAATATTAAAAATTAACTATTATCTAGTAAAACAATATAATTGACATTTTAAAATAATTAGCTAATTAATATATCAATATTTAAAATTAACTATGTATTTAATGTTTATTATCTTCATAACGATTTGCTTATTTAATATATTATTGTGAAAATGAAATTTTATTATCTTGTTATTTATTTACTAAATTATTTAATATTATTTAAATTACAATTTAAAGGATTTAAAATTATCTATTTTTAGAGATTTATTATATCGGTATTTGTTTAGTTATTTAAAATATCATGACAATATTGAAGTTAACTATTTAGTTACTAATTTATTATATTATTACTTATTGAATTATTTAATATATTAATATTAAACTAAATTTAATAGCTTTAATTTTAACTACTTATTTACTAGTTTGTTATAGTAATATTTATTTAATTATTTTAACTAATTGTAGAAAACTATATGTGGTTAGATTTTATAGAAATTAATTATATATTGGATAATTACACGTAAATTAATTTAGGAAAATTATTTTACATTTTCTAATTGTAAAAATTAGTACGTAAACCATATTTTCATTATTTGTTTTATATTAAATGAGAATTATATTAAATGAAAATTATCTTGATTAAAAACTATATTAACCAAAAATTTAAAAATTGTGTATAGATAATTTTGAAGGTAGTTAGGAAGATTAGATAACATTTTTAACATATAATAAATTGATTAAATATTTTCATTTACTATAATTTTAGATAATATCTTCATATAAATTAAGCTAAGTTTGGGTCGGTATTATAAATTATTTATTATTCATTTCATCAATTGCTAGTGTAGAAAATAGCTAGATCCATTATTGATATGAAATTTTAATAATTTGAGTGAGTGACATATTAATTTTTGCAAATTATTAATGATTAATGAGATTTATGAAATTATATTTTGATTTTATTAATTATTGTCACTAATTTAATTAATTCATAGTGTCATTTTATTTAAATTAATATTCTTATTAAATTAGTTTGTGGATATTTTATGAGGATTTCAGGACAAAATAATAAATTGTAGTATACATGTCATTAAATGAGCTTTGGGCAGATGAAAATGATGGCATTTTAAAAGGAAAAATCACTCGAACATGGAAAGGATAAAACTTAAACAACATGAATTTTATTTGGAATTAACTTTATTCTCCTTGATAATAATGTCCATATTAAATTTTATACATATTGATAATTATAAGTTTAAAAAATACAAATTTACTTTAATTATGATGTATTTTATTTACTTTTTAACAGAACACTCATGTACGTGGTGTTTGCCATAAGAATGATATATTATATCCAATAAAATTAATACAACAAGAAAAATTTTACATTTTCTCAAATGTAAAGATTTTAATTGTAAATTAGATATACAAACAAATAAGCACTCTAGTATCTATTCATTTGTGTAATCATACAAACATCAAATTTTTAGAGGGGAATGACGATGATATAAATAATAGAAATTTGAGTTTCTTTCTTATAGAGAGATTGAATCAAGAATCGATTCAAAAGAATTTCTTATAGGTATGTATTATTTTTATATTCCTCATAGATTATCATGTATGTCAAAGTATACTAAATTTTAATTATTTTCTTTTCTGTGTGTGTAAAACCCCGTATTTTGTTAGAAGTATATGTGAACTATTAGTGATAAATAGTTTTATTTGTGGTAAATGACTTGAGGTCATGGATATACTTGGTAACAAGTTTCTAGACATGTATAAGTGTGATTTCATAGAGTTCATGCATTAGTTTTGGCTGAATGAGAAAATATGCACGAATCTGAAAATAAAGGTCTGCTCAGTCGACTTATGAGGGCTCATGAGTTGACTAATGAGTCGACTGATATGTCGACCAATGATTCGACTGACGGGCTGAATTCAAGTTTTTCTTTTTTTTTTGCGGGTTTGGGTTGGTTTGTTTTGGGTTTGACCGTTTACATAAAAACTCTTCTACCCGAAACCAGCCCTAAAACTCTCAAACCCCAAAGAAAACCCTAGCCTCCCTCTCCTCTCAAACCCTAGATTCAATCTTGGTGATTTTGGAGGAGTTTCGGAGGAGTTTTCAGCGGGATTTCGTGGTGCTGTCAAAGGGGAATCATCCTCTCATCGAATTCAGCAGTTTGCAGCACATCAGAGGCGAGTAACATCTCGCCCAATCCTACATCCACTATTTGTATAATTTTTCTTGAGCCTTTCTTCGGATTTTTGAGCCTAAAACGTATTTTTGTGTATAAAAATAGATGTTTTACATTCTAAGCTGCAATATCTATATTTTTCAGTTAGTAAAAAGCTCACCAACATTTTTGTAATATAGATCAAATCTAGAATTAGTTTTAAATATGGGTTTCATGTGATTTAATGTTTTCAACACGTTTTTAAACATGAAAAGATATGTTTAGGGTTTTAATGCAAAATAATACATGCAAATCTTTCTTTTCTGTTGATATACATGTGTTAGAACTGAATATATATTCCTGGACATGATTAAAGAGGACTTTAGTTCATGTTTTGCTGATAATCATCGAAAGCAGAAAACTGGAGATATTCTGCTCAGTCGACCAATAAGTCGACTCATGAGTCGACTTATGAGTCGACTGATAAGTCGACCAATGAGTCGACTGATGGGGGAAAACTTTAGTTTTGTGTTTTGTTTGGTCGACTTATAAGTCCACGGATGAGTCGACCAATGAGTCGACTAATGAGGAGTTTTCCTTCTTTTGTATTTCTTCAGTTTTGAATCTGTTTGAGTTATTTTAGTTTAACTAAAATTGTTTATGTTTGTTATTATTGTTGCGTGCTTAAATATGGACGAGGAGTCGCCTCGATTATCTGACACTAGTTTACAATGTTAGTGATTTATCTGTACATGTGAGTTGACTTTTGACACAAGTACAGATCCGCACACCGAGGCACGTGTGACATGAGTCTATGTGTATCTTTTTTGTATATATGTATCATTGACACTTACACTTTGCATAATTTATATTTAGTCCTCGTGTTGGACATTCATTTCATTCAGTCCTCATGTTGGACCTCCATTTTACTCAGTCCTCGTGTTGGACATGTATCACCTTTTAGTCCTCGTGTTGGACATTCATTCCACTCAGTCCTCATGTTGGACCTCCATTTTACTTAGTCCTCGTGTTGGACATGTATTACCTTTTAGTCCTCGTGTTGGACTTTCATTCCATTCAGTCCTTTTGTTAGACCTCCATTTTACTCAGTCCTCGTGTTGGACATGTATTACCTTTCAGTTCTCGTGTTGGACATTCATTTTATTCGGTCCCTGTGTTGGACATTGGTTATATTTAGTCCATGCATTGGACATTGGTTATATTCAGTCTATGCGTTGGACACACGTTTACTTCATGCAGTCCTTGTGTTGGACATGTTATCTATATAGTCTATGTGTTGGACATTTAATCGTTTTCGGACATGACACTCATGTGAGTCCGACATGACATTATGTTTGGAAGTAGAGATGAGTTTTGTATTCTTTTAATTTATTTGTTCTTGTTTTAGATTTTAGGTTTGGTATTTAGGGATTTACTATTTGGGATACAAGGTATATACATGAGGGTTTCCTTGTTTGGATTATTTCGCTCGACGTACCTATGCCCGTGTAGTAATTTCTTAAATACTAAAACCCTCTTACCATTAGGGATTTACAATTTGAGCTACAAGGTATATACATGAGGGTTTCCTTGTTTGGATTATTTCGCTCGACGTACTTATGCTCGTATTGTAAATTTCTAAATAGGATCAGTGATTTGATATATATGTATTAACTGTATTTTCTGTATACAACGAGCCCTATCCCATGGGGCTGGTTGTACGTGATGTTGCTCGCTATAGTGCTTTGACGCTCGTTGTTCCTCCCCCTTCCAGGTAACGACCCAGGAGCCCGGAGAGTCGCAGGTTGATGGTGAGGCACTTCAGCTTCAGCTATTCTATTATAGTTATATTTTTCTTTTGTGCTCCACTGTAGGCTTTGTTTAGATATTTTGAGAGTTTATTTCTAGAAGTTGTAAAGGCTGTGTGCCTTATTTCCTTTTTTCAGACTTTATGCATTTGAGACTTGTTGAGAACTCCAGTATATTCATTAAAAACATTGACTTATATTTCAGTATGGTAAATGATGGAATATTAATTTGATCTCTATTATTTCATTAGTTGACTCTTGTATTATCTTTTACTTGCTTTTGTACCTACACCTGTTATTTGACTCTACTAGAGAGATAGTAATTGTGATAGTGAAATATGTTATTGCATGGTGTGGTGTATGGCAGGTTTAACATTCTTGGTTTTACCTTGGACTGTAGCCTTGTGTGAACCTAGGGGCGTCACTGTGTGTGTGTGTGTGTGTGATGGGAATAGTTGATAATATTTATGTGATTGATAGCATGGACAGAAATGGAAAAAAAAGTTTGCTTAGAAGCTTTACAATGTATGATAATGAGTAAGTTACAATTTTATTATTGTTTATATAAAAAATACAAAAATATATTTTATAACATAAATTATATATATATATATATATATATATATAT
>BQKN01066267.1:729202-749010 GCA_022839385.1 Asparagus kiusianus
ATATATACAGTTGTAGTTCTTAACACTATATATATGTATATGTGTATATATGTTTATGTGTCTCTGTGTGTGTGTGTGAAACAGAATACAATGTCAAGAGTTGTCTTATTATTTCACAATATACTTAGTCCATTATTTAAATTACTAAAATGTTTTATACAAAATTTAAATTAAACTTAAATTATAATACAACTACTATATAAATACATTACATAGACCTTCAAAGGTTAATAATATAATTTATTTACCATGCACTTTATTATTTTGTTTATTTTTTTATAATTCACTTGAGCATATATTGTTTATCTATACTATTTCTAGGAGAAACATTTCTTTTGTAATAATCAAATCATGGGAATTATGGAGATGCCTAGTTGGTGATATCCTTCTCATGTTGATTGTAATAATTAGCTGAGAAAGATCAATGGGGTGCTTTGTTATAGTCATCACAAAAAGAAAATCAAATATGTAGAGAAGAAAGGTAAACATAATATTATAAATTTTATAAATACCAATAATTTACAATTTAAAAAATTAAATTGAATAAACAATATATGACGTGAATATGTTATTTAACTCTAGGTTCAAACTTAGTTTACAATTGACGGATGGAACTCAGTTTAACTTGAGTAAACAACATATGTTGGGTTTTGGGTCGGATTTATTGGTTCATATATATATTTTTTCACCCAAAAACCTACCTCTTTCACCAGTCTAAACCCTAATTGCCCCCTCCTTCTCTCTCAAACCCTAAACCTCTTCCTTTGGGCAATTTTTGGAGGATTTTGGAGGGCTAACAGCGAGACCCAGTGGTGTTCAGCGAAGGAGGATCTTTTCCGCGCGTTTTTGGGAGTTCATCAGCACCCCTCAGGTGAGTTTCATCTCGTCAACTCTACACCCAAGTTTTAAACGATTTTATTGAGTTTTTACATGGTTTTATTAAGCTAAAAAATGCTATTTTGTGTAGATAGATAAATCTACGTTGTATATGATGTAAAGACCAAAGTTTTGGCTTATGAAAATCCACCAAATGAAATTCTTAATGCAGATCTAAATCCGAAGATGTTTTTCTAACAAGAGTTTTAAATGAAATAACCCCGTTCTTATATGATTCGACATGTTTATATGTATTCATGAATGATTTGATTTATCTAAAATGTTTAGATCTGTTTTCATGTGTTTTAGAAATGCTAAAACGTTCATATAGCGTTTCCAGTATGTAAGATTATCATTTATGAATTTTTGTATCATAGACCGTAGAACAGAAAACCTGTAGGAGGCTTTCTGTGCTTGCATAGTCGACCGTAGATATGCAGCGGTCGACCGCTGGGCATGCAGATGAGCAATAACTTTCTGCTCACTGTGCGGTCGACCGTAGGTATTTGGCGGTCGACCGTGAGACCTATTGTGCATGTGCACGTCGTTTACGTGTAGTTGTTTAGCTGGCAAAACTCCTAGGTTATATGGGTTTGTTGTACACTGAGATTTGTGTACATGAGTTGACTTTTTGATATGAGTCTTAGATTTATTCGCTAGGATATGAGAGTGAATAGTATATATGCTTTTACTTGTATCTGTTCATTGTACGACACTAATCGTATGCTGTCCATGCGTTGGAAACTTGTCTATTGCGGCCCATGTGTTGGACCTTAATCATGTAGTCCATGTGTTGGACATTTACCCATTTCAGTCCATGTATTAGACCTTCGTCATATATAGTCCATGTATTGGGCTTTTACCTTTTACAGTCCATGTGTTGGGCATTTATCATATGCAATCTATGTGTTGGATATTTATTTGATTTGTTTTATTTAACATATAGTAGATGAAATCCATGTGTTGGACAAGTATCTGGTGTTAGTCAGGATATTTTGATAGTATGGTTGGAGATGGAGTTAATGCTCCATCGTGTAGCTCAGATTTGGTATTCAAATATTTATAATTTGAGCTATGGGGGACGTACCTATGCTCGTGTTATAAATTTCTAAATATCAAACTCCCACTTTATTTTACAGTCGATAATTGATTATCTATTATATATCTATAGCTATTTTCTTATCCTTCTAACCCTTCCCCCTGGGGTTGGTTGAGATGTTACTCGCTAGCGCTTTGACGCTCGTTGTTTCCCCCCTTTCAGGTAGCGAGTCAGGCGCACGGAGAGTCGCAGGTTGATGAGATGTCTTCATAGATTCTATCTAGATATTTATTAAATTTACAATTTATGATAGAACTCCACAGTAGATGTATTTATGAATATTTGAGATATTATTTCTAGATTTGTAAGGCGATGTGCCTTTATGTCATTTCATTTGACTTCCTATTATGAGACAGTTGTATCAGTTTAGTTGTTTGTTTCTCAAAGATTTATCCATTTATATCAGTGATGATGATTTTCTTTAGAGTATTTGTTGTTTAGTATTTCTTCCGTATATTCTCTCTTGCTTGTTTTGTACCTATACCCGTTGTTGATTCCACTAGATAGATAGTGACTGTGATAGTGAAACATGTCGTAGCATGGTATTTGGTGCTTGGCAGGTTTGACATTCTTGGTTTTACCATGGACTACAGCCTTGTTCAAACCAGGGGTGTCACAGGCGTTGACCTAAGGCTACGCGTTGACCGGTGTAAACATAGTTTATACTCATACATTAACTGAAGTCTACACAGTTTAGGCTCTTAAGACGTTAGAGCGGGGAGGATCAGTTTATACTCGTATATTCCTGGGAGTTTTAGGAATTAGTTTAACGTCGTATACCTATCAGAGGTTCAAGGAGATACAATTTATACTCGTGTACTCATCGGAGTGTGGGAAGAACGAGCTGAGAATGCATCAGACGCTCGCCAGGTTGAGCTCTTTGTATGAGATTTGATTGTAGGACTAGCCATTGGTGCTGATTTAACTACTATCTCTAAAGTTGCCGAACATCTGAAGTTATTATCCTCATAGCTTCGGCTGGAGTTGAGGTTAGCTCAGCTGTTTAAGTCATGAGACCAACTGGTGAAGCTGACGCATTAGTGACTTTTGTCTCTTATTATGATTACCCATTCCATTTAGAATAGATAAGCATAATACTCATAGAATTTTTGGTAAACCTTCAGCCATCAACGGGTTTGAAGTACCTTTATCGACTGCCGTTTGAATCAGGCTAGCATACAGATTGTTTAAGTCTGTTTCGTATGTAACGTTGCGCTAAGAGAATAAACTCTCTTAGACTTGGTGCTATGATATTAAATACATAGACTTTGTTAATTTTATAAAAATAGACTAACCGGTAACGCGTGTTAGGCGCAGACTTGTCTCTAATAAGGGATCAAGATAAAGACACACATGCGTAAAAGGCATGGATTCAGAGATCATTAATTTAATAATAATCACTGGCCACGATATTGAATTCGTAGGCTTTGTTATTTTCACGGGAATGTGCAACCCGACAACGCGTGTTAGTCATAGACTTATCACTATTTAGAGATCGAGATAAAGTCCTCCAAAATGAATTCTGGTGTCCTTTTCACGGTGAAAGACTAACCGGTAACACATGTTAGGCGTAGGCTTATTTCTACTTAGGATTCAAGATAAAATTCCCCGTGCATGTAAGGCACAGATTTTGGCGTTATTAATAATAGTCTGCCACAATGTCAAATACGTGAGCTTTTGTCCTTTTTATGACAAAAGACTAACCGGCAACGCGTGTTAGGCGTAGACTTATCTCTATACAGGAATCAAGATAAAGTTCCCCATGCATGAATGCATAGATTTTGGTACTGAAGAGCTGTGTCTCTTGGGGTAAAGACGAACCCTGTGCTGGAGAGGAAGAATTTTATATATTCTATCTCCAGATGCAAAAGAAACTCAAAGTGGGATTTCCACTTCGAGAGTCTAAAGGATGAAACTAAGAGTGGGATCTCTACTCCGAGAATCGAAAAGATTTAGATAACCCTAACTGTTTAAAGGTTTAGTTATCCAATCTAAAAATGGATTTCTCGTTTATTGAGATGAAATTCCAACTTTAGCCTTAACTGTTTAAAGGTTTGGCCCAAGGGGAGATTGAGACGATCCTAACTGTTTAAAGGTTTGATCGCTCGATGTGGGTAGAAACCTCTCATTTATCGAAAGGGGGTTCCGATTTTGGTCCTAAGTATTTAAAGGTTTGACCAAGATTGATTTTGAGACGACCCTAACTATTTAAAGGTTTGATCGTTCAATTTGTGGACCTCTCGTTCATGGAAGGAATCGAGAGGGAATTATGGCTTTGGCCCTAACTGTTTAAAGGTTTGACCGAAGGGAGTTTGAGACGATCCTAACTATTTAAATGTTTGATCATTCAATTTGTGGATCTCTTGTTCATGGAAGGAATCAAGAGGGGATTTTGGCTTGGGACCTAACTGTTTAAAGGTTTGACCAAATGGGGGTTTGAGACGACCCTAACTATTTAAAGGTTTGATCGTTCAATTTGAAAGTGGACCTCTCGTTCATGGAAGGAATCGAGAGGGGATTTTGGCTTTGGCCCTAACTGTTTAAAGGTATGACCAATTAGATTGGAGGAATGACCCTAACTGTTTAAAGGTTTGACCGCTAGATTTTGAAGTAGACCTCTCGTTTATGGAAGGAATTGAGAGGGGATTTTGGTTATAGTCCTAACTGTTTAAATATTTGACCAAGATGGGAGTGAGGTGGTATAAATAACAGTAGGGTTGTCGATTTGCACAAATCATTATGTTAATATAGTGGGAGTTTGTGGTGTCAAGTTGCAAGGACTTTAACACAAGGGGGTTTGAAACTTTTAGCACTGTGTCCGGACTCTAACAATGGAAGTTTTGAGTGCACAAACATAGCGGGAGTTTGAGTGGATCAAACCAGAAATAATTTTTACTATACCCACTATCAATTGATTTGATCAGTGAGGGATTAAGAACTCCACAATTAGAGCATGGGGGTTTCGTGAGGGAAGATTGACCGGATGAAGTCATTGAATCTCATCTCGAACAAAGAGTGCTTGAGAAGTCACAGTGGGAGGGTTTTAATTATCTCAAAAATGATTAAATAGCTAGAGTGGGAGGTTCTTAATCATTCTTTATCATGATTAAGAATTTATTAGTTTTAGGTTATCATGATTAATAATTTAGCCTCGTGTACCAATTGTAGGTTTGGGAAACAGTTTATACTTGTATACCTTGTTGGAGTGCATAGAGAAGCAATTATACTCATATCTCTTAAGAGTGGATAGAGAAGTAGTTTATACTCATATACTCATCGCAGTCTATGGAGAAGCAGTTTATACTCATATACTCATTGGAGTCGATGGAGAAGCAATTTATACTCATATATTCATTGGAGTTAAAAGGAGGAGCAATTTATACGCATATATTCCTTGAAGTTTGCAAGTGCAGTTTAACTTCATATACCTGTCGGAGGTTAGATCGTCTTTATTTGGCTTGTTTTGCCATTATGACACCGGAGTAAATTAAGGCTTGGATTTTGTTTTTGAGATCGAAGTAAGCCTTGGTGGGATGAAGAACCCTCCTGTAGTATATACAGTATTTTAGATCCGTAATCTTCTTAGCTCCATCCTGATCTTTAATAGGTGGTAGCTCGATTTTGTTGTTGGCGAGGAGGTACTTCAATATGGTTGAAACTTCATCATCTTTGAAAGAATACTCCTTCTGGAACCTTGGATCAGAGTCCTTCGCTGTTTCTAAGCTTGTTGTTGTGATGTTTGATTGACATCAACAGCAATAACAGGTGCTGGCTGGCTTTTCTCGGCCTTCTTTCTTCTGAGGAAGCGCTCGACTTGTTCTCCACATAGTTTTAATTCCTTTCAGGTGGTTGAGGGGACAATCCCCATGACTTCGAGGATATCAAGGGAAAGATTGTGATGGTAGGTCTGGAGTATGAACTCCTCTGTAATCGGATCTTGGTAATTCATTACCTTAATTCGGAAACATTTAACAATGGTGTCAACTAACTCTCTGTTCTTCTGCTTCTCGTCCAGAAGATCTCCAATTAACACTTCAGTGTCATAATCAAAGAACTTGTTGAGGAATGAGCTTTTCATATCGTCCCAGCAGTTAATGCTTCCTGGCTTGAGACGTTGATACCAATCGAAGGAGTCCCCGCGAAGGGTGCCTATGACTGATCGAATCATTAGTGGTTCATTCCCGAAGATCACTCCCAGATGAGACTTGAAATACATCAAGTGTTGAGTGAGAGAACCTCTCCTGTCGAATGGCGTGAAGTTAATTAGGGTGAACTTTGCCAGGTAAGGGATTTAATCCCACTCTCTTGGATACGGGCACAGAATGCTCATTTTTCTCACTTCTTGAGCGGACATTAAGGCATTGATCCTATTCTCTAGCTCTTTCATCATCTCGTCATCGTCTACATCTTCCTTTGAAGGGTGTTGAGGAGAATGAGTTTGACCACCCCAATGTTGTCATTGTCGATGGGACCATCTTAGCGTCTTTGTTGCCGAGAGGGGTATCTATATTGATATTCTCTTCCACTTTCAAATTGCTGTCTACCTGATTAGCAGTGTAGCGATGACTGTATTCACTACGTTGGTTTGTTAACTCTTTGAGTTGTTGGGCATGTAAATCCTTGACCCGTTGCACGGCCATCTCCATTTCAATTTTAAAATCTTATTTTTGTTTGGCCAAGGCTTCTTGAAGAACTTGAGCCACTTGTTTGGTAGTAATCATGAATACCTCTCAAGCTCGTCCCATGCTAGACATTGTATCATTAGAGGCGATTGCAGAGCAAGTATTTGAAAGTTCATCTTCTGAAGACAGTCCTTATTACATCTTTGGATAATTCCTATGTCTGATGGCTTCTAACTGGAGCTGAGACACTCGTCGGGCTATTCTTGAATTGACTTTTATTCCCGAAAAAAGTCAGGATTAACGTTATTTGAATTGAACACAGACTTTCCTTTATTGACCATGTTGATGGTGACTTCTGTAAGTTCGGCACCTTGGCCGGCTAATCTTCTTTTACGGAAGCGCCTTAGTTTTAGGTTTGGACGCTTTAGTAGAGATCCTTTCAAATACCGAGACCATCTGTGGAGTGGCCTTGGGGTATCTACATTCTGATAATACTACCTTGATAAGCCTCTTACAAGAATAGTGAGAGACCGATTCTAGGATACTTCTCTTTTGAGATTTGTTCGTACCCCCAGCTCGATAGTACAACTCATCGGCATTAGGGCCGAAGGAACCTATTGGCTGTTTATCTGGTATAACATTGTCTTCTACCAGCCATGTTTTTTTCTGAATAAACAACACCTTGTTGGCGTTCGTAGGAGTCACATGTTTGGAATCATACCTTTGTGAGGGTGAAACCCTAACAGGCTCCTGGTTTTTCACACGTACTCCCAAGCGGGTGGTTACAGGAATCAGTTTGTTGGAAGGTCACGTACGACCCCCAGTCTGGGTATTTGCTCGGGAATCATTCAGCGGACCCAAGTGTTCCTTAACAGAAGCTTTGCCTCGATCTTTAGGTAGAGGACCAAGGCTATCCTTCAGCGGAATTCTAAACTTGGAGAGACCCATGCTGCCTTAGGGCTTCACCTGAGGTGCGGGAGCAGAAGGAGCGGAATCTAACTTTGACAAAGGCTGGAAAGCAACCTTGGAGCTAGAATTGAGTAAGGGACACAACTGGTGTCTCTTGTCAGGTAGAGGCACTTTAGCTATTCTCGGTGCAGTTGTAGGCGTTGTTTTAGCCTTCGGCACATTAACCTGCTTAGATCTTGGTGGCTTCTTTGACCACCTCTTCTTTTTGCAACTCTTGTTCCTTTTGCACAAGGATCTGAGCATGCGCAAGAAGTGTGTGGTGCTTCTGGATACACTTCTCAAGAGTAGAACGAGTTCGTTTGATATGAACCCATTTGTTAGTCGGTGGTTGGAGGAGGATCCTGATGCTTGTTGTGGCATCGGCTTAGCCACTTAGCACTTTCTGAAATATAGATTTGCTTGGTAGCGGAATTCGCCCACCTACTCTAAAGCCTTGGTGACTTGTCAGGCAAGACATTGGCGGCGTCTCTGACAAGCCCTCTTCGTTAGCATTGGTTCTCTTTCAGCGGGCAGCTCCTTGACTTTTGAGGAGTTGCAGCGTGCACCAGATCTGGTTTCTTTGGATGCTAGAGAGGAGTCTTTAACAACATTCGGGCAAAGATTATCACCCTAAGTTTTTAGATCTGAAGGCTAATTAACCTTCTTCACGGATGTAATCTTCTTGCACTTGCAGGGAGGGGAAGATCTAGAGGAGGAGGAGGAGACGTACTCCTCAAACTTTTGCTGGTCGAACTCGTATTTGATCTCTTCATCCACTATGGTCGCTAATGTGTTCGGGTCGAAAATCGTTTTCTTCATTGCGGGACTCACCATAATTTTAGTCGTTACAATGATTCAAAAGGAAGAAATTTTTATAAGCCTATTTACACACTACAAAATAAAAAGATTACAAATTTTTTAAAAACACACACAGATCGTTTATCGGCCTTCTATTTGCGTGGGATCTTGATCGGTGCCGGGGTTTATCTGTGGACCATCGACTGATCAGATCCGAATAACGATTTTGTTGCCTTGCAAATAAGACAAGAAATTGAAGTGACTATCTCGGCAATAGTAAGCTAATCACTCTTCTCGAGAATCGCAGTAAGGTACGATCTTAAGGAAAACAGATGAATGGGATGCAGATCTCTTGAACTCTTCTCCTCCTTGTGTTGAAGAACTCGCCAAGATCCCATCCTCCTCTCTAAAATTCACGCTCCTCACTCTTCAATTTGACAGGGCTTCACCGAGGCTCGAGAATTCTGGATCCATGTAAATAAAGGCCCTAGGCCATATTTATAGGCTTTAAAAGATTTTTTTTCGGATAAGAACGATTAATTTGATCTCATCTTCAATTGTAACTAATTAGCCACGTTCCAAGATAACTTCTGATCAATTGGGGAGGCTTTGGATTAGAATATACTCAAATATGGGTGGTTAATAGGCAAAATCAGCATTTTTAGGTGCGAGACAGACTTTGTGTTCGGCCTTGGCCGAGACACGTTTTGTGTCTCGGCTTTGGCCGAGACACATCATGTGTCCTGATTGCACTCCTCGACTTATTTTTCACATAATTCCTCTGTCTGATCTCAGAATAACGTGATTCAAAGTGCGTTGGAAAGCTGGAGAGGAGATCTACAATCTCTAATAAGTGAATCATGTATGGAGTGGACGAGACATGAGTGGCACTTCATCTTTTGTGAGTGAACCGTAACTCCCGATCGGATCATCTTTTCGTTATTTTGCTGTTTCGTTGATTCGTACGCTTTGTCAACTTTCTTCATGCACTCATTGACATCAAATAATCCCCTTTGACTCAGATAATGATGCTCATCATCTTTTGTCTCAAGCTACATGCGAGAACTTATAGATAATTTTTGACGCTTTGGTTGGGCTGACGTCTGCTATTGTAAGGAAGGGTACGATTATTTCTCGACGCAACTGCTAGCCAAGTTGAAGTGTGTACCTAACCATTTTTACTATCCTCTAAGGGTTGCTAACTATTTGGACACAATCTTGAGGTAGAGAAACATGGTGGGGGACTAGATCTTGGTAGAAGTGGTGCCAGGGATGAATCAGACGACGAGGCCGATGAGGGCTCTGCCGAGGAATCCAGGGAGGAAAATGAAGGCTCGGTTAAGGAACTAGCGAGGATTTGGCTAAAGATAGTTGGGCGAGTTCGTCAAGGAAGAAAGAGAGTGAGGGGGATGAGTCAGAGTTCAAGTCGACTCCTCCACCATCTACAGTTAATATTTCTTTGCCTCTAACTCCAGGTGGGTGTGCTGATACACCCTAGTTTTCCAATTTAGCATCCTAGGATTCTTGTATCTTCATATAGTATTGTGCTTGTAAATCATGTTGTAGACATTTTGAAAGATATGAATAAAAATATTTTTTTTCTCTTATGTTCTTTATGTTGGAATTATGCTTTGAGTTCCAGGATTAAGATGACTTGATTTTGAGTCAAACTGTCGGGTTAATTTTCCTTTGCCTGGATTGTGCTTAACAATCTCATGGGCTAGTAGTATATGCCTTGGGCCTATGAAAAGGATTCCAAGGTCTAGTGATTATATTTTAATATTAAGTATTCTGGATTGGAATCGACCAAATCGTTGGATTCTAAGCATACATAGGCTAGGAAGAGCTTGTTTGAACAGGCTTAGCAAACGGTGTCGAACGCTAATGATGGCTTAACTCGACAAAGGTAATTGTCCTAGTGCTCGAGTCACCCTTATTGAGGGCTGACTAACATCGTGTTTTTAGTCAATCACGCAAATTGTTGGTCCACTAAGTCGGTTGCACATTTCTAATGGGCTGGGCCCCAGCGAGGTTTGAACAGTCTTCCGTTGGTGAGTTCCAAGGATCATTTATGAGGAAAGTGATGGGTTTCTATTAGAGAGGGCCTTTGACATCATCAAGGGTTATGCGCCATTGTTGCTTTGATTTTCGAGTAGAGTGACATGTTGAGTAAAGGGTGACGCTTCGTTTTTCTTAAGGCCTTTTCGAATTTCGAGGTTGATCTCATCTGTCTGTTTTGGACTGAGTCGGCCACTCTGATTTTAACACGTGTCTTCTTCAGGGCTATATATATCTCTTCATTGAGAGTGGGATTTTCTTTACAACTTTTGCTTTATCTTCTTGTTCTTGATTTCTTTAGTTTTTTGAGCGATTTTGTGCTAATTTTGAGATTCGCAATTGCCTCTAACGTCTCTGCTACTGGTCGCAACAAGATGAGGATCAATCTCCTCCGTCCCATCCACTCAAATCTCTGTGCGAAGGAGCTCGAACTTTATTATGAATATTTCAATTGTCCCAAGGCTTTTACTTTGTCAATGTTGGGTATTGTTGAATCAGTGTATCACCGTGGCGGTGACAGGTTGCCCATTTATTTGAAGCACTTGGAGTATGGGCTCCGATTACCCCTCCACCACTTCATCGACCAGGTTTCTGAGCCTCTGGGGGGTTTATCCTGTACATGTTGCGCCTAAGTCTATTGCTACCCTAGTGTGGTTTACGGTAATCTATCATCAGGTTAGCATTAAATCGAGTCTGCATCTGTTCGGAAATTTTGTTAATGTCAAGACCATGAAGAAGGAATGGCTCTATTTCTTCCAAAACAAGGGCAACTCCAAGCTTATGTTGAATATTCCTGATTCAAACAAGGATTGTAAGGAGAAGTTCATGTGGGTCTTTGGGACTAACCCCATCATGTCTTGTCCAGTTTGGCCGGAGATCAGGAAGGACGTGTTGAAGTGAAGCCTGCTCTCGGCTAAGGAGGTACCTAAACTTGAGAAAATTCGAACTTATGCTTGGTCCCGAGAGATTAGTAATCTCTTCGAGTCAGCTTCTCTTTGAGTGTCCGGCATACCTAAGGTTCCTCCTACTAAAGCCGATACTATTCGGGGGATGGTCTTAGCTCTTCCCCGGAACCATTGAAAATTTTGAAGGGGAAGGACCCATCCTCTATGAAGCGGGGCATGACTATAAGGCCTCAAAGGCGATTATGGGGGAGCTAGATCCTGAAGAGTTGAAGATGGCGGCAATGAAGACTGCCAAATTTGCGGCTTAGTAGGCGGGGCCGATTGCCACCGCTTAGGTCGAGAAGTCTGAGAAGAGGATGAGGAGATTGAAAAGAGGCCAAAAGCCCCAAGGGATAATCGATTCGGCTCAAGTTAACTCAGCCAAAGTAGCAAAGGGAGATGTTTCTGCTTTGAGTCACAAGGATGGTCTACCTCTAGACATCCTTCTCTCCAAGACGGCCAGTGTAGCTATCTTGGATGAGGCTTCACCCATTCGGCCAATGAGGAGAGAAAAAGTGGTTGAGCCTGCTGATGTTGAAAGTCGAGTAGAGGAGTTGGCGGCTCCGGGCTCTTTGTCCGAGCTTATCCATAGGCTAGAAAAGGAGCATGTCGAGGCATCGGGTATGGCCACTGAGGAGGCGACCTAGCCCCAGGTAGTTGATGAGCTACCAAAGGCCAATGTCCCATGAGGTGGCTCTCCATGGCCTATCTGCTATTACATCAATGAGCTTGAATCCTAGCAGCTTTTTGAGGATGACAAGTTCATCCCCAAGTAGCCTCTCTATAAGGAGAGCTCGGTCCTGGAGTCTTGGATGGCTCAGTCTCGAGCACTGGAGCAATTCTCCCTTCTTAGGGATGAGGAGATCCTGGGGGTGATGCCCAGCGTCGGCCTTCACCAAGCCCTTAAGGGCTACTTGCTTCGGGGAATATAATAAAGTAAGAACTATTCTTTCAACTCAACTATGCGTAAAGACTCCCTGTTAACTTTGGAAAGGCGCTGGAGGACAAGAGAATGGCTAGGGAAGCAGCCGAGAGGAGAGTCTCCACTTTGGAGACTGAGCAGGAGGTTTAGAGCCATAGTGAAGGCAAATAGCGTTAGGAGATGGAGATGAGGGAAAACATGATCAAGGGGCTCCAGGGGCGCCGTACCAAGAAATCAGTCACTATTGATAAGCTAAAGGAGGAGATTAGCCACTACCAACATGAGATAATCGAGGGGGATGACCAAATTAAATATCTGGCTGAAGAGGTCGAGGGCAAGAATCGTGCAAGACTAGATGCTCAGGAATGTGCTCGATCAGATTGCATAGCTACCTAGAATCTGAAGCTCGATCTCCAGGAGGAGCGTTTGGTCTATAAGGCATCTTTGGACACCATTCGTTCCTTAGAAGCTCACCTTGCTTTTTTTGGAGTTAGAGACTTATAGGGCAAAGATTATGGAAAAATATCGCACTAGCCCCTTGGCTAAAGTGGACGTGACGTTATCCTGCAACACAGGCTTTGACTAGCTTCTGACTTTGCTCCCTCGCGAGTCTCGACCCGCCCCAGACTACGTTTATTGCTCCTCCCATGTCTCTAACTACCTTGATATTTTAAAGGATATAGAGACAAAGGGAGGAGGAATAATTTTGGATGTGGGTGACGGGGACGAGCAGGACAAGTCGGGAGATTACCCAAGTGAGACTGTTACTATTGCTGTTCAGCCAACCCCTGATCCCGAGAGGAGTATTACTCTTCCAAGTTCGACTCCTGACCCAAGCCAAGCTCCATGAGGGTCTAATATATCTTTCTCTAGTAAATAAAAATGTAAATAATGACATAAATTCCATGATATATGAATGAAAATTTGAACTTTTTGTCCTCTCGATCAGTGTATGCTTGTGTTTTATCTTGTTCATATTTGTTTCTTTATAGTTTTGCCTCACTTATGAGATTGGTTGCTTGAAATGAGTCGGCTCTTTGAGTTGAGGTGACTTTGATATGAGTGGGGTGAGTGTTGTGATTCGCTCTCGTATTTCACTTGTTGTGATGGAGTGCCTTGGGTTATAAATGATACCAAGGTCTTTTGTAGATGGAGTCCCTTGGTTTTACTCAAGTAATTGATACTAAGGTCTTTAGAGTTGAAGCCGACCGAGAGGTTAGTGTGCCTTGGGTTTATCTCTATATGGCATTAAGATCGTTTGTCGATGGTGTGCCTTGGTTTTACTCATGTGATACTAAGGTCTTTTCGAGGTTACCAAGTGAGGCTTGCCTTGGTTTTATCATGAGAGGGTACCAAGGTCGTTGGGTATGTGCCTTGGACTTAAGGTGGATGCCAAGGTCTTTTGGTACATGCCTTAGGCTTAGGTGGATGCCAAGGTATTTTGGTACGTGCCTTGGGCTTAGTGGATGTAAATGTCTTTTGGTACGTGTCTTGGACTTAAGATGGATGCCAAGGTCTTAGGGTACGTGCATTGGGCTTAGGTGGATGACAAGGTCTTTTGGTACATGCCTTGGGCTTAGTGGATGCTAATGTCTTTTGGTACGTGCCTGGGGCTTAGGTGGATGCCATGTTCTTTTAGTACAAAGTCGACCGAGTGGTTAGGGATGCCTTGGTTTTACTCTGAGAGGGTACTAAGGTCCTTTGTCGAAGGTGTGACTTGATTTTACTCGTGTGATACTAAGGCCTTTTCATTGTGAGTCGACTCGACTGAACCTCATACCTTGGGTTTACTTGTAATGACACCAAGGTCTAAGGGTATATGCCTTAGGCTTAGGTTGATGCCAAGGTCTTTAGGTGAGTCAACCATGTTGTGTTCCTATGAAAATTTACGGTACTGCTACAGTACAACAAAATAGAGTTAAAACTCAACGGATTTTATATCACATGTGACATATACAAATAAGATTATTGAAAGTATTTCTTGAGATGCTCGATGTTCTAGGGATGTTGCAAGATCCTTCCATCAGAACTTCTCAGTTAACAAGTGGCTAGACGGACTTCTTCGATGATTGTATAAGATCCTTCCCAATTGGTGGCCAACTTGCCGTGCCTGGCATCTTTGTCAAAAGTAGCTTTTCGAAGGACAAGATCGCCAATGTTGAATCTCCGGGGTCAAACCTTGCTATAGTAGTGCTGAGAAATATGCTGTTGACTGATGACTAGGGATTGGAGAGCTTCTTCTCGGACTTTGTCGATGAGATCAAGCCTGATTCGTAGTCCTTCAATATTTAGATCTTCATCAAGATGTTTCAATCGGATCGTAGGCATGCTGATTTTGACTGGGGTGACCACTTCAGCTCCATAAGCTAGTTTGAATGGAGTTTTTCCTATTGAGTTCTTATGAGTTGTGCGGTAAGACCACAAGATTGAAGGTAATTCTTTAACTGAATTTCCAACCACCTTATCCACCTTTTTCTTTAGGGCTTGAAGGATGCATTTGTTGGTGGCTTCTGCTAGCCCGTTGCATTTCTGATGGGCAACTGAGGTGAAATTGAGGCGGATGTTCCACTCTTTACAAAAGCTTCAGAAGCCTCTGCTGTTGAATTAAGTGCTGTTGTAGGCCAATGTTCCACTCTTTGCAAAACCTCCGGAAGCCTCCACTATAGAACTGAGTGTTGTTGTCTCTGATGAAAGAGAGGGGAACTCTAAATTGGCAGACAATGGATCTCTATACAAAATTCATGATGTTGTTCTCACCAATTTTGGCCAAGGGCTCGACCTCGATCCACTTGGTAAAGTAATTGATGGTAACGATCAGGAACTAATGTTGCCCAGAGGCTATCAAGAGAGGACCCAATAAATCTAATCCCTATTGAGAAAATGGAATTGGACTCAGGATAGAGTTGAGCTCTGTGGCTACAGATCGCGAAATGCTCGAGAAAAATTAGCATTTCTAGCACAAAGAAACGAGTCTCTTAGACTTGGCTAAGATGGTGGGCTAATAATACCCTTGTCGAATGACCTTCTGGTAGAGAGTTCTGGCCCTTGGATGATTCCCACAAGTCCCTTCGTGGATCTCTCTAAGGACATAACTAGCATCTGCTAGCCAATGACACCGAATATAGGGCCCACACTACTGCTAGAGTATGACATCCAATAAAGTTAAATATCAAGCATGAGATATCGGCGAGCATTCCTTTGTAAACTCTTAGCTTTAGTGGCATTCATTGGTGAGGTCCCTTCTGTCAAATACTGGATGATTGGATCCATTCAACAGGATTTTGTAAACGTCTCGATCTGCATGACTGATTTAGGAGTCTCCATGATGCTTGGATGCTTGAGAGTATTCGTGTATAAGGGTCCTGCTTGGCTTCCTGAGTTGGTTGACCCAAGTTTGGATAAATCATTCACTCGAGCGATGAAAGTGTAGGGACTTGGATGATTCTGAAATGTGTGAAGTTGGTCAACAGCTCCTTGACCGCCTTCAAATATAGGACCGTGATTGCGTCTTTAGCCGCATACTCTCTATTTACCTGGTGTACCATAAGTTAGGAGTCAGCCAGAATGTAGAGGCACTTGGCCATTGTTACAAAGGCGGCTCGAAGACACACCTAAAGTGCTTCATATTCGGCTACATTGTTCGAGGCTGAGAAATCAAAATCGATGGAGTGTTCGTGCGTCAACCCATCTGGGCTACGTAGGACCACTCCCGTTCCACTACCGACTTCGCCAGAGGACCCGTCCACCTTCAGTAACCACCAGGAGGCGAACTCTGGAGAGTCATACCAGAGGGTGCGATGTGTCCGAGAGGTAGATGCCTTGATTACTTGAGAGGTTGAGGGCTTTGATTGTGCTAGTGACAACGGTGCAGATTGTTAATCATGTTGGGGGGTTTACTAAATGAGGAAGTCGGCCAGGGCCTAAGCTTTGATTATCGTTCTTGGTTCTGCTCCTCATACTCACTAAGTTCGACCGACCAGGCGACCATTCTCCTTGAAGTCGTGGAGCTGTTGTGTACCTTCTTTAGAGGCATACTCATCCGTACAATGATGGTGTGAGCCTGAAAATATGGGTGAAGTCTCCTAGCCAAAGTGATGAGGATGAAGGAAGCTTTCTCAATAAGAGGATAGTTGAGTTCAGCTGCCTTCAAGGTCCTGTTGACATAGTACACTAACATATGAATACCTTCTTCTTCCTGAACCAAGACAGAGCGCACGACTTTGGGGAATATAGTCAGATAGAGGTACAAGATTTCCCCTTCTCTGGGTTGGCTTAACAAAGGCTTGGTGCTAAGATACCTCTTGATGTCATTGGAGGCCTTGCTACATTCATGAGTCTAGATCTTTCCTTCCTTCAACTCCTTGCTTCCTCTCAATGTTTTGAAGAAGGGGAGACTCCTCTAAGTAGATTTTGAGAGAAAGTGAACCAGTGCCGCTATCTTCCTATTCAGCCTTTGCACAGCCTTTAGTGTGCTGGGTTCAGGTAGTTGCTCTATGGTGGCTACTAAAAGTACCCTAGAGGGGGGTGAATATGTTTATACTAATCTAATCCGATATTAAAGCCAATTTAAAATTTATTAACAATATCCTAGCAATTATGATATACAACATGAGCAAAGATATGCAATTAAACTAAGGATGATATAAACATGCAACAATGGCGATATGAAAATATACAAGAATAAATGCACCAATGCCAAACACAAATACAAGAAAGTGATCACGGAATTTGGTCCTTCTGACCAATATCTCTGCTCCCTACTCCTGGGGAGAAATCCACTATCATAACCGGGTTTTCAATACTCACCGTAAAAACGTTTACACCTCCACACTCGGTTTTCTAGCTCACCAAAAACTCTACAATCTCACACTCTTGCAATCACACTTTACACCCTTTAAGTGTTGGTCTCTAACCTATGTCCTTCCATAAGTGCTCAGAATTACGACATCTCTCTAGGATTTACTATCGACACCTCTTCTCTTGGAACCGACCCCGTCTCTCACCACATACTTCTCTCGGTGTACAAGTGTATTACAAAGTGATCTCACAATAAATGTACAATTACAAAGTTTTGTTCTCTAATACAAGGATAAGAACTAAGTATAGTTCACTCTCAATGATACGCTCCCCACAACCCAAATATACTCAATGTGATAATACTAAAAGCTCAAGGGATGTGTGTGTAATCAATAAGTAAATCAAATATAAACTCAATATAAACTCTAGCTTAATGAAGATGATAATCAACAAATAATAAATACAAAGCTAGAATTAAGTTTAGAAATTCTTCTTTGGAAATTTAGATGGAGAGATGGATTAGATTGAGGCTCAAACAATAAAGATGATCTCCTCCACTTGTGAAACTTTCTTCACAAAATAAATCTAGAAAAACACACTTAACTAAAACTTAAACACCCATTTAAACTTGTTTAAAACTCTTCTTGATTACCCTCAAAAGTTAGAGGGTATGGGGTATATATAGGATTATTGAAAAAGCCCCAAAACCAAGATAAAACCAAGGAAAAAGACGAAAAAATGAAAACCTGAAAAACTAAAAAAACTAGTCGTTGGGAAGCCGTCGGTCAACTAATGATTAGTATCAGTCGACTGATGAGTTGACTATTATAGGCAGCTAACAGCTCATCGGTCAACTAAAGATCTTATCAGTCGACTGATGACCTCATCAGTCGACTGATAGTTTATTAGTCGTAAAAACAAAAAAATTTGTACTTTCTAGATGAGTTCATCAGTCGACTGATAAAATCTATCAGTCGACTAATAACAGTTTATCAGCCTGAAATGAATAGTAAAACTAATTCCTAAACTTCTTTAAAAATAGAAAATAAATTATAAAAAATATAAAACTTTGAGAAATGATTATAAACATGTTACAAAATTTTTTTGGAATTGCACTTTCCAAATGAGAAATCTCTTCATTTTGCAAAAAAGTTCAAAACATGAAAACTAAACAAGACATGTTTTTGACAAAATGTTTTAAACAAACTTTTAAAACTTTGTAAGTGATTCTATAGACTTGATAAAAGATATAAATTATAGTTGTTAAGTCTATAAACCAAAAACACAATATTTTTCAAAATACAATAGAATATGAAACATATGAATATATATGAATGTATATTTGCTTCATATTTATATAACTAAACAAAAATAACTTATCCACATGAAAACAAACATATACGTATATAAATATAATTTTATTAGTTTGTAAAAACTTTGTTTGTGGATAAAACCCAAAACATATAAACTCATAAAATATGTGTGTGTGTGTATATATGATATTGAGCTTAAAGTATTAAACACACATAATATAAACCTAAACTAAAAATACCCAAGCTATAGATCTTCAATATGCTTGTCTTGGATGCGGATGAAGCTTGATCTTGAATTGGACTTGAATTGCAATGGCTTCACTCAACTATTTCTTCCATCTTCCAATGGATATGATCGTGAATGCTCGATTCCATCCAACCTCCAACACATTGTTTGCCTAGAATAAATAAAAAAAATACAAACACTAGACAATCAATATTAGGTATTGTTTGTAAATCATCATAAAAACAAAAAGGCCAACAATCTCTCCTTTTTTGATGATGATAAACAATCTACACAAAGAGTATATAAAATATACAATAAAGCATAATACTTATAAATATACTCACAATCCATTTGTTTGTCCCCTTTGGCAACATCAAAAATAGGGAAAATAAAGGAATGAAGAGAGCGAAGGCCCAACATATAAGCACGGTGAGTATAAAAATAAATAATAGGAAATAGCTCCCCCTATCAAAAAGCCTTAATGAATATATGCAATGATGACCAAGGCAAACATATTTGAGCAAGCATAGATAAAAAAACATGCTAACCATAACTCACATACAACAAGACCATGAGAACACATATAGATATATCAATATGAAAAGGTGTGTCTCAAAATACAAATATAAAAACCATGTATAAATAGATTTATGAAATCAAAAGAATGAAAATCATGAAAAAATATTTTCAAATGAAAACAAAAATGAGAATCATAAAAACCATCACAATCAAAAAGGTCCAAAAGAAAAACAAATCACTCATATGAAATCATAAATCAAGGGAAATCCCATAAAAACAAACCAATATCAATCTTCGAATAAAAGGGCAAGAGAGACAACCATATCAAGCTCTTGAGCTTGTAACAACCCATATAAACCTTTCAGCACCCAATAAACATGATTTGGGAAATTAACACCTAATAAACTTGGGGGGTTGCTCAAATATAAACCTCTCACCAAAATCATAACAAAGAATATATCTAAAAATGATGATAGACCAATGAAGGAAATTTTCTTTGTAAAATTTGATCAATCCACATAAAGAATACACTATAAAGCACAAATAGATGATCCATAAGCTCAAACACGTAAAATGTCATTATAAAAGTGTTTTATAATGAATTCAAAAGTATACATCAAAGCAAACTCTTCATAGTTCAAATTAAGATTACAAAACATACAAGAATCATGAACTATGGATTTAAA
>BQKN01066267.1:774010-826407 GCA_022839385.1 Asparagus kiusianus
ATATGCTCACTGGGCGACAGAGAGTCTGTCGGTCGACCGGTCCGGTCGACCGAGAGCTCCCATCGGTCGACCAATAATTCCGTCGGTCGACCGAAGTAGTACCAGCTCGTTTTTCTCGTTTTCGACCTGTATAGCGGTCGACCGATAAAATTTCCGGTCGACCGATATTGTTACCGTTGGTTTTCCAACGGCTATTTTGCTGAGCGATTTTTCTGGGGCTTTTTGGACTTTTACTTGTGGTTTTGGCTGAGATTTCTAGTGGGTATATATACCCCATTGCTGATGTCTTTTCAAGTTAATGAAAAGAATTGTTTAAACAAGTTTAAGGGTGTTTTGTGTTTGTTTAAAAGAGTGTTTAAGAGTTTGGTTTGTGAAGACAATTTCACAAGAGCAAGTGGAGATCATCCTTTGGTGTTTGAGCATTCACTCTTCTCCTACTCTCTTGTCATCTTTAGAGAAGTGTTTCTAAACTCATCTAGCAATTTATTATTTTGATTATAATTTCCATAAGCTAGATTTATATTGAGTTTAGTTTAATCGTTTTATTGATACTCTTTGTTCACACACAACCTATTGAGCTTATTGTATTTACATTCATAGTATAATTTAGGGTTGTTGGTTTGTGACATTGAGAGTGAGCTTAATTGAGTTCTCATCTTGTTTAGAGAACAATCAATTAATTTATATTGTGCCTAATTGTGAGGATTCACTTGTAATACACTTGTACACCGAGAGAAGTGTGTGGTGAGAGACGGGGTCGAATCCAAGAGGAGTGGCGTCGGTTGACGTGCCTAGGGAGAGGTTGTAACCGAGCACTTGAGGAGGAGGACACGGGCTAGGACCAACACTTAGTGTGTAGAGTGTGATTGCAAGAGTGTTGATTGTAAAGTTTTCGGTTAGCTAGAAAACCGAGTGTGAGGTGTATACGTTATTCGGGTGAACGTAGAAAACCCGGTTGTGATAGTGGATTTCTCCCCGGGAGTGGGGAGCGGAGACGTAGGACGGAAGGTCCGAACTCCGTGATCATATCTTGTGTTTGAGTGTGCTTTGGCGTTTATTCATACTTGTGTTTATATTTTTTGTCGCCATTGTCATTAGCTCATTATTTATATGATCCACTATCTAGTTCATATTGTTTACCCTTGTGTTAGTTTGTAAATTCTTGCACATAACTCTTTGTATATCTATCTTGCTAGGATAACTTGTTAATTAGTTTTAATTGGCATATAATCGGATTAGATTAGCATAAGACCCTAATCACCCCCCCCCCCTCTAGGGTCTAACAACATGTTTATTACAGATTACATTATAAGGATGAATTACCTCGCCTAGACATTGTTAATTCAATGTAGGCTGCAATCTCATCCCCTTTTGCCTCATCTGGATATAATAAACGATGTAAGTTAGATTGCATTCTCAGTAAATGCTGACCATCATCATTGCCACATATCAAGTGTAAGGAGCTGCACAAGCTCAAAACTAAACAGCAAGTAACCCACAGGCAAGGAAAACCAAAACAGCAACACACCCAGCAACCACGAGCTACACAAGCTCTTAACAAAATAGCAGCAAACCCAGCAGATAGGGGGTAAACAAGCAACAAACCCCAGCAACAGCAAGAGCTGCACAAGCTCCCAATAACAGGCACAACCCCAAAGAGCATCTATGTTACACAAGCTCAAACAAAACAGCACCAAACCCCAGCTGCAGCAAATGCTGCACAAGCTCCAAATAACAGGCACAACCCCAGTAGAAGCATGAAAGATACACAAGCTCAAACAAAACAGCACCAAACCCCAGCTGCAGCAGGAGCTGCACAAGCTCCAATTAACAGGCACAAACCCAACAAAGATTGGAGCTACACAAGCTCAAAATAAAACAGCAACAAATTCCAGCAGCAGCAGGAGCTACACAACTGAGGAATAACAGGCACAAACCCAAAGAGCAAGGAGCTACACAAGCTCAAAACAGTTCAGAAACAAACCCCAGCAGTAGCAGGAGCTGCACAATTGAGGAATAACAGGCACAAACCCAAATCCGCTGGAGCTACACAAGCTCAACACAGTTCGGCAACAAACCCTAGCAGCACAGGAGCTGTACAAATTGTTAAATAACAGGCACAAACCCAACAAGCCTTGGAGCTAAACAAGCTCAAAACAAAGCAAGGAGCTACACAAGCTCAAGAGAAAATAGTTGGCAAACCCCAGCAATGCGTGAGCTGCACAAGCTCCCAATAAATTGCACAAACCCAAGAAAGCAAGGAGCTACATAAGCTCAAAACAAAGCAAGGAGCTACACAAGCTCAAAACAAATCAGTGAGCTACACAAGATCAAAACAAATCAGTTGGCAAACCCCAGCAGCAGCAGGAGCTGCACAAGCTCCCAATAACAGGCACAAACCCAAGAAAGCAAGGAGCTACACAAGCTCAAAACAAATCAGTTAGCAAACCCCAGCAGCAGCAGGAGCTGCACAAGCTCCTAATAACAGGCACAAACCCATAGCAACCACGTGTGACTATGGTGTAATAAACCCAAGCAACAGAATGTAAAAGCCGACATCAGTAAACCCAAGCAACAAACCCATTTACCTGATATCAAAAGCAAAGGAAAAATTCAAAGAACTCATTAATCATTCCACGACCATACTTACCTGCAACAAAGATTGCAAATATACCAATTCATCAATCCCACAACGACATAGATGTCCTTCATAATAAAAATATATATTGCAACATTAATAGTTTGCAATTAACACAACAATATCCATCAAAATATAATCGAAACCCAACAAACTAGCTATCCGGCCAACCTTGGTCGTTAACTAATTTTGTGATGTACCTCTGCTGACCTTCCTTGGATCTTATGAAAAACCTCCTAGCTTCACGTTCATTGTCATATAAATAGTCTAAAACCCTATCGAGGAACTCCTCAGAATATTCAGACCTATGTTCCTTCAACGCTACAGCCAACTGCTCAGTCCAGTGAATAACGTGTTGATTTCTCATTGACTGAGACATGGACTCAACAAAGGCACATAACATTTCCTCTTCACGATTAGATTTTCTGGTTTTTTTGTTAGATGATGAAGTCATGTTGTCTTTACTCTTAGTCTTATATCTAGTGGGTTGTGGTTGGTTAACAGCACCAGAATGTGGTTGGTTGCAAGCATCAGACTGTGGTTCAGTTTCACTCTCCTCTAGAATCTCGCAATTATCATCGTGAATAGGTATGGACCTACTAGACCCAATGTTAGCGTACACGAGCCTAACAAAATCACCCTTGGCTTGATCATCAACCATGATAACTTGTAAATTTTTGAAGTGAGGAAGGGGTTTGTTTATGTACGCTTTCTACTTAGAATTGGATTTGTCTTGCAATAACAAATACTTATAAGTAGTGAATCAAATGTATTAAATTGAAGGTGACAATATAGATGCTGAATTTGTTATGCCTGGGCCCAAGATTTCAAGGTTTCCTCATCCAATGTAATCATTTTACTTGTTTCATCCCACCTAGCGCCACTTATATCAAGGCAAGCCTTCATGTCATTGAATTTGTTCCTCAAACATTTCAAGTGGTTAATGACATGAAGGTGAGCGAAATCAGTCCTGAATTGCATGTTGATTTTCATGGCAGCCATTTTATAAGCTTCAGCCTTGAAGTTCTTGTCTGGCTTCTTGCCATCCAATGCTAAATCTGCAAGATAAGGAATAAGCACATCATCGTCTTCATTTGTCTCTTCCACAGTATCTTCATCAAATTTCAATATTTTCATTTAAAATATCATCACCCGAATCCTCCAAGGCAATAAAGTTGTGCAACACAGTACATGCTAGTACAATGTCCACTTGAGTGGGAAATGGATAATTCGGCTTCGCCGCAAGAATTTTAAACCGATTCTTCAGTATCCCAAATGTGCATTCAATTTTTGATCTTAAAGATGAATGCCTTAAATTGAACAACTCCTTCCTATTCTTTGGTGTCCTACCAGTGTGCTCTTTTAAATGATATCAGACACCGTAATACAGGGATATGAAACCTGGCATTGTGGTGTATCCAGCGTCACATAGGTAATATTTACCTACATTAATTAAACAGTATTTTAAAATCTCAAATATTGCCAAGTATTTAATATATTATTCATAATGTGCACAAGTGAGAATGAATACCATCATAAACTCGGAGCCCGTAAGGCTGTGGTCTGGACAGGGCGTCTTGTAATACCCTATAATCATTTGCTGCCCCCTCCCAGCTAGCCAAGACATAAGTAAATAGTTTATTGGTGGTGCAGGCTGCTAAGATGTTTTGGGTGACCCCTTTTCGCCCTCTAAACCATGCAACTAGGTCACTAGGTAACACCGCGTCGACATGTGTGCCATCTATCAAACCAATGCAGTCCTATAAAAGATTATAAATTATACATAGTTGAATAAAAATAAGTTTATTTAGAAAATTGTTAAGCTGTATGTATTTAATTTACCTTAAAGTAAGGAAAATAATTTGAGTTGTTTGCAATCTCCTCGGGAACTTCTTTTGGGGCTTGCTTCATGTACCGATCACGTAATCCATTCATTGCTTGCATGACTTTATTGAAATACCTGCTAACTGTTTCCCCTGATCTTATGAACTCAGTTCTTATTATTCTATTTTTAGTTTTGTGCCCAACAATACTTAGGAACATAGCAAGCTGTTCTTCAACTTGAATGTGTCTTGTATCTTTTAATAAACCTTTTGCTTTCATTACTTCAACAAGTTTAAAAAAGATCCTCGGTCTCATTCTAATATAAGATTGGCAGCTATCTTGATAGCCCTCCAGTACACGTCTGAAGTGAGCCTCTCTACAATATATTTTTCTGATCTTTTCTTGCTTCATACAAGTTGATATTCTCTTGTGCTTAGCACGCATTCTCAAAATACATGTTACCAAAGTGACCACGGCGCAGACAGCTGTATTAGCATACATCCTCTTCAATTCTTCCTCATCTTCCATATATATACATCTACATCCGTTTTAAAATTATCATACAGTTACAGCTTAAGATGACTACTTATTTCTTATCAAAATTAATTAGATAATTGATACAAATATTTATTTCTTAAAAAGCAAGAAATCTAAATGAAATGAAAATTATTTTAACTAATGTTGCCTTCTATCTTACACAATTATCAAGAACAACACATTCTACTACCCGGTGGATTTTCATGTAATGAACTTAACCCTATTCTTTTTCATGCATTCACATTCTTTGGTAAACACATATATTAAAAACAACTCATTCACACAAATATCATGCATTCTATTTCACACAATTAACCTAAATTTAGTAAACATGTACCCTATTTTCTGGTAATTATGCATGTAATGAATTATCAAGAAAATTATCATTCTACAGATACCATTCATCACATTAAGCACGAAGAAATAAGTCTAAAAAAGAGTGCAAAATTTTATACCTAGCCACAGAGGGGAAAAAATGCCGACGTCCAAGCAGCAAACCCACCGAAGTCAGAGAACCCACCGTAGCCAACAATCCGCTCCGAACCAGAACAAGTTCGAGAAGGGATCACCAAGAATCAAAGGCCAGAAACCCACCAACAAGCTCGTGGAAAACAAATCAAATAAATCAGTGCGGAAAATGAGGCGGGATCAGATAGGGAGAAGCCGATTACACACAAAATCAGCCAAGAAATCATGCCTCGGGACCTTCTAGGGTTTCGACAAACAGCCCCGACCCCAAGTAGAAGAAGACGAAGGGCGGGAGAAGAGGCGCGAAGACGAAGGGCGGGAGAACAGCGATTCCAGATCTATGGCTCGAATTCGTGAGGTTTAGGAATCGGAATCGACATTGTAGCCCGCTGTCAGAAATCTCGCCCAAATCGGCTGAAGGAGCTCCGATTTGGGTTTCTATAAAAAACCCATACTGTTGCTACTTTATGGAAATTGTAATCCCAAAATTTTTTCTGAGCCAAACTCCAGAATAGGATTCACAAAGAATTCAAAAATTACAATTTTACCACTGTCAGACCCCAAATACTAATCATTTTCTATAAATTGGTGAAACAAACAGCCCCTAAATCTTTTAAAGTATGTTCAAATATGCGTGATTACAAAGATATAAAATTCGTAAGTACTTTCTATAAGACACTTTGGGCAAAGGGAACTAAACATGACAAAATATAGATGAATTACAATAAGACTGTGCTTAGCATGGACCAAAAGACTAGTAAAATTGGAAAAGCGAAGAAGAAGAAGAAGAAGAAGAAGAAGGAGGTTCCGATCAAACATTAACATGTGTTAATGCAGAAATACTAAACTCACACTGATCGAAGTACATAATTCGCGCATTCTCCTCCACAAATAATCATTCAACTAAACATATTGCAATTTCCTTCTTAAGTAAAAAGCAAAAGGAAGGATAAGAAAAAAAATGGAATATCCTAAGCAAACATATATGTCCACATAAAAAAGCCAAGAGGCATAAATGCAAGACATCCACTATCTATATAACACCCATTCCCCACACGAAATAGCCACAGTAGCAACCATGGTTTCTACTTCCATACTCCCCAAGGTTTGTTCTTCTCTTTCTTAGCAGAATTATGCTAATGAACATTCTACCTACATATTTTCCTAATGTTCTCTCTTTCAGTCTGCAGACATAGCCAATGAGTTGAAGGGGGCGACTCCTCGTGCTGCAAAATGGTGGTTTGCAACCTTCCACAGCGTCACTGCCATGGTTGGCGCAGGCGTGCTGAGCCTACCCTACGCCATGGCTCACTTAGGATGGTAAATAAAAATTTCATACTGTATCCTATATCTCTGCAGACAGATTGAGCATCATTAAAAAAATTATATTGAATATTCTCTGTTGAAAATCTAATAGAGAGGAAACAGAACAACGTATGTGGTTCAGCATGTATTTTAAAGTTGGCAATTTTGTTGATTTAGTGTTTTGTTTGTAGTCATAATTCACTGATTACATTGATCCCGTATTAATTGGTAGTGAAACATGCATGAAGAATGATCTTTTTACGCAACTACACTTTTTTAAATTCATTTTAAATGTGCATCTGATGAGATCTTAATCTGATTGCTTTGATATCATGATATAGGGGACCAGGGTCAGTAGCACTGATACTGTCCTGGTCGATCACGCTTTACACCATATGGCTGATGATCGAGCTGCACGAGTGCATCCCAGGGAGGCGGTTCGACCGGTACAGGGACCTCGGACAGCATGCCTTTGGGCCTAGGCTGGGGCTGTGGGTGGTTATACCACAGCAACTTATAGTTCAGGTCGGGTGCGATGTGGTTTATATGGTGACAGGAGGAAAGTGCCTGCAGCAGTTCTTTGAGATTCTACTTCCACACTGGAATAAGCTCAGGCAGTCATATTGGATCTGTATATTTGCATCATTTCAGTTCTTTCTGTCGCAGTTTCCTGATCTTAATTCCCTAGCCGGAGTGTCCCTGGCTGCGGCTATTATGTCTTTGAGGTAACTGTAACTTGATTTTTTTCCCCCTTCCTTAGCTGTCCCACCGAAGGAGCTAGCAAGGAGATGTGCACAAATCTGGTGCAGATAACTTCTAAATAAATTTCAAAGGGTAAACAAAGACTAAATTTCTTCTCTCTGAGTATTTAAGATCTAATTTTTAGTGATCTTCCAAGGCTTTAAAATTAATTCAATACGTAAATATTCAGTTCTAAATAGCGCAGATTTTTGGGCCAAAACGAAGGAGATATTAATTCTCTCTAAAATTGACAGCAGGCATGAGTTAGCTCCCCTTGAGAAAGTTAATAATCTAAAAAAATTCTATGCTTAAGAGTAATTATAAAATATTTAATTAACTTTCATTACAACTTTGGAATATTTTAACATCCATTTCGGGACTAAATTGTACGTTATAATCATCTAAATGAGTTACCTACAGTAACTTATGGATCTCTTGACTTTGAAAAGCACTGAAATAACCAGCTTATAAATTTCTTCAATACCGACAACACTAATAGATTTTCTATTTCATAATTATAGAACAAAATTGAGCTTATGATAACCCTTTCTGATTCACTTTTTTCTACAGTTACTGCACCATATCCTGGGTGGCCTGCCTCAGCCGAGGTCCAGTCCGAGACGTGAGCTACAGTTACCAGCAATCATCACCATCAAACTCCACGTTCAGGGTCTTCAGCGCTCTCGGCCAAGTAGCCTTCGCCTATGCAGGCCACGGTGTCATCCTCGAGATCCAGGCCACTATTCCTTCATCAGCATCGAAACCATCGAAAGTTCCCATGTGGAAAGGGACAGTGATCGCATACTTCATCACTGCCTTTTGTTACTTCCCGGTGGCGCTGATCGGGTACTGGACATTTGGTAGAGATGTGGATGATAATGTGCTCGTGTCGCTAAAGCAACCGCAGTGGCTTATTGCTGCCGCTAATCTTATGGTCGTCGTCCATGTTATTGGAAGCTACCAAGTAAGATTACCTGCTCCTACCAGTTCCAGCTAGTAGTTTGTAGTGGCTTTTTTAATTAAATTTACCCCAAATTATGCACTTACATTTTTCCTGTTAGTTTCAAATAATTGAAGTGGTTCTAACTTTTACTTAAATAAGCACTATACTGTTAGGATTCGATTTCGGAACCTCTTCACCATTAGTAGAGAGACCATAAATATATATTTTACAGAATTATTAGGAATTGGAACATAAATATTTAATTTACTGAATTTTGTAGCCGCTAATATGGATACAAAAATGCTTTTAACATTGAAATTACAAATAATCGCCTCTTTAGTTTGATGGGTTTAGCTGCAAACTTGTGTGTATTAGGATGTAGATGTAAAGTTTCAGGTTATTACTAATTCCATTATGTATACATATATGTAACTTTTACCAACAGGTGGCTGAATCAGGTTATGGATAGCCTTATCTTCTAATGTGCCACTAGAAACATGCCATAATGACAGGATTGCTAAAATAGATGGTAGATAATGCATATGATGTTTCAGCTGTCATAGTTAGTTCCGAAACTTGCGTGTCACTTTTAATTATCTTCCTTCTTCCTCTAGGACTTAACTAACCCGATACTTAATCTATCTTAAGAATGTTGTGCGCGGAAGATACCAATCGTTGTGCTTCGAGGAACCAAACCAAACACCGAGAGAGAAGACCAAACAAACTAAAATAACGGCACAAACACTAACAACCAATTTTACGTGGTTCGGTAAGTTACCTACGTCCACGGGGCAAGCTGGGAATGAGTTTTCACTAATAGAGAATGTGAGTACAAACTGAGATTACAAGTCACTCAAAACAAACTAACTAATCTCACCAACAAAGCTCTCAATCTCTCAAACAATAACCCTAACCAATAGCTCCGAAAGATCTCTCTTTTCTGTGCTCAAAACAAACCCTTGACTACTTCAAAAAAAACCCCAAAACGTGTGTTTGAATTTATATCAAACACCAAACCCAAACCAAACAGGAAAACAAAATCAGGCCCAAACCCGAATCGCGGTCGACCGCACTTGACGCCACAGTCGACCGGACAGAAAACAACAAAACCCAAAATTAAATTACAGTGTCTGGTAGTCGACCGTCAAAATCACCGCAGTCGACCGGCCAAAAATTCTGAATCTGTACTAAGTCGTGCACGTTGTCGGTCGATCAGGCCAAAGCTCGCAGTCAACCGGAGAGCACCCGAATGTCTGTCAGCTCCATTTTTCCTGATCTTCTCCAATGTTTTCGTCATTTCTACAATTCTCCACCTCGGCGAAGTTTCCCAAAACTGAACCGACACCAACCAAACCAAATGTCCCACTTGTTGCGTCCAGTACGAAGTGAAACAAATTCATGATAACAGACTCAATCCACAAGTTGAGACCCAAATAAGAATGTGATCACTCTCCAAAAGTCAGTATCAACTCATCAAATCGGCGGCACCATAAAATGACTGCCTATATATCCTCTTGCCTAAGGAATCAAACCTTCACGTAGTTCCCCAAATGGCCTCCAAAGACCCTCAATCCAATAGAAGAGTTCTCGACTCTTAACCAACAAATTTGCGGTTGATAGCTCTCCCAATGGCCCCAAAATGAAACAAACCAAATACCTCCACCTAAGGTGAACCAACGGTCATATCCAAATCCAAACTATGTCCACCAGTTGTACTCGAATCAACAAACTCCTCATCTGCATCCACATTAATATGATCCATAAACTGTGTCACCTTAGTTGGAATCCCAAACGATGTAATATGATCTGGAGTATGTGGAGTAATCTCCACCCAACGTGGAGTAGCATCATTCTCCACTTGCTGTGATATCCCAACGATCTGATCAACAATCTCCACCCGTCGAGAGTCATATGTGACATACCTGCTTAGAACAAAATCAAAAGCCAATACTTGATAATCAAACACACTTCTGATTCCAAATGTGCACTCGGATCAAATCTCAAATCCTCGATGTAACTATATGCTGGGCGACCAAACATCCGAAGCAACCCAATATCTGAAGTAGCTCCACCAGATCCAAAATCTCTAAACATAGCAGTCGACAACCTATGACTAAGATAACCCAAATATATCGAAGTCCGAACACCAAAACCAATGCTCAACATCAAATGTCGATCCTCCTCCAGTAAGGAACGACCCATCAAAACTATCATCTCATCTCGTTGCCCTAATGTTTTCTCTCCAATGAAGTGTCTCAAACTGCCATGAACTCAGCACAAATGCAGAAAAAAACCCCTACTAAAAACAAAATATCGTGTTACATTTCCACTAATACACTTCCTCCACCTGTTGTTGACTTCTAGGACTTCATACCAATGGGACTTGGTTACAACCCATAAATACCTAGAACAGTCCTCAACATAGGAAACCAAATACTGATTACCTCCCAATGATGCCTCCTTGGAAGGCCCCCAAATGCCTGAATGAACACCACCTAGAAGACCCCTCGCTCGGTGAATATAAGTGTCAAACTCCACTTCGGTCTCCTTGCTTATACCAATGTGCTCACAAGACTTCAATCTGCAGGTCATAGCACTCATCAACAATCCATGCACGGTATTAACACTCGAAAATCCCAGCCTCAAATCCTTCTTTCTCAGTCATCTTCCACAAAGCACCAACAAATCAATGTGGAACAAACTGAAAGAAAATAGATCTAAACTACGAGAAAGGTAGATTTTTACCTCCAACTGAAACCCTAACAAGGGCCTCCAAAAGATCTCACCCCACACGATGGTAAACATGATCCACAATAGTCAAAATCCTACCTTTACCACCAACTGAAACCCTAGACGAGCTTCCAAAGTGAACTACTCCTCCACCTAATCCCCAGGCGCAGTCTGGGCTCTAATACCACTTGTTGTGCGCGGAAGCCACCAATCGTTGCGCTTTGAGGAACCAAACCAAACATTGAGAGAGAAGACCAAACAAAGTAAAATAACGACACAAACACTAACAACCAATTTTACATGGTTCAGCGAGTTACTTACGTCCACTGGGCAAGCAGGGGATGAGTTTTCACTAATAGAGAAAGAGAGTACAAACTGAGATTACAAATCACTCAAAACAAACCAACTAATCTCACCAACAAAGCTCTCAATCTCTCAAACAATAACCCTAACCAATAGCTTCGAAAGATCTCTCTTTTCTGTGCTCAAAACAAACCCTTGACTGCTCCAAAGAAACCCTAAAACGTGTGTTTTAATTTATATCAAACAACAAACCCAAACCAAATAGGAAAACAAAATCAGGCCCAAACCCGAATCGCGGTCGACCGCACTTGACGTCGCGGTCGACCGGACAGAACAACAGAACTCAAAATTCAATTACAGTGTCTGGCGATCGACCGCCGAAATCGTCGCGGTCAATCGGCCAAAAATACAGAATTTGTACTAAGTCGTGCAAGTTGCCGGTCGACCGTGCCAAAGCTCGCGGGTGACCGGAGAGCACCCGAATGTCTGTCAGCTCCATTTTTTCTTATCTTCTCCAATGTTTTCGCCGTTTCTACAAAGAAATCATTATGTCTAATAGATTTCGATTTTAGATCTTTTCCGGGTCATTTTGACAGCAAAGTGACTACTTTCTGCATTATAATAGTTCAGTAATTTTTAGATGGTTGCCATTTATTCTAGTATAACTAATATTATTATTGCATAAAAACTGCAGTAAATTTCATTTCTCACTCTAAGATAAATCATAACCGTCTAAGTGATTTCAGTTTTCTTGCTGACTCAATCAAGTTATTTAAATAATTATTTGTACTGTGATATATCGCAGCCTTTAAATGCAAACAATATTATCTGCAGGTATATGCAATGCCAGTATTTGACACTATTGAGACGATATTGATAACAAGACTAAAAGCTTCTCGTGGAATTGCTCTGCGTTTAGTAGCCCGATCTGCTTATGTCGGTAAGAATTGTAATTATTGTTTTCCTATTGTTATGTGACATTAATAGGTTGTTGTAGTTGTTAAGAATTGTAATTATTGTTTTCTTATTGTTATGCGACTTTAATATGCTGTTGTGTTTGTTGTATACTTTGTCGTGTAATTTCAGCTATGACCCTATTTGTCGGCGCTACATTTCCTTTCTTCGCGGATCTTTTGGGTTTCTTTGGAGGCTTTGGATTCACACCAACTTCCTACTTTGTAAGTTTTGTACTTAAATATTGTTCACGAAGACAGACAAATCATTTAGATAGTTATTTTTATTTAACGGGTTAAAGATCACTTTATCCAGGGAGTTTAAATTAATAAATTTGTTAATTAACAATATGTACTAGACTTTTTATTTAATGTGAACAGAACTTCTGACTAATGAAGGAGGTTTAAAAAGAAGGCCTTGCACATACCATTTTAAATAACCATTTTTCTACAACAAACAGTTCATTTATCAAACTAACTGTAACTGTGGTCGAAATTATTTGCAGCTCCCTTGCATGATATGGTTGGCAATCAAACAACCAAAGAGGTTCTCTCCATCATGGATTATTAATTGGGTAAGTAATATTTACTTCCGTAAACCTTGTTATCATATAATTTGTTTTTCTAACGAGGTGTCCGTGGGCTGGGTAGAGGATGGCAGAGATAGGAAGATATGAGTGGTATGCAGGCGCTTTTGATTTGTACTAATTTCTCTTGTTACCTCTATCTATTTCCCTTGTCCTGTAACGAGTTTGTACTAGATAGAAGAACTCTAATGTAATCAGTCTTAAATTTTCAGTTTGACATTACAAATAATTGAATTTTTTTTGCAGGGGCTCGTTATTCTTGGCGTACTTGTGATGTTGGCTTCAACTATCGGCGGATTAAGGAATATTATAAAGGATTCTTCTACTTTTAGTTTTTATTCTTAGGTCATATGTACCCATATATAGATATTCTATTATACTGGAAAAATGGCATTAATGGTTTTTTATAAGAAACCAAATATTCAACTTGCTTTGTTTTTATAATCTTTTTACTTTATTTATATTTTTCTGTATACTACATCTAGAAGATGTCCAATTGCCCTTGTGAGTTAATTTATGAGATCCGCTAAAGTGTCTTTATGGTGTTAATGTTAGATAGCAGTATTCCTAATCTATTTTGGTAACATAAGGTTATTAGGATTCCTAATCTATTTTGGTAACATGAGGTTATTAGGATTCCTAATCTATTTTGGTAACATGAGGTTATTAAGATTCCTAATTTGTTTTGTTTTTGGTTTTAGGATTCCTAGTCTGTTTTGGTTTTAGGATTCCTAGTCTGTTTTAGTTTTAGTCTTTCTATATATATGGAGATTAGAATCAATCATAATAAGAGAGGAGAGTTGTAATCAGAGATTAGAGAGACTTTTGAGTATTGTGAGAGGGAGATTTTGTAAGTAAGTTGAGAGCTTTGGTTGAGGGTTAGTTTGTTAGTTTTGTGAGATTGTAACCATTTGTACTCTCCTTAATTTAGTGGAATCTCCCCATCCTCTCCCCGTGGATGTAGGTAATTTGCCGAACCACGTAAAATTGGTTGTCTCGCTATTTGTGTGATTTGTAATAGTTTATTTAGGTTTTCTCGACAAGTCAGTCCTAGTACTGATGAGAGGAAGAGCTGATATACCACTTTGTTAAAATATTTTGCTTAAGGTTCTTGTTTTCTTTGTGAAACGAGAATTCATATTGTGACCTGACTCTCTTATTGTGCGCTGAGGTGCTGCCAAAATTTTCGCTGCGCGCAACAAGTGGTATCAGAGCCCAGATTTCAGATCTAGGGTTTTGGAATTAGGTGGAGGAAGATTCTTGTGTGAAGCTTGGTTCTTGGAGTTCTAGGCTTCGGTGGAGATAGCATTAGGAGTTGCCGTTGGAGATTTTGCTTTCCTCGTGTGGATAGAAGATCTATTTGGAATCTGATGTAGGGTTCAGTTGGGTAATTCTTAATTTCTATCAAAATTTTATTTTTTTTCTCTACAACTTGAAGTTAGTTTGCAATGGGAGAAGAAGGTGAAAGCAGCAAGTCGATGGCGAGTATATTTCAAGTTGGTTTTCAGAACACCAAAATTAGTGTGGTGAAGTATGACGGTAAAATCAACTTCGGTTTGTGGATGAGCAACGTACAGGATGCGCTCAATGCTCAGAACTTGGAGGAGACCATCATGGTCCACGAGAGACCACCAAAATATGAAGAGGCGATATAGGAAAAGATGAATAGGAACGCTTGTGGGATGATCAGGTCCTGTTTGGAACAGGAGCTGAAGTATGATGTGATTGGGGTGACGTCTTCGATGAAGATATGAGAAATTCTCAATAATAAGTACCTTACAAAGAGTGTTGAGAACAGGTTACATTTACTGCGTAGGTTATTTAGATTTTAGATGTCCCAAGGCACCTTACTAGCGGCTCATGTGAACAACTACACTAAATTATTGTCGGACTTGGCGAATATTGATAAGAAGATATCGGATGAGTAGAAGACTATTATCTTATTGGGCTCCTTACCGAATGAGGTGTATGACATATTTGTGCTCACTTTGTTGAACGGGAGATCTTCTATCAGCTATAGTGAAGTTACTAACGCTTTGACGAACTATGATTTGAGGAGGAAGGACAAAGAGAGTTCCCACGCTAGTACTTCAGGAGAGGCCTTGTCGACGAGAGGAAGAAGCCCATATCCGAAAGGTGGTAATAGAGGAAGGTCAAAGTCTAGAGGTCATCACTAGTTATCAAAGAACCAATGTACATTCTGCAAGGAATAGGGATATTGGAAGAAAGATTGCCCGAAGCTCAAGGAGAATGAGAATGGTAAGAAAAAGGGCCCGAAGGCCAATGAGGTGAATATTACGAAAGGCGATGATTCCGATGATTCGAGCTTTTCTCTACTGATTACTCCGGAGGTGAACCACTTGGATGCATCAGATTGGATGCTTGATTCCGGTGCTACCTATCATGTGACCCCTAGACGAGATTGGTTTGCATCTTTTAAGAAACTCGATGGGAGAGTTGTTATAATGGGAAATGATCAATCCTGTGGCATTTATAGGATAGGTACCGTGCGGATTCAGATACACAATAGAGTAGTCCATGAATTGAAGGAGGTGAGATTTAAATCCTCAGCTGAAGAAGAATCTTATCTCAGTTGGAGCTTTGGAGGCAAAGGGATTCAAGGTGACCTTTGAAGATGATGTAGCAAAGGTTACTAAAGGATCTTTGGTGGTGATGAGGGGAGTCCGCAGTCAAAACTTGTATTATCTGAAGGGGAGCACCGAGATTGGCCAGGTAGCTTCAGCTATTTCAGAGGCGAACATGAGCAGGCTTTGGTGTTATAGGTTAGGACACACGGGTGAGAAGTCACTACAGGAGTTGTTCAAGCAGGGACTATTAAAAAGAGCCAAGAGTGAAAAAGTGGATTTCTGTGAGCACTGTGTTCATGGCAATAAAACGAATATGAAGTTCGGGATTGCTATTCATAGGACAAGGGGCATCCTGGACTACGTGCACACAGATGTTTGGGATCCCACCAAGACTGCATCACTTGGTGGACGACATTGGTTCATCACGTTTGTTGATGACTATTCTAGGCGTTGTTAGGTGTACACCATGAAGCATAAGAGTAAAGTCCTAGATATATTCGTGGAGTGAAAAAAGAGATTGGAACTGCAGACTGGGAGAAAGATAAAGACGTTGCGATCCGACAACGGTGGTGAATATACTTCAGACCCCTTTCTGCAGCTATGTCGAGACGAGAGCATAGAGAGGCACTTCACGGTTAGTCATACACCACAGCAGAATGGCGTGGCAGAGAGGCTAAATCGGTCTTTGCTGGAGAAGGTCCGATGTTTATTTTCGCAGAGTGGTTTGGAGAAGATCTTTTGGGCTGTGGCACTTACATATACGAGCCACCTCATTAATAGGCTGTCTTCATCTGTGATTGAGGGGAAGGCCCCTATGAAAATGTGGTCGGGAGAGCCGACATATGACTATGACCAGCTCAAGGTATTTGGGTGGCCTGCATTTTATCATATGAGAACAGATAAATTGAAACCTCGAGCTAGGAAGGCCATATTTATAGGATTTAAGCGTGGTGTCAAGGGATACAAGCTTTGGGATCCAGTTGATAAGAAAATTATGCTGAGTAGGGACGTCACGTTTGATGAGGCTTCTATCTTGAAGCTTCCCAACTCTCATCAAGTGGAGAGCGACCCGACAGAGGAGATATCATAGGTGGTGGAGATCGATACAACTCTACAGTGTCTGGATGGTACAGTATCCACTAGAGTGCCGACTGAGGTGACGCCAAGCGAGCACGACAGTGATACGGAGGATACGGGTACTCATGTGCAGGATTACGGACTGACGACTCAGGTTCAAGATTCTATTACGGTTCGAAGACATAGGAGAGACATACGGATGCTAACACAATATGCTGACACAGTTACGTATGCACTTTCGATGGAGAGTATCGATGAGATGGTGTCTACTACATTCAGAGAGGCCGAACAGAGTTCGGAGGCTGATTCGTGACATGTATCTATGCAAGAGGAGATGGAGTCTCTTCATAAGAACGATACATGGGAGCTTGTTGAGTTTCCAAAGGAGCGGAAGGTGATTGGTTGCAAGTGGGTATACACGAAGAAGGAGGACATTGAGGGCATTCCATTGAGGTTCAAAGCTAGGTTAGTTGTGAAGGGCTATGCACAGGAGGAAGGTATTGACTATAATGAGGTTTTCTCTTGTGGTGAAGCACTCTTCGATTCGGATTTTGCTAGCTTTGGTGGCACAGTATGGTTTGGAGTTAGATCAGTTGGATATGAAGACGGTATTTCTTCATGATGATCTTGATAAAAAAATATATGACTCAACCATTGGGATTCTGAACTATAGGGAAGGAAAAATTGGTTTGCAGATTGAAAAAATCGTTATACGGTTTGAAGCAGTCTTCTCGACAATGGTATAGGCGATTCGATGGTTTTATGATTGGTCATTCGTACACTCGGAGCCAGTTTGATCCTTATGTATATTTTTGCAAGTTGAAAGGAGGTGCGTATATTTATTTGTTGCTTTATGTCGATAACATGTTGGTTGTCTCTATTTTCAGATCTGCTATAGAATAGTTGAAGGCACAGCTTTCAAAGGAGTTTGAGATGAAGGATTTAGGTGAGGCGAAGCGCATTTTAGGGATGGAGATCGGCAGAGACAAGAAGAATGGCAGAATTTATTTGACACAGATGGATTATTTGAAGAAGGTTCTATAGCGATTTCATGTTAGCATGGATACGAAGCCAGCTAGTGTATCATTGGGAGCCCATTTGAAGCTTTTAGCTGATCTTTCACTGAAGTTAGTTGAAGATCGAGAGTTGATGTCAAAGACTCTATATGCGAGCGCGGTTGGAAGTTTGATGTATACGATGATATGTACGAGACCGGATAGATCACAGGCGGTGAGCATGGTTTTTAGATACATGCACGATCCAGGAGTGGGTCATTGGGACGCCGTGAGATGGATTTTGAGGTACATTCGAGGTACGCTCAATGTTGGTTTGATTTATGAGCGGAACACTACAGGTGGGCAGTTATGTATTGGCTACGTTGATTCAGATTATGTCGGGGATTTGGATAAGCGCCGGTCCACGACGGGATATGTGTTCACTTTGACCCGTGCGCCGGTGTGTTGGAGATGTACCTTAGAGTTGATGGTGGCTTTGTCTACGACAGAGGTAGAGTATATGGCGATTACAGAGGCTATGAAGGAGGCTATTTGGCTTCGAGGACTTTTGGAGGAACTTAGTATATCGCAGCGGTCCGTCACTATTCATTGTGATAGCATGAGTGCTATCTATTTGGCAAAGAATTAGGTATTTCATGCGAGGACGAAGCATATTGACGTTCGTAATCACTATCTTCGAGATGTTCTTGAAGATGGCGATGTGGAGATTGTGAAAGTCCACACGAAGGATAATCCGACGGATATGCTCACTAAGGTAGTTCCGAGCAACAAGTTTAATTATTGTAGAAGTTTATTGCACATTCGTGATTGTTGAGGCCGTTGGCGGCCATTTGGATGAACTACGGGCGGATTGATCCCTTGGAAGAGGGAGTACGTAGGCAACCATATTGGTGCAGCCGAATTTGGTGAGACGACGCATTGGTGCTCATGTTAGTGTCGGCTCAGTTTTGGGAATACATCGCCGAGGTGGAGAATTATTGGATAGCAGTATTCCTAATCTATTTTGGTAACATGAGGTTATTAGGATTCCTAATCTATTTTGGTAACATGAGGTTATTAGGATTCCTAATTTGTTTTATTTTTGGTTTTAGGATTCCTAGTCTGTTTTGGTTTTAGGATTCCTAGTCTGTTTTGGTTTTAGTTTTTTATATATAGAGAGATTAGAATCAATCATAATAAGAGAGGAGAGTTGTAATCAGAGATTAGAGAGACTTTTGAGCATTGTGAGAGGGAGATTTTGTGAGCAAGTTGAGAGCTTTGGTTGAGGGTTAGTTTGTGAGTTTTGTGAGATTGTAACTCTTTGTACTCTCCTTGATTTAGTGGAATCTCTCCATCCTATCCCCGTGGACGTAGGAAAACAACGTAAAATTAGTTGTCTCGCTATTTGTGTGATTTGTAATAGTGTATTTAGGTTCCCTCGACAAGCCAGTCTTAGAACTGATGAGAGGAAGAGCTGATATCCCACTTTGTTGAGATATTTTGCTTAAGGTTCTTGTTTTCTTTGTGAAACGAGAATTGCTATTGCGATCAGACTCTCTTGTTGTGCGCTGAGGTGCTGTCGAAATTTCCGTTGCGTGCAATAGTTAAAGCTGGTAGAATGTTGGTCATAAATTCAAAGATATCATGTAAAGTTTAGAGTGATAGGTATAATATTCCTTGAGGTTACATTAATTACGTAAAAGTTTAGATGAAGATTGTGACGTAAAATTTTCATGTAATTAGCTAATAAGGTAGATGATCTCGCCTAAAGATGACCTTTCAACAAAGATTCAGCTGGTGTCACTCTTCATTAAGTATTAGCTTCCTTTTCCACCGGAACCGTTCAACAATTATACACATTAATATTTAAGTTCTGTTGCGCGCAGCGAAAATTTTGGCAGCATTTCGGTAGCACAACAAGAGAGTCAGATCGTAATAAGAATTCCCGTCTCACAAAGGAAACAAGAATCTGAAGCGAATATCTCAACAAAGTGAGATATCGGCTCTTCCTCTCATCAGTTCTAGGACTGACCTGTCGAGGGATCCTAAAAGCTATTACAAATCATACAAAAGCAGTACAATCAATTTTTACGTGGTTCGGCAAATTGCCTACGTCCACGGGGAGAGGATGGAGAGATTTTACTATATGGTGGAGAAATACAACGGGTTACAACTCATAAAATCACTCAAATATAACCCTAACCAAAGCTCTCAACTCCCTCACAATATCTCCCTCTCAAAGTGCTCAAAACAATGCTAATTCTCTCTCTCTCTTCTCTCCTTCAATTGTTCCATATATATAGAAAATCCTAAAATCATAAACATAAATGGAATTCTAAACCAAAAGCCAAATCAAATTAGGAATCCTAATAACCTATTACCAAAATAGATTAGGAATCCTAATAACCTCAGGAATCCTAATAACCTCATGTTACCAAAATAGATTAGGAATCCTATCCAACAATTCTCCACCTCGACGAAGTGTTCCCAACACTGAGCCGACACCAACTTGAGCACCAATGTGTCGTCTCTCTAAACTCGGTTGCACCAATGTGGTTGCCTACGTACCCCCTCTCCCAAGGGATCAAGCCGCCCGTAGTTCATCCAAATGGCCGCCAATGGCCTCAACAATCACGAATGTGCAACAAGTTTCGACAATGATCAAACTTGTTGCTCGGAACCACCTTAGTGAGCATATCCGCCGGATTATCCTTTGTGTGGACTTTCACAATCTCCACATCGCCATCTTCAAGAACATCCCGAACGAAGTGATAACAAACGTCAATGTGCTTCGTTCTCGCATGAAAAACCTGATTTTTCGCCAAATAGATAGCACTCATGCTATCACAATGAATAGTGACGGACCTCTGCGATATACCAAGTTCCTCCAAAAATCCTCGAAGCCAAATAGCCTCCTTCACAGCCTCCGTAACTGCCATATACTCTGCCTCCGTCGTAGACAAAGCCACCGTAGACTGTAAGGTGCATCTCGAACACACCGGCGCACGGGTCAAAGTGAACACATACCCCGTCGTAGACCGGCGCTTATCCAAATCCCCGGCATAATCCGAATCAACATAACCAATGCATAACTGCCCACCTTTAGTGTCCCGCTCATAAACCACACCAACATTGAGCGTACCTCGAATGTACCTCAAAATCCATTTCATAGCATCCTAATGACCCACTCCTGGATCATGCATGTATCTCGATACCATGCTTACCGCCTGTGACAAATCCGGTCTCGTATATACCATCGCATACATCAAGCTTCCAACCGCACTCGTATATGGAATCTTCGACATCAACTCACGATCTTCAACTGACTTCGGTGAAAGACCAGCTGAAAGCTTCAAATAGGCTCCCAAAGGTACATCAATTGGCTTCGTATCCATACTAACATGGAATCGCTGTAGAACCTTCTTCAAATAAGCCACTTGTGTCAAACAAATTCTGCCCTTCTTCTTATCTCTGCCGATCTCCATCCCTAGAATGCGTTTGGCCTCACCCAAGTCCTTCATCTCAAACTCATTTGAAAACTGAACTTTCAACTCATCTATAGCCGACCTGGAAGTAGAGGCAACCAACATGTCATCGACATAAAGTAACAAATAGATGTACGCACCTCCTTTCAACTTGCGAAAATATACGCAAGGATCAAACTGGCTCCGAGTGTACGAATGACCAAGCATAAAACCATCGAATAGCCTATACCACTGTCGAGGAGACTGTTTCAAACCGTATAGCGATTTCTTCAACCTACAAACCAACTTATCTTTCCCTGCAGCTCAGAATCCCAATGGCTGAGTCATATATATTTCTTCATCAAGATCACCATGAAGAAATGTCGTCTTCACATCCAATTGATCTAACTCCAAACCATACTGTGCCACCAAAGCTAGCAGAATCCGAATCGAAGAGTGCTTCACCACCGGAGAGAAAACCTCATTATAGTCAATACCTTCCTCCTGTGCATAGCCCTTCGCAACCAACCTAGCTTTGAACCTCAATGGAGTGCCCTCAATGCCCTCCTTCTTCGTGTATACCCACTTGCAACCAATTACCTTCCGCCCCTTTGGAAGCTCAACAAGCTCCCATGTATCGTTCTTATGAAGAGATTCCATCTCCTCTTGCATAGCCACCTGCCACGAATCAGCCTCCGAACTCTGCTCGGCCTCTCTGAATGTAGTAGGCACCATCTCATCGATACTCTCCACCGAAAGTGCATAGCAACTGTATCGGTATACCGTGCTGGCATCTGTATGTTTCTCCTCTGTCTCCGAACCGTAATAGAATCCTGAACCTGAGCCGTCGGTTCCTGATCCTGCACATTTGTACTCGTATCCTCCGTGTCACCGTCGTGCTCGCCTGGCGTCACCTCAATCGGCACCTGCATGGATACTGTACCATCTGGACAATGTGGAGCTGCATCGATCTCCACCACCTGCGATATCTCCTCCGTCGGGTCGCTCTCCACCTGATGAGAGCTGAGAAGCTTTAAGATAGAAGCCTCATCAATCGTGACTTTCCTACTCAGCACAATCTTTTTATCAACTGGATCCCAAAGCTTGTATCCCTTGACACCACGCTTGAATCCTACAAATATGGTCTTCCTAGCTCGAGGTTCCAATTTATCAGTTCTAACATGATAATATGCAGGGCACCCAAATACCTTGAGCTGGTCATAATCGTGTGCTGGCTTTCCTGACCACTTCTCCATAGGTGTCTTCCCCTCAATCGCAGATGAAGGCAGCCTATTAATAAGGTGGCTCGCATACGTAAGTGCCTCAGCCCAAAAGATCTTCTCCAAACCACTCTGCGACAATAAGCATCGGATCTTCTCCAGTAAAGACCGATTCAATCTCTCTGCCACCCCATTTTGCTGCGGTGTATGACTAACCGTGAAGTGCCTCTCTATGCCCTCGTCTCAACATAGCTGCAGAAAGAGGTCTGAAGTATATTCACCACCGTTGTCAGATCGTAACGTCTTGATCTTTCTCCCAGTCTGCAGTTCCAATCTCTTCTTCCACTCCACAAACAAATCTAGGACTTCACTCTTCTTTGTCATGGTGTACACCCAACAACGCCTAGAATAGTCATCTATAAAAGTGACGAACCAATGTCGACCACCAAGTGATGCAGTCTTGGTAGGACCCCAAACGTCTGTGTGCACGTAGTCCAGGATGCCCCTCGTCTGATGAATGGTAGTCCCGAACTTCACCTTCGTCTTCTTACCAAGAACACAGTGCTCACAGAACTCAATCTTCCCACTCTTGGCTCCCTTCAATAGCCCCTGGTTGCACAATGCCTGCAGTGACTTTTCACATGTGTGCCCCAATCATCATCTTTCGCAATATTCACCTCATTGGCCTTCGGGCCCTTTTTCTTGCCATTCTCTTTCTCCTTGAGCTTCGGGCAATCTCTCTTCCAATGTCCCTACTCCTTGCAGAATGCACATTGGTTCTTTGCTAATTGGTGGCGGCTTCTTGACTTTGACCTTCCTCTATTACCACCTTTCGGATATGGGCTTCTACCTCTCGTCGACAAGGTCTCGCCTGAAGTGCTAGCACGGGAAGTCTCCTTGTCCTTCCTTCTCAAATCGTAGTTGGTCAATGCGTTAGTCACTTCACTATAGCTGATAGTAGATCTCCCATTCAACAAAGTGAGCACGAAGGTATCATACTCCTCATCCGGTAAGGAGCCCAACAAAATAATTGCCTTGTACTCATCCGATATCTTCTCATCAACATTCGCCAAGTCCGACAACAACTTCGTATAGTTGTTCACATGAGCCGCTAGCGAGGTGTCTCTGGACATCTGAAATCTGAAGAGTCTTCGTAGCAAGTGCAACCTGTTCTCAACACTCTTTCTGAGATACTTATTGTTGAGAATTTCTCACATCTTTATTGCAGACGTCACCCCAATCACATCATATTTCAGCTCCTGTTCCAAACAAGACCTGATCAACCCACAAGCGTTCCTATTCATCTTCTCCCATACCGCCTCATCATATTTAGGTGGCCTCTCGTGGACCATAATGGTCTCTTCCAAATTCTGAGCATTGAGCGCATCCTGTACGTCGCTCATCCACAAACAAAAGTTGATTTTGCCGTCGTACTTCACCACACTAATCTTAGTGTTCTGAAAACCAACTTGTATTGTACTCGCCATCGATTTGCTGCTTTCACCTTCTTCTCCCATTGCAAACTAACTCCAAATTGTAGAGAAAAAACAAATTTGATAGGAATTAGGAACCACCCAACTGAACCCTAGATCGGATTCCAAATAGATCTCCTATCCACACGAGGAAAGCAAAATCTTTAACGGCAACTCCTAATGCTATCTCCACCGAAGCCTAGAACTCCAAGAACCAAGCTTCACACAAGAATCTTCCTCCACCAAAAAACCCTAGATCTGAAATCTGGGCTCTGATACCACTTGTTGCGCGCAGCGGAAATTTTGGCAGCACTTCGGCAGCACAACAAGAGAGTCAGATCGCAATAAGAATTCCCGTCTCACAAAGAAAACAAGAATCTAAAGCGAATATCTCAACAAAGTGAGATATCGGCTCTTCCTCTCATCAGTTCTAGGACTGACCTGTCGAGGGATCCTAAAAGCTATTACAAATCACACAAAAGCAGTACAACCAATTTTTACGTGGTTCGGCAAATTGCCTACGCCCACGGGGAGAGGATGGGGAGATTTTACTATATGGTGGAGAAATACAACGGGTTACAACTCACAAAATTACTCAAATATAACCCTAACCAAAGCTCTCAAGTCCCTCACAATATCTCCCTCTCAAAGTGCTCAAAACAATGCTAATTCTCTCTCTCTCTCTCTCTCTTCTCTCCTTCAATTGTTCCATATATATAGAAAATCCTAAAATCATAAACATACTAGGAATTCTAAACCAAAAGCCAAATCAAATTAGGAATCCTAATAACCTATTACCAAAATATATTAGGAATCCTAATAACCTCAGGAATCCTAATAACCTCATGTTACCAAAATAGATTAGGAATCCTATCCAACAAGTTCTTGCTTATGAAATTTAAAGAAAGGGCTGGGAGACTTATAACAGGGAGACTGTGAAAACAAAGATGTAGTGTGAAAGCAAAATATCAGAATCCATTAAAAGGCTCTTTGAGTACATAAAGAAGATAGTCTACAAATCCACCAGGAAATATGAAATGGAAAAAAAATATTATTGATAAAAAGTAAAGATTCAGATCCTCTTCATTACCAAAAAGTAGCCGAGGGACCACAATCTAATCATAATAGATGGTTATAATTTTTCTTTGAGTGCAAATTAGAAATTAGTGCAATTCATGGGGACATGGTGAGTGTTAGAATTAGAATGAATTACCACCATCCAATAAATAATGAATGATTGTGATCATATTTGATGCAACCATATGTAGAAATAGAACACAAATACTAGAATGGAGTCTAAATACAAAATAAGGCCTGCAATTAATACATGTTATTAACTTAAATAGAAACACAACTGAAAGACTAAACTGAAGTATAAATATTGATGGCTGAAAGAAGAAAAGACTAGAGTGCACACAACCCTTCTGTCCCTCCAAAGGAGATATATGAGAATTTAAAGTGGATTGGGATCCTCTACTAAGCCATAGTGACTCCTAATATCTCCTAATGCATCTTCACCTTTCATTACATAGTACCTCCTCGTATTTTGTGTTTATGCATAAAATAAAAGGTAGAGATGCATTAGGAGATATTAGGAAGCATTATGCCTTAGTAGAGGATCACAATCCATCTAAAATAGGATAATATAAAAAGTACAAATCTAGATATGCAAATCCATGCAAACCTCGTTTGTCAGAGTAGATCAACAAGTGTTCCAATAGAATAAGGCAGGATATAACTCATAGCGTTGATGCATAGACATTATGAAACCATTTCTGAAATCCCGCGCTGATATAATATATAAGAAACCGATATAAAAAATTGATAAAGAAACAAAAAGTGAAAAACCCAAAGCATGAATAAAAGAGATATGAGATGAATATATATGATTACACATCCAAAATAAGGAAATAAGGAACATTACATAAAGCTAAGCTACAACATAAAGTAAATTGAAAAAAATGTAAAGGTCCGTATGGGTTAAGCAACCATAACATCACAAGTCTAATTCTTGAAATATACATTATAACTCACTTGAATCCCATAATACAACTTAATTTGTACCCATGTCCATTCCAAGCTGATTTACCTAGTTTTCATCTTTTATATTGTTGGGAATTAAGTAATGAGAGTGCCTGATATATTCAAAGTTCTTGATATCACTGCCCTAATATAATAGTGTTGGATTTTTTGGTCAAAAAATAGCTTTCCAAAATGAGTTTTCAAACTATATATATATTAACTACAAGTACTTTTCATAAATGCTTTGTAGCCTAGTGGAAAGTTAAATTTTTGGTATTTCAAAAGGTCCCTTGTTCGAGGCTTGCCAACGGCAAGCCGAGAAGTATTTTATTTGAATTAATCCCTCATAAGTTCTCGTGGGCCGTGGGCCGGGGATCGGGGCTAATCGGGCTGAGGCGCTAAGTGGCGCTTTGTTAGGCGCACTTTGCACTTCGCACGGATGCATCGGGGCGAGGTGGCGTCACTATGGTTGCCTCACAGGCTGCTTCGCAGCATGCGGACGAGCTGCGTATTTTCACGAGGGTGACCCTAGCGTTCTCGTAGTTTGATGAGGTTCGTATGTCATACGAGGTTCGCCTGTTTGACTATGTTCGCTCGTTCGACGAGGTTCGCTCGTTCGACGAGGTTCGCCTGCTTGACGAGGTTCGCTTGATCGACGAGGTTCGTATGTCATGCGAGGTTCGCCTGCTTGACTATGTTCGCTCGTTCGACGAGGTTCGTCTATCATACGAGGTTTGCCTGTTTGACGACGTTCGTCTGTCAAACGAGGTTCGTCTGATTTGTTGAGACGTGACCCTCGCGTTTCGTAGCAACGCGTCTATTGATTGCCTCGTATTTAGGAGTTAATGCATGCAGCGGTTACAACAGCATTAAGAGCAATTTAATACATTGATGTTACAATCTTAATTGCCATTAAGAATTGTAACAGTCATATTAATTGCTTGTGACTCTTGAGCTAGCCTTAGAGGCCTATAAATAGCGCCCTTAGGCAGCTCTTGGTTAATTGCTGAAAAGTTAAAAATCCTCTCGCGAGCGTGGAACACGAACGTGGAACACGAACGTCGCGTGCTGGAATACGAACGTCAATCCCGACGTTGTTGCTGTTGTGCTGCTGCTGCAGGAACTTGTGCCCACATGAACTTGTCTTAAACCGAAAGGTTTTGAACCGTAAGGTTCTGAGATCGAGGAGATCTTTTGCCTAGACCGAAAGGTCTTATAGATCGAGGAGATCTTGTCAATACTGGGTTGGTGCACACCAGAGTATTGCACTGCTGTTCCTGGAAGCAGTTTGGCCTTGGGATCGTTACACCGGAGTAGGCCAAATATAGCTTTAAGCACAGCGTTTCTATAACGCACAGCAGTTAACTGAAAAAGTTTAAAAATACATCACATCTAATTCTCAGTTTCATTCCAGATTTAACCTCAATTTCCAACAAATAGTTGCCGCCTTCATAGAAACACCGACACTTGAGGCAACCTAGAATCTAAAGCTAGTTACCTAAATGGATACATTGCTGTAAAACCATAACTAAAATTAAGAGGAAAATAAGATATGGAACATAGAGAGTGTTTTTCTTGAAATTTCCATGTGATTTTCCTTCTCCTACGAGCTTTGCCACCATTTATATAGAGTGGAAAACTAGATTAAGATTAACAACTTAATTAATTAAAACTGCTATAGAATATTGTGACACACCGGCGGCCTTTATATATATATACACGCGCCCGTGCGCATGAATATATTATAGTGTTGGAACTAATAATTGTAAATAATAAAATATAAATAGAAAATTTTAAGAAAGAGATGAATGACTTGTAAGGGGACAGTTGTGATATTACTGGCCTATAACAATAGTTATTGCCTTCGCAGAAGTAGGTAGATGCAACTTTTACTCGAAGTTAGCCGACACTTGAGAATACTACAATTCTCAAGTTTTTTGCCCAATGGATGCATTGACCATAATCATAACTAAATTAAGGAAAAAAATGAAATAAAGAAGATAGAGAGTTTTTTCCTTTCATTTATCCATGTGATTTTTCTTCTCCTACAAGCTTAGCCACCATTTTTATACAGTGAAAAACCACCCTAGTTTCAAAGACATAATTAATTAAAACCATTATAGAGATTTTTCTTGCCAAAAGAGGAAGTTGATGAATCATTTTATTTATAATTTGAAAGAAGGAAAAACTTACAAAGTTTTATTTCTGGAGATCTTCTGTCCCGCTGAAACGATTTTGGTTCTATTGACCACATGAACAATGTTTCTATTCTCATAGAAATCTTTTAAGTTATTAACTTTGTTGATTTTGGTGCAAGCGGAGCTCTTCTACGTTGAGTTTGGTATGAGGGGAGCTCTTCTACACCGAGAATTCAACTTTCATAGTCAACGAGGTGGGTAACCTCCTTGTTACCAAAGTACTCTCAAGGCAGAGGGTGGAGGAGTCGTAGTAAGGCATTGAATGCCAAGTCTCATTGAACAACATGGGCTAAAAATCCTATAAGATGCCTAAACTCCAACCTTTGAAAACAAATTAGGCTATGGCATTGGTGGATGCTAGAGAAGTGATGGAAGAACTCTTAACAGCAAGAGCTTATTGTGGTGTCGTGACGCTAATCAAAGAGCTAAGGCACTCAACAATAGCAATCCAAGAGTAAGAGAAAATTTTTTGGAGTCCTTTGCATAGAGATAAGAGGGTTTATTTATAGCTAAAATTGAATGGGTGTCGCGGGATTATTCTTGTGCTGTGGAAAGCTATAGTGCTTTATCAGCAGGTTATGCACCAGTGCACATGTTTAATCCTTTGTGATCATAGGGTAAATCAAAGTCAGCGAGCAACGACATTGTGTTAGGACACATTAAATGTAGTATGAGCTCTCATCAGCTTTATTATCTTCGTGATTCATCGTGGGCCTAATTCCCTCAATTAGTGCAGGCATCCATGTTGTAGCAGACATGTAGCATTTATTGCTATAGATCGTGATGCGTCGTTGTTGATGTGACCCTTGACACACATCTCAATCAGTATAGTATGTCCCCTAGCTCTGCGATCAAATCTAAGCTACCTTATTTGATCTAGCCTAGGCGACAATGAGATCAATATGCATACGATGGCTTACCTCCGCGACTAAGGCTCCATCTAAGTGGTATTTATGCTGATTTTAATCCCTTTTAACGCTAGATTCTGAACCTACTTGTGGTCTTCTGGTTAGGTTGAAATGACACAATTGTTCTTAGGGCACTTTCATTGTATTGAGTAGATTTTATTTGTATATTTGACCAGCTTCAAAATCTTCTTGATCTCTGGAAGCTTTGAACCCACGTAGATGATTACATTTTTCTAGGGGGTTGATCTTTCTTTAGAGGGATGGTATCAACATGCCAATGACCGTCGATCATTCCACCATTCAGAGTTAACTTTATTGTGTTGTCTGTGACAAAGGTGGCACCATTCAGGGGCATACTAAAAAAGCATGATGGTATTGATAACAGTAGGCATACTGATTAAGTATGATGATGTTAGTGAGTAATGAAGATACCATTTAGAGGCATATTGATTGAGCATGACAATTGGTGATTTGATAGTGCCACTTAGAGGCATACTAATTAGGGCATCTTATAGCCTAAAAATAACTTAGTGTTAACCTCCCGTGAGAAACACGTGTCCCGCTTCGCTCTAGATCAGACATGATTAGAACCTAGACGATTTGATCCACTCCTGCAGCTGACTCCATAGGCCGATAGCTCACGTGGCTAACTAGAGAGACAATACTTTTTGACCTATTCTCTAGGTCGAGCCCTCTAGACTTCACGCTCATCCCACTATATCAGCTGACAACTTGCGTAACCGACTAAAAATATAGTGTTTATCAACCATCAGTTGGATGACTGAAGAGGTGGTAGTTTTCTCGAACCGCACCGATAGCTATCTGCCCTTGCATTAGCTACCCTGACAAAGTCATCACTAATCTAGTCCCCAAAAATTTATGATTTATCATTATCTGCCAGCACCAATCAGTTGATGTCGCTTGGCACTAGTGCCAACTAGATGACCATCTTCGCCGGCGACCAACACCTGTCAGCTATCTGCCCAGTTAACTACCTGTGTAGACTCGATCACAGTTACTTCTTTGCCCTTCCAATCTACTATAAAAGGAAGTGGCATTGCACAAGGTACCTTCTTTGGCTTCATGTAACACTGGAACTCTGCATTTATTTCCTTACTTAGTATATACTCCCGCACAAGCTCAAACACTGACTTGATCGTCAGAGGAACAACCGGAGAACCCAACTCCGGCCTCAAATAAGTATTTTGCGTGCAAGAAAGGACTGCGATCTATGGAGCCAGCCATCTGAATGAGTTTTGAGGACCCTGATTCTACTTCAATCCATAAATAAACTGCTTATTTAATAACAGACATCAACAGTTGACGCCTACTATGGGGCATTTTATCTCTTTACCTTAGGACAGATGGCTCCTTACGCTCAAATCATAAGATGAGAAGCTACCGCCAAGGCTAACCCTCCATCAACTTGACCTACTTCAGCTAAAGACCTCAGCATCATCATGAATAAGACCAAGGCAAATATGGTTCTCTACGGTAATTAAATTAATGATGCTATCTTCAAATAATATATTTTTTTCCTGTTGTATCTATGTACAACTTTCATCGATCGATCATCATCAACTCGGTCGGCTTTAACTCAAAAGACCTTGGCACCTAATTAGTGTAAGACCAAGACGTGCCATCAATAAAATGCCTTAGTACCCTCTAGGGATAAAACTTAGTCACGCCTCAATTCGATGAACTCTAAAGACCTTAGCATCTCCCTAAGCCCAAGGCAATATAGGCGTCAAAAATTACCTATAGGTTCCCGCTTGTAGCTCGAGATGGAAGATGATGAGCATTATTATCTAAGTCAAAGGAGATTATTTTATATCATTGAGTACATGAAGCAAGTCAATGAAGCGTACGAATCAACAGGATGGCAAAATAACGAAGAGATGATCCGATCGGGAGTTACAGTTCACTCACGAAAGATGAAGCGCCACTCATGTATCGTCCACTCCATACATGATTCACTCATAGGAGATTGTAGATCTCCTCTCTGGTTTTCTAACACACTTTGAATCACATTATTCTGAGATCGGACTCAGGAATTACGCGAAAAACAAGTCAAGGCGCACAACCGGGACACACGACTTGTCTCAGCCAAAGCCGAGACACAACTTGTGTCTTGGCCAAGGCAGAGACACAACTTGTGTCTCGACCAAGGTTGAGACACACTTTGTGTCTTGGCCAAGGCCGAGACACAAAGTCTGTCTCGCGCCTAAAAATACTGATTTCGCCCGTTAACCGCCCAGATTTGAGTATATTCTGATCCAAAGCCTCCCCAATTGATCTGAAGTTATCTTGGAACATGGTTAAGTGGTTACAAGTAAGGATGAGATCAAATCGATTATTATTATTCGAAAACCGAGCATCTGAAGCCTATAAATATGGCCTTAGGGCCTTCATTTACATGGATCCGGAATTCTCAAGCCTCGGCGAAGCCATGTCAAATTGAAGAGTGAGGAGCACGAATTTCAGAGAGAAGGAAGGGATCTTGGCGAGTTCTTCAGCACAAGGAGGAGAAGAGTTCGAGAGATCTGCATTCCGTTCATCCGTTTTCCTTGAGATCGTACCTAGATGTGATTCTCGAGAAGAGTGATTATCTCAATGTTGCTGAGATAGTCACTTCAATTTTTTGTCTCCTTTACGAGGCAACAAAATCGTTATTCGGATTTGATCAGTTGGTGGTCCACGGATAAACCTCGGGACCAGCAAAGATCCCGCGTAAGCAGAAGACCAATAAATTATCTATATGCGTGTGTTCTCAAGAAAATTGTAATCTTTTTTATTTGCATTGTGTAAGGAGGCTTATAAAAGTCCTTCCTTTTGAATCACTGTAACAACTAAAGTTGTAATGAGTCCCGTAATGAAGAAAATAGTTTTTGATCCGAACACGCTACCGACCATAGTGGGAGCTAACAGCCTTGCTGACGAGGCTGTCGTGCCGTAGCCACTGATCAAGACCCTATGGATGAAGAGATTGAATACGAGTTCAACCAGTAGAAGTTCAAGAAGTACATCTCCTCCTCCTCCTCCAGATCTTCCTCTTTCTACAAGCGCAAGAAGACCACTTTCGTGAAGAATGTTAATTAGCCTTCAGATTTGAAAACTCATGGTGATAATCTTCTCCCAAATGCAGTTAAAGACTCCTCTCCAGCATCTAAGGAAGCCGGATCTGACGCTCGTGACAACTCCTCAAAGGTCACGGAGCTGCCCGTCGAAGGCGCGCCGGTGCTGACGAAAAGGGCTCGTCAGAGGCGCCGCCAACGTCTTGCCCGCCAATTCACCAAAACTTTGGAACAGGTGGACAGACTTCGCTACCGAACGGATTTAGAGTTTAGAAGGTGCAAAGTGGCTAAGCCATCACCGCAGTAAGCATCGTGATCCATCTCCCAACAGCCGACTAACAAATTAGTTCATGTCAAACGAACTCGTTCTACTTACAAGGAGCGCATCCAGAAGCATCGCGCACTTCTTGCGCATGCCCGGATCCTTGTGCAAAAGGCATAAGAATTGCAAAAAGAATCCCCAAGATCTTAGACCATCTCCAATAGTGTATAATTGGGTGAATTATTTGCTCCAGCAAAGAATAATTGTAAAGGTGAAGTGATGTGGCTTTTGGAGGGAAATATTCAATAAATCTATAATTATTGTAGTGAAAAGCAATCAAATTGCGCCATGTGTCATTGTAAAAGCAATTGTTTGCTACTGGAGTGCTCATTTATCCGCGGGAGAAAACACAAAGGAGGTGAGGTGCAATCGTGACATGTGGCAGCTTCGTGTTTGTTGATGCATTTTTCTTTTCCACCCTCTTTTTAAATAGTATTTTTTACTAATAAATTGATCAAATTAAAAAAATTCACCATTAATTTTCTTTTTTCGAGATCTATAAATAGAGATCAACTTTGCTTCATTTGGACACCAAAATTTTTTGAGTATTTTCTCCAAAATTTCTTTCTTCCTCCAACTTCTTTGCTCTCTTTCAAAATGGACCCTAATGAAAATTTTAATCGTCCCCCAACTTATATGTTTCCTAACCAACCTCAAAATTCTAATAATCAATGTCCTGAAAATCTTCAAAACATGCCATCCAATTTTCAGATGCCGTATATGATGCCATCTAATTTTGGTATGCAATATCCTTATAATTTCCCTTATATGCAATATGGGCAACAAACTGGTGGAAGTAATTATGGTGGTTTCTCCAATATCAATAATCAAAACACCGAGCAAGTTACTCCTCATTTTAGCAATGGATCAACAGATGTACCCGAGTTTTCCACTCAAATATCTCTTGGATGTGCCGGTGATGACACACCACATAGTTTTTTGCCCCAAATACAGAAAAATACTTCTAAATCTAGTTATTTGGTTTGGAGGGTCGAGCAAAGCAAACTACTTTTAACTAGTTATTTTCACCAGTAATGATAGTGAATTGGGTAGTGGCCAAAAGGGTGACACTTTTTGGGGTAAAATTGCTGCTTACTTGAATGAGCATTCAACAACTGGCCCTCATAGGAGTAAACAACAATGTAAAAGCCATTACATTGATCTCAACAAAAAAATTGGTAAGTGGGTTGGTGTATACAGAAAAGCATTAGCAGAGAGGCGTAGCGGTTGGTCAGACGACAACTACATAGCAAGAGCTCAAGATTTATTTGTTGAAGAAATTAAAAAAAAACTTTGCTTTGCTTGAAGAATGGAAGTTGGTTCGTAATGAACCAAAATATATGGTTGGATCTGGTGCATCTCAAAGTAGTGGAAGTAAAAGGAAGAGTAGCGGGGAAGGTGATATCTCACGCTCATCAGTTCCTTCTTTTGTACGCCCAGAAGGTAGAGACACGACAAAGAAAAAAGCTAAGGGCTCATCTAGAAGATCGAAACTTGTTATTGAGGAGGAATACTCTAAGATAGAGTCTGACTGCCAGGAGCTAAAAGAAATGAAGAAACAACAGATGAAGATGATGCAAGAAGTTGCAACAGCTCAAAAGGAGGCAGCATGTGCTCAAAAGGAACAACAGATGAAGATGATGCAAGAAGTTGCAAGATAGAGTCTGAGTATGATGTCTGAGTCTATTGTTAGAATATGATGTCTGAGTGTATTGTTCAATAAAATGCATCTTGGTTCCTGCAAACAATTCCTTTGTATGTAAGTCATTTGAAATTTGAAAAGCAAAGCTCAATTATGTTGTACGTAAAAGTCCAAACATATGATCTCTGCACACTACAAACAAACCTTATCTCTTGAACATATCAAAAGCAATGTTGCGTCACATGTGATCTCTGCACACTACAGTCCAAACCTTATCTCTTGAACATCTCAAAATCAATGTTGCTTCACATGTGATCTCTGCACACTACAATCCAAACCATATCTCTTGAACATCTCAAAATAAATGTTGCTTCACATGTGATTGTTGGCCTTCTTGTTTTGATGATGTTTAATAAACAATTTACCACTAATGTTGTTTGTCTAGTGTTTGTGTTTTCCTATGTATTATAGACAAACAACGTTGTTGGAGGTTGGATGGATTACGCTTCAACGATCATATCCAAAGGAGGTTGGCGGAATGTCGGGTTGAAGCCTTGCAATTCAAAGTTAAAGATCAAGTTCAAGCTTCATCCGCATGTGTACCAAGTTGAGCTATATTGAAGATCAAGATCAAGCTTGGGTAATATAGTTTAGGATTTATATTATGTGTGTTAAGTACGTTAAGCTCAATTATCTATACACACACATTTTATTGGTTTCCTTGTATATATATGTAGTCACATATATATACAACACAAGTTTTGGTTTTCATGTTTATAAATATGAAATTACATGTTTCATATTTATTATTGTGATTTGGTTTATCTACTTAGATATGAAACAAATATATTTTCATATACATACTCATATGTTTTATTTTCTATTGTATTTATGAAAATATTGTTTTCTCAGTTTATAGACTTAATAACAATCATATACATATTTTATTAAGTCTACAAAATCATTGTGCAAAGTTTCAAAACATGGTTTAGCCTAAATGTCAAAATTCATATGTTTACATTTTCGTGTTTTGGACTATTTTGTAAAATGATGATATTTTTCATTTGGGAAGTCCTTTTTAGAAACTAATTGTTGTAGCATGTTTATTATCATGTCTATAATCATTTCCCAAAGTTTTATATTTTTTAGAATTTATTTGGTATTTTTGAACAGTATTTTAAAATCAGCAAATAGTTTTTAGAAACTGGATTTTCATATATCAGTTGTCGGTCGACCGCACCGGTCGACCGCACCTATGTTCATTCGTCAGTGGGCAGCAGAGAGTTTGTCGGTCGACCGCTGCGATCGACCGAGAGCTCGAAATTTCCATTGGTCGACCACACTGGTCGACCGAATAAGTCTCTGCTCGTTTTCTCAGATTGGGATCTGGATCGCGGTCGACCGTGAATTTTTTCGACCGACCGCCGCTTAGTCAGATTCCTTCCAACGGCTATTTTTGTTACCGTTGGCTGGGGCTGTTTTTGTCTTTTGCTTGGTGGTTTTCGGCTGAGATTTTGAGTGGGTATAAATACCCCATTGCTGTTCTCTTTTAAAAAATCCAAGAAGTTTTTAAATAAGTTTTAAACAAGGGTTTAAGTGTGTTTAAGGGTTTGTTTTGTTTGTGAAGAAGTTTTCACAAGTGGAGGAGATCATCTTCTTGTTTGGGCTCTAATCTCCATCTCTCCATCTTGTCTTCCATTGAGAAGTTTTCTAAACTCTGCTCTAGCTTTCATTTATTACTTGTCAATTATCATTTCTATTAAAGCTAGTTTTATATTGAGTTTAGATTTGATTTTATCTCATTGTTACACACACCCACTTGAGCTTATTGTATTTGCATACATAGTATATTAGGGTTGTGAGAGATTGTAACATTGAGTTGTGCTTAATTGTGTTCTCATCTATTGTAGAGAACAAATTTATATTTGTTACATTGTGAGTGGTGTAAGGTTTTCGGTGAGCTAGAAACCGAGTGTGTTGTGAAGTTTTTGGTGAACTAGAAAATCGAGTGTGAGGAGTGAACATTGATTTGTGAGCGTTAAAAACCGTCATTGTGAGGTGGAAACATTATTCGGGTGAGCGTAGAAAACCCGGTTGTAATAGTAGATTTCTCCTCGGGAGTGGGGAGCGGAGACGTAGGACGGAAGGTCCGAACTCCGTGATCATATCTTGTGTTTGAGTGTGCTTTGGCGTTTATTTATACTTGTGTTTATATTTCTTGTCGCCATTGTCATTAACTCATTATTTATATGATCCACTATCTAGTTCATATTGTTTACTCCTTGTGTTAGTTTCATATCCTTGCATATATATCTCATAGTATATCTCTTTGCTAGGATATATTTCATTGTTCATATTGCTTATCCTAGTTCACATATCATGTTGTATTTCATACTTGCTATGATAACTTGTTAATTAGTTTTATTGGCATTTAATCGGGATTAGATTAGCATAAGACCCTAATCAACCCCCCCCTCTAGGATCTAACAATTGGTATCAGAGCTTGGTACTCTTTGATTTAAGGTCTAATCGCATTGAGTTAAAGATCCAAGTTATTTTATTGTGCTAATCTTGTTTTGATTGCATTTGCATCTTGCTTGCATATTTTTACAAATTATGGATATGAATGATGCATTTTGTTTTGGCTAAGATTCTAGTGTTGCTCCTAAATTCAATGTTTTTCCCTATGCTTAATGGTGCTTTAGATTCAAAATATTTGTTCAATCTAAAAATATTAATTTATAGGAAATCATTGATTGTGCTTATATTGTGCCCACATTGGAGAAATCCAAGTGGAGCAAACATGATAAAAAGATGTTTATTATGAACAAGCTTATGTTAGAATTTTTATTAAATACATTTGATTCATTTATGTGTAACAAGCTTGATTCTTTTGATAGTGCTTACACCTTATGGAAATTTATTGAAGCACATCAAAGGGACTTGGAGGCGATCCGACAAGCTTTGGAGGATCCGACTTCAAGCTCATATGGAGCATCATGCACACGGCCACTAGGCGATAGCCCTAGTGCGGTTTGCGAGTTCGAAACCACTAATGATTTACCTAATGATGAACTTGCTTATGCTAGTGATAAATTATTGCATGCCTACAAGAAATTACAAAATGATTTCATTAATTTACAAAGCAAGCATGTAATTTTGAAATCCGATCATGAGTCTTTAACTTCTAAGTTTGATACTATTTCTAATGAAAATATGATCCTTAAAGAAAACAATAAAAAATTAAAATTGGATCATGATTCTTTGCTTTCAAACTTTGCCAAGTTAACTCATGAAAGAGATGATGCCATGGTAGAAGTAGAGAACATACAAAATGATACTGCTTCTTTTATAAATAACTATATATGTTCTACTTCTAAAAGTACATATGTGCCTAAAAATGAAGACTTGAATCTTATGAAAAAAATGTATTTCATCTTTAGATTCAACTTTAAAAATATGCATTGATAACCATAAGAAACTTATGGACAAGTGTGCTAAATCAAGTGCAACAAAATCACCTATACACTATGCACACTTGTATAGCAAAGTTTACAAGTGCTCCATTTGTGGTCGTAAAGGCCATTTAGCTAAATTTTGCTATGATGAACAAAAATATTAGAATATTAATCCTTCTTGTGCATCTCATCAAGTTTCTTCATCACATGTACACACACATGCACCTATTTCTCATCATAAGCATGCTCTTGTGTATCATTGTGATTTTTGTGGTAAAGTTGGTCACTTAGCTAAGTTTTGTTTTGATTTACGAAAAGTTTCCAAATCGTAAAATATTTCAAGTAGACCAACATTATTTTAAAATGTTTCTTATTTGTAAAATAATCTTAAAAGACCATCTTTATTTGCAAATGTTCCACGTGCACCTTTTAATGGTCAACATAAGCAAATGCTTCCTTTTCATTGTACATATTATAATCGGAAAGGTCATTTGAGTGATTATTGCTATGACCGATCCTGTGCACCACATATGCCTAAGAGGGTTCATAACCCTATGGCTTTGAGCTTTATTAATAGGGGTCATGTCCCTAAACAATCCGGCACCAAGAATGCTTGGGTGCCAAAATAATTTTTAAACCAAGAATTTTAGTGTTTTTATTTTTCTCTTTCTTAGTTTTGAAAAATGTATTTTAAACTTTCATGAAAACAATTCCTTTTATTGGTTAAATTTTTTTGTTTTCATGATTATTGGTTTTGCTTTGATGAGAGGTTTGTATTAATATAATCCTCCGGGTTTATTGGGTGTTTATTCCCAAATCACGTTTACCGGATGCTAGAATGATTATATGGGTTAGAACAAGCTTAAGAGCTTGATATATTGTTGCCTCTCTTGAAATTCTTTTGTTAAAGATTTTGTTTTGATTTGTTGCTTTGAATTCATTATATTTCACTTATATGATGATATTTATATGTTTGTGCTCATGGATCATCTATTTGTGTCTTATAATGTATTCTATATGTGATTTGATCAAGCTTTATAAAGAAATTTTTTTTGATCAAACATTGTTTTTGAACTTAAATCTTGATTTATGATTTCATTAATTACTTTGTTTTCATTTGAAAACTTTTTGCATGATTCTCATGTTCCTTCTCTTTTTGATTTCATAAATCTACTTTTATACATGGTTTTTATATTAGTGTAATGAGACACTATCTCCATAATGACATACTCATATGTGTTCTCATTGTCTTTTTGTATGTGAGTGATATTTAGCATATTCATGTATGCTTGCTCACATGTTTTGCCTTGATCTTTATTACATATATTTTCTATATGGCATTTTGATAGGGGGAGCAATCCCTATATCTTTCTATGTGTTATACTTACACATGCTTAATGATAGGGGGAGCTTTCGCTTTCTTAATTCTTTTGTCCCCTTTTTGATGTTGTCAAAGGGGGAGAAATATTATGAGTATATTCCTTCTTGTTTATATGCATGCGAATTATAATTTATATATTCATTTCTTTTCATGTATATATCCTTTTTGTAAATTGTTTGTCATCATCAAAAAGGGGGAGATTGTTGGCCTTCTTGTTTTGATGATGTTTAACAAATAATTTACCACTTATATTGTTTGTCTAGTGTTTGTGTTTTCCTATGTATTATAGACAAACAACGTTGTTGGAGGTTGGATGGATTGCGCTTCAACGATCATATCCAAAGGAGGTTGGCGGAATGTCGGGTTGAAGCCTTGCAATTCAAAGTTAAAGATCAAGTTCAAGCTTCATCCGCATGTGTACCAAGTTGAGCTACATTGAAGATCAAGATCAAGCTTGGGTAATATAGTTTAGGATTTATATTATGTGTGTTAAGTACGTTAAGCTCAATTATCTATACACAATCTATACACATACATTTTATTGGTTTCCTTGTATATATATATAGTCACATATATATACAACACAAGTTTTGGTTTTCATGTTTATAAATATGAAATTACATGTTTCATATTTATTATTGTGATTTGGTTTATCTACTTAGATATGAAACAAATATATTTTCATATACATACTCATATGTTTCATTTTCTATTGTATTTGTAAAAATATTGTTTTCTCAGTTTATGGACTTAATAACAATCATATACATATTTTATTAAGTCTACAAAATCATTGTGCAAAGTTTCAAAACATGGTTTAGTCTAAATATCAAAATTCATATGTTTACATTTTCGTGTTTTGGACTATTTTGTAAAATGATGACATTTTCGTTGTAGCATGTTTATTATCATGTCTACAATCATTCCCCAAAGTTTTACATTTTTTAGAATTTATTTGGTATTTTTAAACAGTGTTTTAAAATCAGCAAACAGTTTTTAGAAACTGGATTTTCATATATCAGTTGTCGGTCGACCGCACCGGTCGACCGCACCTATGTTCTTTCGTCAGTGGGCAGCAGAGAGTTTGTCGGTCGACCGCCGCGGTCGACCGAGAGCTCGAAATTTCCATTGGTCGACCGCACTGGTCGACCGAATAAGTCTCTGCTCGTTGACTTTGAACCATCAAGCATTGCTAGCTCGAGCTCATCATTTGATTACCAAACACAAACGTTACCTCAGTTTGAAGTGCATGTTCAAGGTAGGTCCGAATCAGATATTCATACTAGATCTGAACTCCGAGATAGGGCCAAACATCTTCAATTGAAGGAGGATCTTATCGAGCACATTTGGCAAAAGTTTGGAGCAACCGCAATTTAATTTTCAACTTTTGATTTTAATTTTGTCAAATTTTAGTTTGTTATGTGTGTTTTTAATAAATTGTACTGTTGATTTATCTACATCAATAAAATCTTGTCTTGTTTTTAATATTGTAATAATATTTGATAAATATCAAAATTAAATAATTATAAATAAAAAAATAAAAAATTATATTATTATTATTATTATTATATTAATTATAATACATATATCACATATGAAAAATATAATATAATAAAATATATGAGATGGGGAGTTATGAGGAGAGATAGAAAAGTGAATTATTTCCTAAATTATCCTCTATTTTGGAGTGTATGTGATAGTGGAGACATTTGATAATGTGGCAGGAAATTAATATTATGTGGAAGGGGATAAAGTGAATTTGAATTGTCTCCTATTGGAGATGGTCTAAGTAGGTTTGGGTGCCAAAGCCCAAGACAGCACCTAAAACTGCACCGAAGACAGTTAAGACGCCTCTACCTGATGAGAAACACCGGCCGTGTCTCTCACTCAGTTCTAGCTCTAAGGCTGCTCTCTAGCCTTTATCAACTTCAGATCCCACTCCTTCTGCTCCCGCACCTCCGGTGAAGTCCTACAGCAGCTTGGATCTCACCAAGTTTAGAATTTTGCTGAAGGATCACCTTGGTCCTCTACTTGAAGATCGAGGCAAAGCTCTAGTTAAGGAATGCTTGGGTCTGCTGAATGATTCCTGAGCAAATATCCAGACTGGGGGTCGTACGCGACCTTCCAACAAGTTGATTCCCATAACCACCCGCTTAGGGGTACGTGTGAAAAACCAGGAGCCCGTTAGGGTTTCACCCTCACAAAGGTGTGATTCTAAACGAGTGACTCCTACGAACGCCAACAAGGTGTTACTTAATCAGAAGAAGATGCGTCCGACAGATGACAGCGTTATACCTGAAAGAACAAGTGAACAGCCAATAGGTTTCTCTAGCCACAACGCCGACGAGTTGTACTATCGGACTGGGGGTGAGTCTCGAAAGAGAAATACCCCAGAAATAGACTCTCACTATCCTTATGAGAGATTAATCAGGGCAGTACTATCAGAATGTAGCTGCCCCAAGACCACTCCACGGAGGGTCTCAGTATTCGAAAGGATCTTTACTGAAGTGTCAAAACCTAAACCAAGGTGCTTCCGTAAAAGAAGATCAGTCAGTCAGGGTGGCGAACTTCCAAAAGTCACTATTAACATGGTCAATAAGGGAAAGCTAACTCGGCGTCCCAGTCCCAATCCTTTCCCCAGATCATCTCAATATCTCACTTGGCTACGGTCCGGGGCTATCAGACCTAGACCGTGTAGAGGACGATCTTTGGATGATGAGACATTAGATAGATGCTCCGCAATTGGCTCTGATAACACTGTGTCTAGTACGGGGTGATCTTGAGAAGCATTCATGATCACTACTGAGTAGATGGCTCAGCTCCTTCAAGAAGCCTTGGCTAAGTAGAAGGAGGACTTAAAAATCAAGATGGAGATGGTCGTACGGGTCAATGATTTACATGCCCTGTAGCTCCAAGAGTTGTCAAATTAGCATGGCGAATCTAGTCGTCGCCACACTACCAATCAGGTAGATAGCGACTCAGAAGTCGAGGGGAATATCAATGCCGATACCTCTCCTGATAATAAAAATACTGAGGATGGCCACAACACTAGGGGTGGCCCCATCATTTCTCTTCAAAGTAGCCCAAAGAAATATGCAGGAGAAGATCTGAAGATGAAAGACCTCGAGAGCAAGATCAATGCTTTGATGTCTGCTCAAGAGGTAAAGAAGACCGACATTTTGTATCCTTATCTGAGGGAGTGAGAATTGATTTCGTATCTAGCGAAGTTCAATCTGATTAACTTCACACCGTTCGATGGAAGGGGTTCGCCCACTCAATACTTGATTTACTTCAAGTCCTACCTAGGGGTCATTTCAGGCAATGAACCTCTGATAGTACGATCATTCGTGGGGGCCCTTCACGCGGCCGCTTCCGATTGGTATCATCGTCTCAAGCCGGGAAGTATCAATGGCTGGGACGACATGGAGAGCATATTTCTCACCAACTTCTTCGATGATGACACGGAGGTGTCAATCGGGATACTATTTGATGAGAAACAAAAAGACGAAGAATCAGTCGAGAACTTCGTCAAGCGCTTCCGGAATAAGGTGATGAACTACCGAGATCCGGTCATAGAGGAATTTATCCTCCAAATATGACATAACAACCTTATCTTAGATGTGCTAGAAGCTATGGGCGTCGCACCATCCAAGACTTGGAAAGAGTTGAAAGTGCACGTGGAGCAAGCCGAACACTTCCTCAAAAGGAAGAAAGCCAAAAGAGGTCAACCCGCGACTAATGCCCCAAAACACAAATTCACCCCTCGTGGTAAAGGGATGGCATGGACGAATGCGGTGGATGCAAATCAAACATTCCAATTGTAGCCACAACAACAAGTACCCAAGCAGCAATCGCCTCAATGGCAGTAATGACCTCCAAGGCAGCAGAAGTCTATTGAGCCAAATTTCCTGAAGGAATACTCCTTTAAGGAAGACGAGGTCCCTAGAATCTTCAAATACTTTTGGAGAACAACAAGATCAAGCTATCTCCAATCACCGATCACGAGGGAGCTAAGAAGACTACGGATCAGTAGTACTACGCGTTCCACAGAGCAGTTCATCATCCCACCAAGACGTGTTACACTCTCAAGGACAAAATTTAAACCTTGATTAACGTTAGGATTATCAATGCAAAACAACCCAAGGAAAAGAAAGTAGGTGCAAACGTAGTAAGTATTAGTTTCGAGACTGTTCCCCTCATATGGTTTCAACCAGAACCTGTGACAAGGGTAGGATGAGGACAGTTAATGAAGATCCTCATGAATAACACCAGAAAGGACTAGTACCACACATGGCTCCTAACGACGAAACTTTTTGGGTTCATCCTGATCTACTTTAAGATGAGCAATGGACATGATCCTCCTCAAAGAAGAAATCCAAGTCCAAAGGCAAAGGGAAATCTTGTTGTGCTATTACAGCTATTCCGGAGGAAAATGATGAAGGAATCCCTACCTTCCCACCTTCCGATGATGAGCATGAAGCTTTTGCTACCAGCAAAAAAATGGCCTTTGCCAGTAGAAGTGGAAACGAATATCGGTTCGACTATTCCAAGATGGCCGATCAGCCAGCTAAACAGGGGGTGGTTTCAATCACTCCCAATCCTTCTGAAGGAACTTTTCGGTAGTAGTCAACCCTTAAACAAAAGGAGACTGCAGCCAAGCATAAAGATAAAGAGCCCCAGCATCAAGAGGTTCAGAACCAGAAACAGTCTCGATTTAATCGTCCGATTGGAGGAGACAAATCGGGGAATTTGAACACTCTATACCGGTTCGATGTGACGGCTCAACTGGCTAACATCCCAGTGAGGATAACTTTATATAAGTTATTGTGTCTGTCTAAAGACACCAGAGAGGCTCTGCAAGAAGCCCTGACCGATTCCGATGTATTCCTCACGCAGATCAAGCTGATCCCCGAAGAACCGGAGTCTTTAGCTCAACACTAAAACCTTACAGCCAAACAATTCATGTGCATCACTTTCACTAAGGAGGACATGCAAGTAAGGAATTCAAAGCACGACAGAACGTTGAACTTTAACGGACACATCAGCTCTAGCGTTGTCAACCAGATCCAGGTCGATCCAGGTTCCGCTATCAGCTTCATGCCACTCCGATTGATGTACAATCTCAGAATCTCTACTAGTAAGTTGGCTTCGACAGGCATCATTATTTATGGATTCAATACCAGCGGGTCCAAACCATTGGGCAAAATCCGGGTGAAGAGCCAACTAAGGGATTTAAGGTTCGAGGTCAAGTGTTATGTGATTGATGCGAAAACCTCCTATAACTTACTAGTGGGTTGACCTTGGATCCATAATAATCTTATAGTCTCCTCCACCCTCTATTAGTATCTTAAATATGTAGACGCTAATAATGAGGTTAAGGCGATGGTCGTGGATAAGCAACCATTTAAGAGGTTGAAAAACTACTTTACCAACTCCTTTCTTTACGGCGCTGAATCCAATACTGAATCATCAGCCCAAGGCACGAACAGCGAAAAAAAGCTGACACCGAGGCTGGGCTTGATTACAGTTAAGGTTTTGTATTGAATGACATTGTACCCTTTATAATCAATCTTGACAGTGGAGAATCATCAGATAGTAGTTGTAATTGGAAACTTGCTGAAGAATTAATAAATGACGATTTAGAGTACGCACCTTCTCTTAATGTGATAATGAAGGTATTATACGATGATCCTGAGTTACAAATGCTTCTCCTATCATCTTATGTGATAAAGAAGAATATCCAAGACTTCTTTGGGATGACCCTTGTCATTCCCTATAAGAAAAATAGTCAAAAGGAGATAATTTATGGGAAGGGCGAGATGTCTCCAATATCAGACCATTTTTCAAGAGATGATAGTGATATGAGAAGACTGCTCCCACTTATCTAAGTACAGTTCAAAAGCACGTAACCTTATGGAAAAGTGGGGATACAATCTAGCACTTGGAGAAGGACTTTGCTTCGATCAAGGTCCTCGAGTTCCGACTAAGGCCGCGTATGTCCCAAAGGGAAACTTGATAACTACTACAGGTTTAGAAGAGGTCTAGGATATGCCTCTTCATCAAATAATGAATATTATTGGCAGATTGGAGGTCAATTGGCCAAAGACGGAAATTCATCTGATTCTTCGGGTTGGGACTCTGATGCCAGCCTTGGAGAGATGCTCAAAGAGCTGATGTTGAATATGACTGCGGTCGATCCCGCCATAATCGAGGAAGATGACCAACTATCAACTTGGGAAGATCCTTGGATCTATCACCTAAATATCCAATATGACGTAGTAGTCCAAGTAAACATGGGTGACGAAGCCTTCCACCAAATGAGAAAGAAGAATTGATTGCTATCATCAGAGAATATATCGATGTTTTCGCCTGGAATCATGAAGACATACCAGGACTTGATCCGAACATGGCAATGCATCGCCTCAACATCAAATCAGATGCCAAACCCGTCAACCAACAGTAAAGACGGTTTTGTCCACAAATTATGGAGGCGATTGAGGCTGAAGTTAAGAAATTAATTGATTCAGGCTTCATCCGGGAAGAGCAACATCCTGATTGTCTTGTGAACATCATTTTGGTTCTAAAGAAGAATAGGAAAATCAGGATATGCATCGATTTCAGAGACCTAAATACGCATGCCTAAAAGACGACTTTCCTCTCCTTATCACGGATGTCATCATCGACAACACGTGTGGATTCAAGAGAATGTTATTTATGGATGGATTTTTAGGATACAATCAAATCAAGATGTATCCAGATGATAAGAAACATACTACCTTCAGGACACCTCTCGGTGTCTTCTGTTACACAATCATGCCCTTCGGCTTCAAGAACGCAGGCGTGACGTACCAATGATCAATGATGAAGATTTTCCAGGAACACCTCCAGAAGACCGTTAAGTGCTACATTGATGATTTGGTTAATAAAAGTCACAACAAATATGATCACGTTAAAGACTTGAGGACAATGTTCGATCTCATGCGAAGTCATCAATTGAAGATGAACCCTACCAAGTCTTTCCTTGGAATGTCCAGCGGCAAATTCCTCGGGTTTGTCGTCACCACGAAGGGCATCCATATTGATCTTGATAAAGTGAAGGCAATAAATGAATTGCAACTCCCCGAGAAACCTCACGGAACTCAGGAATTACAATGAAGACTGGCTTACATCCGGAGATTTATCTCGAACTTGTCAGGGAAATGTCAACCATTCTCGAAGCTCATAAAGAAGGGCATATCTTTTATTTGGGACGATATCTGTCAGAAGGTATTTGAAGATATCAATGCATATCTCTCAAATCTTCCTGTTCTCATAGCACCGAAGTCAGGTAAACCGTTCTTGATTTACATCAAGGCGATGAACCACTTGTTAAGCGCTTTACTTTCACAAGATGATGACAACGGTCATGAGCAGGCAATATATTACCTAAGTCGAACTTTGATAGGTGACGAATCTTGGTACCCAATGATCGAAAAGGAATGTCTCGCGTTAGTGTTCACCATCCAGAAGATGCGACCTTACCTCATTGGGCAAACGGTTTACGTCATCTCAAACATTAATCCAGTCTGGGTTTTCATGATGCAACCGGCCTTTATGAATTGATGGTTAGCAAAATGGTCCTTTCTCCTCTCCTAATATGACTTGCATTTTAAGCAACATAAATCGGTTAAAGGACAGGAATTTTGTGATCTTCTAACGGCTAACCATACAATGGATACATCCAAATAATATGAAGATTTACACAATGAAACCCACAAAGTCAACACTACCTTCATCAACAGGTGTGGCAATTATACTTTTACGGGGCTTCCAGAGTGACTAATATGGAAAGCACTCCTGGTAAATCTAAAATTTTGGCAGGAGTCGGAGTTATCCTAGTTTTCCCGGAGAAGCATGTGATACCCTGAGCCTACTCATTAATAGGGAAATGTTCCAACAACGTAGCTGAATACAACGTATTGCTCATAAGACTTAGTTTCGCCAAAGAGCTGGAGGTCGAGTATCTTGAAGCTTTTGGTGATTCTCAACTAATTATCAACCAAATACGTGGAGAGTACGAAGTCAGAAACCAGAGCCTGATTTTGTACCACAAGGCAGTCATCGAGATGGCAGACTCTTTTGAAGGATTTTTATTGAGTACATCACTCGTCTCTAAAATATATATGCATATGCACTGGCAACATTAGTAGTATCCCTTGTGTAGGCATCTAAAAATGCCTTTAGGTACTCACACGCAGATCGAGATAGAGAGAAGACAATGAACATCACTATCCAAGCCATAGAATCTTATTTGATGTTGACAAGTACATGAAGTGAGTTGACGAACTGTGTGAATCAACAAAACTTCAGAATAACGAAAACACGAACTGATCGTGAGCCACGTTTCTCTTACAAAAACATGCAATGCCCCTCGTATCTCGTCTACTCCAGATATCATTCAACTATGGGATTTTGTAGATCTTCTTGTTAGCTTTCCAATGCATATTGAATCACGTAATTCTGAGTTCGGACGATGAAAATACGATGAAAACGGATGAGATGCGTAGAATAGTACCCTGAACCAAAGCTAAGACACTACGAGTGTCTCGGCCAACGCCAAGACACTACGAGTGTCTCAGCCTTGGCCGAGACACTCATAGTGTCTCAGCCAAAGTTGAGACACCTAAGGTGTCTCGGCCAAGGCCGAGACACCGCGGGTGTCCTAGACCCGAAAAACCTGTTTTGCTATTTTTTGAGATGTTTTTCGATCGTTAACCATCTGGATTTGTTCCAACTGATCCAATATCATCCAAGAACATGATAAAGTAGTTAACTAAGGATAAGAGTAAATCAGCTGTTTTTATCTGAAAATGGAGTTCTTAAAGCCTATAAATAAAGCCCTAGGGCCTTCATTTGCACAGATCTGGAATTCTCGAGCGTCGATGAAGCCCTGCTTAATTGAAGACTGAAGGAGTACGAATTTCAGAAGAGAGGAGGAGAACGGATCGAGTTCTTTAGCACAAAGAAGAAGAGTTCGTTATATCCACATTTCCCGATTCCTTTCCTTGAGATTTCCCCGTTACGGTTATCTCGAGAAGAGTGGTTATCTCGCTGTTACCGAGATAATTGCTTCGGTTTCTTGATTCCTTCACGAAACAATGAAGCTCCGGATCGATCTGATTGTTTGGTGGTCCACAGATATTAACATATCCATCATAGGCCAAGATCCCACGCAAGTAGTAGAGGATAAGTGTCTGTTGCGTTTGTTTAAAAGGAAGTTGTAATTTTTGTTGAAAGTCTTATAAAAAGACTATTTCTTTGAGTTGTTGTAAACGCTTAAAGTTGTAAAGAACTCATCAACGAAATCAATTTTCTCCCAAAACAATCTGGCGACTATAGTGGGTGCTAACAACCTCACTGCTGAGACTGTCATGCCGCAGCCAACGATCAAGACCCCGGTGAACGAAGAGGTCAAATACGAATTCGACCAGCAGAAGTTCGAGGAGTATGTCTCCTCCTCCTCCTCCAGATCTGCCTCTCTTTGCAAGTGTAGGAAGGTCTCCTCCTCCCAGAAGATCCGTTGGTCTTCAGATCTTATTATCTAAGAAGGCGATCTCCCCACTACCGCTACCGCAGTTGCACCTCGCAATAATCCGTCGGCGTCCGATGAAGCCAAAGCCGCAGATCCGGGCACATTATCAAAGAGGGCTCGTCAGAGGCGCCGCCAACGTCTCGCCCGCCAATTGGCTAAGGCTTTAGAGCAAGTGGACAGACTCTGCTACTAAGCGGATCTAGAGTTCAGAAAGTACCAAGTGGCTAAGCCGTCGCCAAAACAAGCATCAGGGTCCTCCTCCTAACCGTCAACTAACAAATGGAACCCGTTCTACTCTCAGGAAGCGTATCCAGAAATGTCATACACTACTTGCGTACGTACGGATTCTCGCATAAGAAGCACAGAAATTACAACAGGAGGAGGTGGTCAAGGAACCACTATGATCTAAGTAGGTTTGGGTGCTGAAGGCCAAAACAATACCTCTACCTGACAAGAGACACCAGTCATGTCTCTCGCTCGATTCCAGATCCAAGGCTGTTCCCCAGCCTTCGTCAACTTCAGATCCCGCTCCTATTACTCCCGCACCTCCGGTAAATCCCTACGACAACGTGGATCTCTCCAAATCTAGAATTTCATTGAAGGATTGCCTAGATCCTCTACATAAAGATCTAAATAGATTTGTGGTCAAAGAATGCTTGGGCGTGAATTAACCCCGAGCAACTCATCGAGCTGGGGGTCGTACTCACCCTTGTAACAAGTCTGAGCCTTCTCATAAGGAGAAAACTCCTATAACTGATCGCCTCATACTGCGTGTCGAAGTCCAAGAGCCTGTTGAGATCCCACGCTCATGAAGGCGTAGCTTAAAACGTGCAACTCTTGAGAGTGCCAACAAGGCGATGACTCCTCAAAAGGAAACGTGTTCGTCATACAATGACGTTATACCTGAGAAGTCGTGCCAACACATGATAGATTGCTTCGGTCATCATGCCGATGAGTTGTACTATCAGGCTGGGGGTCCAAACAGATCTCGAAAGAGAGATACCTGGGAGACGAACTTTCATTGTTCATGCGTCAAACTAATCAGGACAGTATTATCAGCGTGTAACTTTCCCAAGACCGCTCCATAGTGGGTCTCGGTATTGGAAAAGATCTCCACCAGAACATCTAAGTCTAAGCCAAAGCATTTCTGTAGAAAAAGATCAGCTATGCAAGATGACGAACTCCCATAAGTTAATACCAATATGGCTGATAAATGAAAGTCAACGCAGAGTTTTAGTCCCCGTTATTTTTTGAACGTATCCCAATGTATAACTCGATTACGCGCGGAAACTACTAGGCGTAGGGACTATCAGAGGATGAATAGAGGAGTATCTCGCTGTTCCTGATTCATTTCCTTAAGAAGAAGAGTTCTTCATCATAGAGAAGAAGAGTTCGTCAAATCCACAGTTCCCGATTCCTTTCCTTGAGATTACCCCATAGCGGTAATTTCGAGAAGAGTGGTTATCTCGCTGTTGCCGAGATAATTGCTTCGGCTTCTTGATTCCTTTGTCAATCAATGAAGCTTCGTATCGATCTAATCGTTTGGTGGTCCACGGATATCAACATCTCTGTCATAGGCCAAGATCCCACGCAAGCAGTGGAGGATAAGTGTCTGTTGTGTTTGTTTAAAAGAAAGTTGTAATTTTTGTTGAATGTCTTATAAAAGGACTATTTTTTTAAGTTTGTTGTGAACGCTTAAAATTGTAATAAACTCGTCAACGCTTAAAGGAACACTGACAACATTAGCAGTATCCCTGGCATAGCCTCTCAAAACAAAATAATTGGTCACCATGAGAACTCACTAACTCTTCATACCAGAGTAGACCTTTGATGCCAAATAAGCGCATGCGACCAAAATCAAACTCGAACCCTGAGACTCGTATTTCCCTATTATTGACTATGTCTTGCATGATATTTTACCTAAAGATATAAAAGAGAGAGACTCGGTCCGACGAAGAGCACCGAGATTTTATTATAATACGGCGACTCAGACGCTGTACCGTCACGCATATGATGGTTTACTACTCCGATGCCTTTCAACCAAAGAGGTGGAGTAAGCTCTTAAGGAAGCGCATGACGGAACCTGCGGTGCACACTAGCCTGGTCCCAAGCTCTGTGATTGTCTCAAAAGAATAGGATATTATTGGCCAACCATGGTCAAGGACGCAGTTGATTACGCCCGGCGGTGTTATGTGTGCCAAGTGCATGCAAACTACATACACCAACCCCTAGAGCATTTGCACCCTTCGTTCACTTCATCGCCATTTGAGACATAAGGAATGAACATCGTTAGTCCTATCTTCCCACCATCAGTTAAAGGCGACTGCTTTATCCTAGCAATTACTGATTACTTCTCTAAGTAGGCTGAAGCCATTGCGCTCAGAGAAGTAAAGATGAGCAACGTCATCGCGTTCATTAAACACCACATTATTTATCGATATGGTGTGTCGAAACGAATTGTGAATGACAACAGACCTTTGTTTGTCAGTAACGCTTTCATGAAATTTTTCTAGAAGTTCAGGATTGAAGATGTTTCATCAATGGTATACAATCCACTACAAACGGATTGGCTGAAGCTTTCAACAAGACAATCATAAAGATTATGTCGAAACTTGTGAGAACCAACAAAGGAGACTAGGATGATAAACATGGTGAGGCTCTCTAAGCCTATCGCACAATAGTCCGCACGCTTACAGGCACAACTCCGTATTCTCTGGTATACAGATGTGAAGCCGTTCTCCCATTAGAGATTCAGATTCCCTTCCTACGTATTGCTCTCACAACGGGGATGATGACTGATGAATAACAGCAGAAACGTCTTGATAACTCGAGATGTTAGATGAAAAGCGCTTAGAAGCCCAGCAGCAAATTCAATTCTATCAAGTCAGAATCTCCAGGGCTTTCGATAAGAAAGTCCGACAGCAGAGCTTTAAGGAAGGAGACTTGGTCCTTTCCGTTCGATGACCGATGATTCTCAATTCCAAGAGGAAGGAAAAGTTCCAACCCAAATGGAAAGGACCATTTGTGGAAGAAACAATTTACTCGAATGGTGCCTATCATTCGGTCATCCAAAACGGTGACAAACTTATGATGCCAATAAATAGAAAGTTCCTGAAGAAGTACTATCCCTAGTACGTTCGGGATAACCTATTTAGTAGGAAGTTCCTAGAGAATGCTTCATAGGGTATTCTTAAGGATAACCCAAAACCAATTGATTCTTAATAATGATACCAAAAATGATTAAGAACCTTCCACTGTGTCTATTTAATCATTTTTATGATGATTAAAACCCTACCACTGTGACTTTCAGAGCGCCTTTCGTTGAGATAAGATTCAATGACTGCATCAAGTTAATCTTCCCTCACGAAGCTCTCACTATGACTCGGAGGTCCTTCAAGGATGAAACACAGTCCATCTGTCCTTTTGCCAAAACCCCTCTCGGTCATCGGCATTTTCCTGATAACCAGGACTTTCTTGCGAAACAAAAAATAACAAGAATCATCTTTTCTTCGTCTATAATCCTTGGTTGATTTCACTTGTCGGGATCAATTCCAGCCACTCTTACTGTGTTTTGGAACCTTCTTTCGTTGAGATGAGATTTGAGGGCCCCATTCGATTAATCTTTCCTCACGAAACTCCCACAACGCGGTTATGGGGTACTTAATAATTCATGGTCCTCTACCACAAAAACCCTCACTGATCAAATCAATTGACAGTGGGTCCACAAAATTCTTTTGGCTGAGTCCATCCAATTCCCATCGTGTCTGTGTACTTAACACTCCCACTGTTAAAGTCCTAACACAACACTTGAATTCTTAATCTGATGATATAAGGTGATCATCGAACCCCCTTCGTGTCAAGATCTTGTCACTTGGCACCAAAACCCCTACAGAGTGATCTGTACAAGTCAACATTCTCACTGTTATTTGTGATGGGAATATGGCTACCCGGATTGCATTTTTACAAAATTGCGGAA